>OY769905.1:26231118-26274991 GCA_963669185.1 Dyspetes luteomarginatus
ATGCTGTATAGTGGGCAGCCCAGCCGTGCACGCACTCTCATCGTCTACGACGGGAAATTACACACATGCAACCCTCTCTTTCTCTCTCTTGTGCGCTGCTCTCTCGTGACTTTCATGATCGCCGCCATCGCGTCTCCCACATTTCCCTCTCACTCACGTCGATATTATATTTATTTTCTCGTTATTTTATACATACAATTTTCTTTTTTTTTTTCGTCATTTTTGTTTTCTTCTTTTAGTGTCTGTCTGTCTCTCTCTCTCTTTCGCTATATCCACGTCGCACGTGTCACAGTGACCTTATTAAGGCTACTTGGTTTTTCTCTCTAGTATTTGCGCATTTTTCTCTGTAGAAATGACGGAAAATGAGATAAAGTTTCGGATATAAAAATTGAAATGAGAATCGGATATGATTACTGCATTGACGATAAAACGAATAATCACAAGTGTCACCATTTGATGGATAAATTTTTATTATTCACTCCCAATCGTCATAGCGTAGTATTTTTTTTGTTTGTTTGTTGTAAAACATTGTCTGATGCAGGATTAAAGCCTGTTTTAAAATTCTACAAAGACTTTATCGTAAAAATATTTATTGATAATATAAAATAAGTCATTTTTGATTATTGTTAATTTTCGACTGACTGGGCTCAAACGGTCATTATTCCTCTTTTTGATTCACGACAAGTGAATAGACGTTTTATCTTCGCGCGTTTTTGTAACTTCGTGTCTGACCATTACCGGACTAATCCACTGTGGGTGACACTGCTCGGCCCTTTGGCGAAACAACCGCCATTGCTAATATGTATCTCATATATATTTCCTAGCGAATCAAGTACTCAAATCTCAGTACTTGATTCTCAGAACACAATTTTCAAAAAAGGACAACACAATTTACAAAAGGAAAGAAAAAAAAAAGAAAACTTTGACGAATACTAGAAACTCCCCCATCACTTATCCTCTCGTTCGATTTATCAGAATGCAAAATTAATATAAAATAAATCTCACTAATTCTTGGCGTATTTTTCTATTCTTTAATATTTTCTACTAACTTACAAATACACGTGACACCTCGTACGCCAAGAATTCCAATTGTTTTTATTTATTTAACCAATATTCGTCTTGCACAAATTGTAACATATTTATAGAAAAACAAAAAAAAGGGAGAAAGCAATTTTGCAAGCTATAAATTTTTCTTTCTCCTGGTTTATTTCGCGTTTAATTTTCATTACTCTCGTCGCATTATTTTATCTATTAATTCTCTCAAGCTTCGTCACAGCCCCCGTCAATTCTGTTTACATCCTCTCGTCCTGGAGAGACATTTCTCGTCAAATTTGCCAATGAGCTTGCGTGCGATGCACACATGCGATCTCGATTATTCACACACACACACACACAGACACACATACACACGCATACAAATATCTATATATACATAAATATAATATCCAAGTACACATGGCCGATGCAATAAAACGAGTATAACGAGGGATCAAACCTAAATAGAGCATTAGATCATTCGTGGTTGGTCAATCGACGAGAGACAACGCACAGAGAGATATTTTCTTTTTTATTTTGCCACGGATCTCATCCGTTTTCTTTACTCAATAATAAATATATATATATATATATGTATATATATATGTATATCTAGTATCAAACACAAATACAATTCGATCTCACTCGTCGCTGAGTTCCGAATAAGCTTCTCATACGCGGGTACAATATGTACTTTTGACATTGTAATAATGTGTTTATTTATAATGTATATATATATATATATATATATATATATGTTTATATGTATGTATATATATATATACATATCTATTTATTTATTTATATATATTCATTTATTTATTTATATATTTATATCTAACTACCTACGTTGGACTTTTTTCATTATATATTTTTGTTGCTGTTGTTGTTGTTGTTGTTGTTTTTTTACTACCTCGAACGTATTACTTACACCCGATAACGCCTCTTTTCGTTTATCCTCCACGACGTATTGTGCGCTGCGCTTGATCACAAAATTCTCACTCATAAAAAAAGAAAAGGAAAAATAAAAATAACAACGAAAATCCCATTTTGTTGATAACGGGAAGGGAAAGAGACTCGCCGAAAATTTATTTATATATTTATTTATTGAGTTTATTTTGCTCTTTGTATATATTTGTTACTTTTTTTTGTTTCTTTTCCTAATTCGTTCTACTGATTTTAGTCGTACGTTTTTTTTTTGTTTTTTCTTATATATGCCTCTCGCGTGATTCTTATGGGTCGTAGAGTGTGGGAGGGTAGAGGGTTGCGCGTGAGGACAAGTGGCTGATGGCGATGGTGTATCATGATGGTGTCGTGTTTTTTTTTTTATTTTTCGTTTTTTTTTTTGTTTTCCTGCGAAACGATCAATCCGATCGACGTTCACTACCGATATGCCGTAAGATTCCGCGGTCTTTTTTTGGGGTGGGGGCCTCGTCGACGTTACAAACTACCTATACAAAAATAACGGATTCGCTTGACACGGCAATATTGGCCGAGCGGAGATCCACTTTGCGTTCGCGTGCGGGGGGATCGGTGGAAAATTTACAGAGCCCCGTCATACATTTATATACATATTTATATGTATATCAATATATAAACATGTATATATATATATATATATATATATATATATATATATATATATATATATACGTACACATACGGAGACCGCGGATAATCATACGGCGATAGAGAATAATGAGACACGAACACGGGGCACCGCCAGAGTTATCGTTATAACAAATAATTGTCAAATTGTTCGCTAAATGGCGAACATTTTCTATTTCTTCTTTTGCCCCCCCCCGCCCCTTTTTGTTTGTCTATACACACTTCTTAAAGTGCTATGGCTTCGAGGCATCGCGATTTGCGAAAGATCGCGAGTACCACATATATATTATATATATATATATATATATAGCGCAAAAAAAAACCGTAACGCTCATAGTACTGAACTGACTCGTATCGGCTGGAACATTGTCCGATCTCGTCCATATTTTGTTCATCATTTTTTGTTTCTACCTCGAAACGTCAGAAAAAAAAAATTTCGAGTATGAACTGAGAGCACATCGCGTTTAGTGGGGGATGATGGAGCCAATTTTTTGTTTTTTTTTTTTTTTTTTTAATTACAATGGCGGTTATGTTGGTTTTCTTTGTCCAACCGTATTTTTTTGTCACGCAGGGACTTGGAGTGGTGTTGGGGGAGGAGTCATCGGGTTTCGCGTTAGTTCGTAAATGCACCTTTTCATTTCTCTCGGTATATTTCTCCCTTGCCCTTATTTCTCACTGCTATTTTGTTTTTTATTTTATTTTATTTTTTTTCGAGCCGCAACAACTACAGGCGTATATATATAGCGTTTCCTCTCTACCTTTATATATTTTTTCTTCTTATCTCGACTCTCTTTTTAACGCTACCGAAAATTTCGTTTCGCTCTAACTTGTCTCGTTTTTCACATTCGTCGATTGTTCTATTTGTGTTTTTCTTCTCGTCGTTGAGCATTTTTTTTGGTAGCCCGTAGAGGCAGCGACGACGACGACGGTTAAATTGATATTTGGTGGCTTTGTGAAGATGACGGAAACTGTGGTAACGTCGCAGGGAGCTCTTATGAGGACTTCGGCGCTGTCGTTGATGGCGATGGTCGTGGCGGTGACGATAGTTCCTGTCGGTTGGGGATGCTTGCTTACCATCACACTAGGAGGCTAGGCGTCAGCCAGTCCTCATCCGCTAGCTGGACCGCAACCAAGAACACACTTTACCATTTTAACACACAAACGATTGTTAAGTCTTGTGTCCGAATTTCAACAAGGATGATTGTTATCTATAAATGTATATACATGAAAATATATGGCTCATTCGAAAAAATTTAACAGCCATGCAGCACCGAATACTTATTTTCATTTGGTGTCCTCACATCTCATTGTAGGGGAGATCGGGGTCATATGTGCCAGGGGCGTGACACATGGCCTAAAAAGCGTGTGTTCTGCATTAAAAATCTGCCATAAATTATAATAATTGTTCCAATTAACCATAGTAAATGGTGTGCTATCTGTTAATGCTACGCAAAATTTTCGATTCTTTTTAAGAACTCATAGACCATTGCAAAGAGTATTTGTAAACTTTGAGTGTCCTAAATTCGGTCGATTAGTGTCTTCTAACAGCATATGTGCTGAATTTAGGATAATATTTTGTCAAATGTGTATATTCTGGAAAAATTTTACACCTTATTCGGTTGCTTATGCTATCTGTAAATGCTGGACAGAATTTCCGATTCATTTTAACAGCTCATAGACGATTGCAAAGAGTATTTGTAAACTTGGAGTGTCCTAAATTCGATCGATTAGTGTCTTCTAACAGCATATGTGCTGAATTTACGATAATGGCCCCATGTGCGAGACGTTTTATGCCAAAAATAGTCACTAATTTGGTACTGTGCGAGATATCAAGGTACTTTTTTTTAAAACGAAGGTAAAGAATCATATTTTGTGAGAGTTTTATTCATTTATCGCTAATACTAACTGTGCAAAGGGAGCAGTCGTTGAAATTGGCACATATGACCCCGTCTTTCCCTATTATCAATTATTTCAATGTAATATTTTTTTTTCCGTATCCTTTAATCAAATTTATGTTAAAAAGTGAGAAAAACTTTGCGGACGAGATGAAAATTCGGCGCCACATAGAAAGGAGTAAATTTATGGAAAGAGCCACACATATTAAAAAATGTTTAAGAAGACAAAAAATACACTCATATTTCCAGGCTCTCGCTCATTTTCACGAACCACATTTCTCTCCTCGTTCCTCCATCTTTAGCATTCAATCTCTTTTTCTTCTATCGTTGTCTCTCATGCTCGTACAAGATCTCTACAGATATATATATATATATATAGTTATACAATTTTCCAACGACTAATCGCGTCTCCGTGGCGCCAACTCAACCTCGAACACCCGAGCTTTTCTCTGCAGGAGCTTATCATGCTCTCATTATGAGCTCGCTCCAAGTCCAATGAGAGTATTCGAACATCTTCTTTTGGATCGTATCAATTCTCATCCTGATAATCCACATTTATTCAGCTTATTCAAAGAGAATGATGTATTAGATCATCATGCTAATATCTCATCTCCATTTTAATTCTTCTTGACTCTTGAGTTTAGGGATTATTAATTGTTTTTTTTTTGGGAAAATAAAGAAAATACTTTTGTTCGAGGCTGAGTCGGATCTTCGGTAATGTTCTTTTGCATGCATGCGCAGTAAAAAAAAAACATTTTGTTAAACATGATTGATGTGAACTTTTACACATTGTTGAGCCATTTTGTGTTGTAACACTTTTCCAGGTGTTAATTTGACGCTACCAACTCTTTCGAAATTATTAGATGCTCATCACAAAAATTTTCAGCACATTTTTCTTAGAGATGAGCGAACAAAAATTAATAAAATGACTCAAATCTATGTAGAATCGTTGCACATTTATTTAATTGCAATCACGTATTTACGAGACAATTTTTTTTTCTAAGTTTTGAGGGGATACTACAGATTAATACCAGCTGTTAAACACAACTGATTAACCGTAAAACTCTACACACTGTAATATTTCAATAAACTAAGAAATTAGCGTTGTGATAAATCTTCAATTGGTATTATTCGTTCCATAGTACTAAATTTGAAACATTGCAAAGCATTAGAAATGAGAAAAATTTCAGATTTTTTTAGTCTGCGCTCATTCAAAATTGAGTGTTTCTAAATGAGATATGAAAAGTGTGAGAAAAATATCGTGAATTTTTAACTATTTGATGAACGGATAAAAATCGATCATTATGATCGGAAAAGAAAAAATATGCTTGATAAAATATCGATGGATATGTAGTTCGAATCATCGTTCCTCGCGGGATTCCTTGTCACTATTCGTCTGGCTGGAAGGAGAGTCACCAGGACTACCTACTCTACAGAGATCCAGAGACGTTGGAAGTTACGAGAAATGGCTGGTGGAGAAGGAAAAGGAGGAGGATGAGTACGGTCGAGACGACTCGGTCCCGCGAGTAATCCAGGTGGAAAATTTTGAATAAATTTTATGGACGTCGACGGGAGTAGGAAAAGGGGACGTTTCTTCGGGGAGTCACTCGATTATGAGGATAGGGAATGGCTACGAAGAGGGACAAGAAGTAGCCTTAGAAATGGCAGTGGCTCTGTAGTCGAACTCTCGAGATTCAACCAACTCTCTCTCTCTCTCTTTCTTTCTTGCTCTGTTTTTAGGCCTCAGAAACGAAGCATTTTAGGATCTCTCAAAGTTGAGCCTCCTTCCAACAGTGAACGACGAGTTCATGCCATATCGCTGGATATGGCCAAGCGCGCCAAGCATGATATTATTTTCAGCTATGAGAAAAATGGCTCTTCGACTTCTAGACATGATTCTCTACGCAAAACTGCAAGCACACGAGTTTATCGAAACACGGACACGAGACCGGGTGCAAAAATGAAAATATAAATATATAATACTGGTCGAAACTATAACAGTAACATTAGACTATATAATACGGACACATCCACAGAAAGAGACGGACACATGCACAGTTATAGTCAAGCCTCATGCACATGTACAATGGAATATGCAATTTCTATATATATCGAATCCATTTTCATCCACGCGCGCTATCCCATTTACGCTGATATTTTTTTTTTCTCTCTTGCAGTCCTTCACACACGTTATATTTTGCTATTGTTATTCCCGACTATTTTCCATTCACGATACATACTTTATTTTCACGAGGCGAGCATTATACGTGAAAAGATTGAAAGTTATGACTTTACCGAATGTATACATGTGACGTGATCCCAAAAGCTGCTATTTCTCTTTATCTATATAATTTCTTTTTTCCATACTCTCTCTCTCTCTCTCTCTCTCTCTGCGCTTATTATTCCTTGTCTCTCATGCACTCTGCCATTCTTTTATATTTTCTTTTTTATTCGTACATAGAGCCACAACAAACATACCAGGACTGGTACACATATGAAGAGAAAAAAAAATGCAGTTCGATCCATTAAATTTGCGTTATGGAGGTTCAACTATTTCCCATATAAGAATAGCTTTTTTTTTTGTTTTTACTTTTTTACGAATATTTGATTATCGACAGATCGATACAGAAAAATGAATTTTATCAAAATCACTATTAAAAACGAGGGGATAATATTTAATCTCAGTGGTGCTCAGTGCTTTATGGAGGTTCAACTATTTCCCATATAAGAATAGCTTTTTTTTTATTTTTACTTTTTTACGAATATTTTATTATCGACGAATCGATACAGAAAGATGAATTTGATCAAAATCGCTATTAAAAACAATCGGATAATATTTAATCTCAGTGCTGCTCAGTGCTTTATGGAGGTTCAACTATTTCCCATATAAGAATAGTTTTTTTTTTTGTTTTTACTTTTTTACAAATATTTTATTATCGACAGATCGATACAGAAAGATGAATTTGATCAAAATCGCTATTAAAAACGAGGGGATAATATTTAATCTCAGTGCTGCAGGATATTTATGGAACATCCCATGATTCAGGATTGGCTTAATTGCATTTTTCTTCTCAGTATAGTCCATCGATCGTAAAATGACGAAATAAAAAAGCGAAAGTTAATGAAAGTGCAACGAACGACACAGAGATGATGTGACTGAGAGGGAACTCTCAGAGCTATGATATTACCTGGAACTGTTGCATGGGATAGGCCATCATTTGGGCAGGTGGTGGTGGTGGTGGTGGAGCAGCCTGTACACCAGGAGGTGCCGAAACTGTTGTCGCATGATGCGGCGGTAGTTGAGGTCCACCTGGTAATCCCTGGCCCCATCCCGCTGCCGTACTTGCCGCGTGAACTCCCATTCCCATTCTACATTTCCGATCACAACAATTTACGATTTGGGTTATCGATATGTTGTATACGCGTAGACCACACAAATTTATATATATATATATATATATATATATATATATATATATATATATAAAATATATATATATAAAATATACACATGTCAAACTACACGTTGTTAGTCAGATGTAAACTTAATATACGCGCATGTGCTTAACGAACGAGTATAGCAACGTTGATGTATAATGCGATGTATATTACAGGCAGTTCTATATCAGTACAGAGGCCGGAATGATGAAACATTACCGAGGAGTATCATGGCCTCTAATACGCGCCACGTTATTACATTCTCATATACACGCACGACTCCGTTATGCAAGACTCGGATAACGGAATACGGCTTCCGTAATGAAGCCATTTGGTCCGCGGGAACAATTGAATATCATTTCGTGCTCTTTGTTATCACCGGTAATCACCGAAAACAGTTAACTAATCCGATGTGCGCGGTAATTAGAACTCGAGCGACGCAAAATCGGATTTCACATTCTCTCGTGTAATATTATATATGAATAATTATACACAAATTCAACATGTGTCTGACTGTTTATACTCTGGTATTCGGTCGATGATTATTTCATTAGAAATTTAAATGATATGTGAGATCTCGAAATTTGACTCAATTTATTGTTTAATCGACGAAATTGTTACGAAAAATTATTACTTACACAATGATTCGTAAAAATAAAAACTATAAAATCGATCTAAATATCAGAAAAAAAAGAAACAATAATATGAATAAAATCATTGACCGAATCTTATATATGAATAATTATACACAAATTCAACATGTGTCTCACTTTATACTCTAGTATTCGGTCGATGATTATTTCATTAGAAATTTAAATGATATGTGAGATCTCGAAATTTGACTCAATTTATTGTTTAATCGACGAAATTGTTACGAACAATTATTATTTACACAATAATTCGTAAAAATTATATAAAATCAGCTAAATGTCTGTCAGAAAAAAAAGAAACAATATGAATAAAATCATTGACCGAATCTTAGAGGGAAAGTGTCAGGGGTAAGTGAATCTAGGATGAAATGCTTCGTGTGTTTTCATGAGAATGTCTTGTATAAGATCTCCAAATAATTTATGTATGCAGAATTGAACACAAATTCAGCATGTGTCTGACTGTTTATACTCTGGTATTCGGTCGATGATTATTTCATTAGAAATTTAAATGATGTGTGAGATCTCGAAATTTGACTGAATTTATTGCTTAATCGACGAAATTGTTACGAAAAATTATTATTTACACAATGATTCGTAAAAATAAAAACTATAAAATCGAGCTAAATATCGGAAAAAAAAGAAACAATAATATGAATAAAATCATTGACCGAATCTTAGAGGGAAAGAGGGTAAGTGAATCTAGGATGAAATGCTTCGTGTGTTTTCATGAGAATGTCTTGTATAAGATCTCCAAATAATTTATGTATGCAGAATGTGTTGTAGCATATAAAACACAACTCACCCCATGTACTGAGCCTGCTGATAACCAGCAAATTGCCCGTACGTGTATCCTTGAATTCCCTGAAGAAAACCACCTGCCTGCATTTGCGTCGCGGCGGTCGTTGGATACGATTGGGGTGGATACCAGTAGCCTAACTGTCCAGCACCACCGACACCACCGACGCTACCGACGCCACCAACACCGGCCGCGGCTGCCGCTGCCGCAGCCGCCGCTGCGGCGTAATATGGATACGTCGCCGAGGATATTGCCTGAAAAATAATACACCAAAGACATTTAATAACCCATAATTATAGCTCGTCAAAGTATCTTTCTCCGTTCGATTGTACGATAAATTATCTCTGATCATTTTTCTTTTAGGTCGCGTAAGCGATAAATAATTAAAAATGATACCAAAGACCTCGAGATAGGATCGAGACTTTTTTGAGCAAATTATTTTTGATGTACTGGAAATGGAAGAAATGGATCCAATTGTGAAAATAGATGAAATATTTCTTAGCTATCTGTATAATGGTCCTGTCATAAAACAGCCCCATAACGAGAATTTTGAATGAGGCGCGAGATAATTTTGCGAGCGAGTTTATTATCCTGTATTCGTGAGAGGACTAATATCAAAACTGGCTTTGTCTCCTGCAAAGTGAGAAAGTTTGTACAGTCAAACGGCTCACGTGCCGAATGATCGGGAGAGGGTGGCTCAATGGCAGAGGGAAAAATCGGAAGTATTTTACGCGGTGAAATGCTTCTCGAGCGTTATGGGAATAGGGATCAATTAGGGTGACGTCCTCTGATAAAGTAACGGACGGACGGATGAGGAAAAATACCGGTGGGTTCCACATAACTCAGTCCTTCCATTGCTTTCTCTTTCTCCCTCTGCTTTGAAACGACCATATTCTCTCAACCCTCCAGCCCCTCTTCTCTCTCTCTCTTTCTTTATCGTTCCATCTCTCACGGTATTCCCAGATCGTACGTAACTACTCGCCTTAACGGCGCTAATTGCTAAGGGACTCCAGGCCGGTGCACTGTAGCACAGGTCGCGACGTAGCGAGAGTTCAAACGATAAGGGAGAGCGAACTGACTGGGAGCTTTCGCGGTCAGAAGCATTTCTCCACTTCCTCCCCCGTTTCTGTCTCTTCAACACTCTACACCCCGAGACGTTGGGGCCCTCATCGGACAATCTGGCTGTCCGATATTGGCTCGCGCCCCATTTACCTGACTTTTTCAAGTCCCTCGTGCTTCAACGCTTCCCTAATCCGGACTAACGATCTAACCAGAAACGAGCATTAACGACTGCGAGAGACAAGTAAAATGTTCGAGAAGCCCGTCGATTGTTTTGAGCAAACTCTTTACCACCATGTGGGTCCCATACGTGAGACAATGCCACATAGATCGTTTAGCCCTGATTGTTTAGACAATCTGCAGTTGAGAATTAGTGGCAAGTTCCGATGGGTCAGTTAACTTTTTCCATCGACTTTTCTAGCATCGAACGACATTATTGTTCTTTTTTCGTACACTGGATAACTGATTAAACTTTAGATAGCAGTTAATAGTTTCTAATTAAAGTGTTTTTTAGCTTCGGATGTTGAGAGATATTTGGCACCACGGGAGAAAAAGCTGTTTATTTATCAATTGGATTCTGACCTGTCCAGATTGTTGGGCATTGTTAGGATCTCCGCTCTCCTTTCCCCAGCTGCATTTTACTGTCTGTCCATTGATGTCGGTATTGTGAGACGCAACGATGGCGTGCGTTGCTGATTCTTTCGTCGAAAATCTGTCGTGTATCGAAAATAAAGACAAACCATCATTTTAGTATAAAAATTTTGTCCGGAGAATGAGTTGAACGTTGAGATAAAAATATTTTTGTCACTGTTCTCGTGTTGGGTGTAAAAGAAAATCAAACGAAGGGTCTGAGTTTGTGGTTTGATGATGTTTGAAATATACATGTATATTTCATAATATACAATCAAATATCAAATCAAATAATATCAAATATAATTAGAGAATGAGTTGAAAGTTGAGATAAAAATATTTTTGTCACTGTTATCGTGTTGGGTGTAAAAGAAAATGAAACAAAGAGTCTAAGTTTGTAGTTTGATGATGTTTGAAATATACAATCAAATATCAAATCAAATAATATCAAATATCAAATATAAATATATATGTATAAGAGATAGTATATGAAACTGGACAAAAGTCGTGACGAGTCTTGTCTCCTCTCTCGCTGTGTATTTTGTGGACACGTAGGTGTTATATACAGTACGACCAGTGAAAATGCTAACGAGACTCACCTGACAAAGGCATAGCCCTTGTCTTTGAAAACTCGAATCTCTTGAATAGAGCCGAAGGGTGAAAAGGTCTTCTGCATGAGTTCTTCCGTGAGGCCGTTTGTCAAACCACCACAGTATACGGTGCAGTTTGTCGGGCTGCTCTGATTGTAAACCTCGTCGAAAGTTAGAGGTTTCGCGTTCGCTGGAATCAAATGTATGACAGGATCAGTATTTCGTGTATCTGGATTAACATATTTACATGTATATGATACATATGTATAAATGTAGAGAGAGAGAGAGAGAGAGATAATACTTGAACAGCTAGAGTGGTTACTGCGAACTGGATTGTACTATGTACTCTGGGTTAAGGCTGTACGGTGTATTGAATGGAGAAACAGGGGTTACCGGTAGTAATAATATCCGTAGCCGGTAATCCGTAAACCCCAAATCCACTAGCTAACCGATTCTTCCGTCCTCTTCTCCCGCCAACCAAACCTCGATTTTATTGCCTCGCTATAAAAGCATCAACGATAATTACACATTCTAGAGAGTGAAATATTACTGTCGTAATAGTTGCGAAGCTAAGGACCGTATCGGCTAAAGTCGTTACCGGAGTTAGGGAAATAAAATAACTATATACCTGTCTCTGTCTCTCTCCCTCGCATTTGCTGAATAGCTTTCCATCAGTGGGTACTCCTGTACCAAGTTATATACTTACACAAGATTATAGAGCACGGGAGAGAGGAAGTGGAGAGGATTGAGGAACTGGGGGAAGTTGAAACTGATGCAAAAGTACGGAAATGGCATGGTTTAAGTATCCCCCGTGAGATGGCGTGACCATGCACCCTTGACAAATAAATCAATTTAACGGGCCGACGACGGGCCCGGCACCGATAGTTGTGTCATTTTTTTTTTTGTTGTTTCACCTGAATTTATGGCACATTTATATCTCCTCGCTCTCCCCCCTTATCGCCCGATCGATGTTACAATTTTTGCATTTTTCTTCTACTGATATTTTCGTAAAATAAAATGATCAATGACGAACAAATGTTATACATTTTTAGGGAAATTTGTACGAGCCTATATGGTGATTGAATTTGTGTACTGAAACATTTTAAAATGTTAAAAATATGAGGGATAAACGAAATTTGATGTGTCGCGCAAGTGAAATATATGAACAAAAAGAAATATATATTGCCAGTATCGTTTTATGAGTCACATTCGAGTTGAATTATTGCCTCGCCCTTACCAACGAAATGCCCTACAAAAATTGGAAGTGCAATTCAACGTTATATAGAGAATTGTGCCAATTTCGAGCTCGGAATTGAAGCTCTTTCCTCTCCGCAAAACTAGTATATGTGTGGACACACACACACACACATATATATATATACCAACTATGTATAACCACGAAAATCCAGAAATGAATTTCACCAGCCACACTCCTTCGCTTCTCAGAGCCCTTATCCGAGAGTGAGCCAACAACCCCCGCATCCACGAGCAGCACCCGTAGTTCGCATAAACTTCCGTTTTACCCACACTCATTCGTCCCTCCCTCGCTTTTCAGCCCACCGCCACACGACTCCAAGTTGCATTAGTCTTGACCCGTTTCGAAATCCTCGCAACTCTGATCCGTCACGGCATTCAAGATTTCTCGTTTCGTGTTTTATGGGGAGGGTGGATGACTATCTATGGATATAAGGGGGAAGATCGAGGGACATACAAATCTTATTTTCACGATGAAAAGCGACAGAGTGAGAGAGAGAGAGAGGGAGAAAAAGTGATAGAGAAAAGAATTTTACGCTTATACGAACACGCGTCTTACAGCCGAATTTCCTACACGCGCGTCGTGAGCCCCACGAAAAAATGTGGGGGTTGACAAGCCCAGCGAGTAAAACGAATAATTTATCAGCCTTCTTACCCCTCCTCGCGCTCTTATATATGCGCATAACGCATACGTTTCTCGTCAATACTCTCACGTCTGCTTTGCTCCTTCTTTCTCGTTCCATCAATCGTCGTTTCTCGCAATATCATTGGAAAATTTATTCGTATATCGTTGAAGTCGTCGTCGCACGTCCGAGCAATCACTTTTTTTCCTCAATCTTGAATATATTCCAGGCGAAATTTAAATGTTACCATTGATTTTACTGTATTGCCTCAAACATGTTCTTTTTGTGTACAAATGACTAGAGATTTTTCCAGCAATGACTTTATTAAACTTTTTTATCCATGAGTTAATAAGAGCATCCTTCAATTAATAACACAAGTTGATGAAAATAAAAATTGGACCACCGGTTACAGCTTTGAATAAAATTAAAGAAATATGTATCTGTTCTAAAATTGCTATAAATTCAATTAATCCGTCTGCATATAATTGATTATGAGGGAGATTTTTTTTAATATTTAGAACACATGCTGTCGTGCCGATCATTTTTTTTTTTTTTTTTAATTCAGCACTCTAACTAGTACGTAGCGCTGTACCTTTCAATGATTATTCCACATAATCCTGTTGAATCGTTTTTCAATTAAATCTATGTATTCTTATTTTCTGATTATAATAATTTTTAACGCATCAAGTGAAATAAATTATGGAACAAAAATCATTTTTTTTTTCATAGCACCTATTTTAAAACCATCCGCATCTTCGGAAGAGTTACAAAGACGTTTTTCTTCATCAAACAGTTCATATTGAAAATTTCAGAAAGATCGAAAATATCCAACAGTATTTTTCATCCACCCTTTTAGTGATAAAAACAAAATCAATTTTTGGCAAAATCTTATAATTGGTGTGAAGTATTTTTTGTGTCAAACTACAGCACACTCGAAGAAAAAAAATATTTAAAAAGTATGATGGCCTAATCGATTTGGCTGGAAATGTCCGATATATATCGTCGCCGTCGAGTTCAATAAACGGACCTTCAGCGAAAAAACATTGTGTGGAGTGTATCTCGAGTAGAAAGTGAGTATAATACCGAGACGACGAGACGTGGGAGTTTGTAAGCTGAAGAAGGAGAGAGGGAAAGTAAGCGAGAGAATGAGTGAAAAGTCGAAGTGAAAGAGAGAAATAGGGAGTCGAGCACCTGTTGAGCCCTTTTGCGTGAGAGCAGCGCCCCCTTGCGCGGACCGTACAAAGGGTGCAGAAGCTATAACGGGCGAAACGAGGTTCGTCTCGTGCGGAAATCTATCTTTTCTATATATATATATATATACTTTCTTGGCACTTTTGCGCTCCAGCACCTTTCGCTTCTCGATACTAATTGCTTCACTTTCTCCAGCAACTTCACTCTTAATATTCTTTCTATATCGTCTTCTCTCTATATATATATACATATATATATGTGTATATATATTATACTGTAAATCGGATGCGTATATGCGAAGTTATGTTAGTTCAGGGTCCCGGTAAATTTTTTCGGAGTACATTAAAAATGGGTTGTAATGAAAGCGTTGCATGAGGGATCGTTCGGAAGAGTTTAGCACACAGTATACGGAAGGTACGAAAAAATGGGCCTATACTCCTGGATATCTAATGGGTGTGTTTGCGCCGGGTGATCGATAGCTCTAAAAAGCTCTGCGGAAAAGAGAGTGAGAGAGTACTAAGGCTTTCTCGTTTGTTACATATAGCTGCTTGTCCTTCTGGTGGAACGTTCCTGGAGGATCGACTCTAGCTATTCCTCTACCGAGTTGGCCCCCACATCATGCTGTGCTTTTCACGTACGCGCTTTCTCTCTCTCTCTCTCCTCTCTCTCTCTCTCCTCTCTCTCTCTCTCTCTCTCTCCTCTCTCTCTCTCTCTCTCTCTCCTCTCTCTCTCTCTCTCTCTCTCTCTCTCTCCTCTCTCTCTCTCTCTCTCTCTCTCTCTCCTCTCTCTCTCTCTCTCTCTCTCCTCTCTCTCTCTCTCTCTCTCTCTCCTCTCTCTCTCTCTCTCTCCTCTCTCTCTCTCTCTCTCTCTCTCTCTCTCTCTCTCTCTCTCTCTCTCTCTCTCTCTCTCTCTCTCTCTCTCTCTCTCTCTCTCTCTCTCTCTCTCTCTCTCTCTCTCTCTCTCTCTCTCTCTCTCTGTCTCTCTCTGTCTCTCTCTCTCTCTCTCTCTCTCTCTCCTCTTTCTCTCTCTCTCTCTTCTCTCTCTATTCAGCAACTACTTGGGCTCGACTCGTTTGCCTCTCTCACCAGCCTCGATCGAGTGAGCGACCCTTTCGCTTCCTCCTTTCACGATGCATATCTGTATATATATATATATATATATATATGTATATTTGTGTATATGCTACCCAGTACCCTTTGCCGCCTTCCATTCCTAGATTTCCTCCACCCCTCTGCTATGCCACCTCCCTTACCACCCCGATTGCTGCTTTTGCCGGTGGTCGTGGTGCTGCTGCTGGGAACCTCGAGCCAAGCCAAGATTTGTAGTCGTGGCATAAATTCGAACTTTCGCCCTTCTCTCCTTCCGGCTCGCGCGCCCTAATAGATTGGCGGCCCCAATAAAGGCGGCCAATACTCTGAACGGGCACGTGTGTGTTTTGCTTCACTCTAGTACTCGACGGATATACTAGCTTTCTCTCTCTTTTGCTACATATATATATTGTGTATATTGTATATCTATATATATATATATATATATATATTGTATACTGTATACATTAATATTGTGTAGGTTTTGGTTAAGCATACTCAATGCCGTTACGTAAGGATTCGCCAACGCGAATTGATGACTATGAATGACCCAGTATATGGCTCAAGTAGATACGATACTATATATACGTGTCCTAATATTTGTGCTTTGAAAATCTCGTGAATATTCGGACATATTGGCAGAACGATGGATGCATTGTGGCAAGAAAAACGAGGGAAGCGCTTGATGGTTCGAGAATGCTTCTCAAAAGGAGTCGAGGAGAGAATGGAAGAAAAGGCGTCTTCTGGATGTACGTGGGTGGATGAGTGTGTGTGTGTGTGTGTGGGTGTGTGAGTGAGAGGGTCATATGGATCTCAACAAAGATGGGTGGTCTCGAAGGTGGGGGCATTGAGCGATTAAAAGGACCTCCCCGGAGTGATGTTCGACATCGTTTGGCACTTGCGGCGAGCATAGAAAGACCCCTGAAGACCAGGCGAAATGTGACATATATATATATGTGGTCTGTAGAACCCCAAAATCGAACCCTCCATGCTTTTCAATCCAAGAACACTTTTTCACGTAGCGCGACTTTCCGGTGCACGTGGACGCCACTTGTCTATATAGTGCCTATATACAAAGAAAGTTGAAAAAGTTGGGGAAAGCTCAGAATCATCAAAGTGGAACGTTTTATGTTCTCTCTTGTGTGTAGTTGCATTACAAGTGACAGCAAAAAAAAAAAAAAAATGATGTACTTTTATAAGTGGTAGGTGAATAAAATGATTTTGTCACATTTATATGAGAGGACTAACTCTGGTTAGAAAAAAGAATTGTATTTTGATTGAATCAATCAAAAAAATTATACTAGTAACAAATTTTAAAAACAGCATTCAATTTGCAAGCTCAACTGGCTTTTATTCAGGGTTCCTTTTTAAATTCAATTTAATCATTTGTTCCCTTTTTATTGTATTAATTTAATTTTCCCTAAAAAGTTTGTACAATAATACGCACTATCCCGAGCCAACTTTGCAATATTCTCGTCCGCAAATTGGCAGTCGACTTCATAAATAAAAAAACGAGCAGCAAAAACCACAACAATTTTATTTCTAGTAAAAGACCAATTATATGAATAATTTTTACACCCTTGCTCATCCACCCTCTACCCTCTCGCTTAATTTTGCTACATTCTCCTGGCCTCGGGCCATCCCTCACTGGCCGGGCCTTCTTCATTCTACATAAACTTATACTCTCGTGTGTATTAGTGTGGGTGTGCTAGTGTGTGCACTCTGCTGGTCTCACGTGAGACCTGGAGTCCGTGCCAATACGTGTATGTAAATAATATAGTATATTTAGCGAGCGTATGCAAACATCCCCGGGCATACGAGGGAGGGTAACCACGCACCGTGAACACAAACGCTAGAGTTCGATCGCGTATGGCAGCTTTATACGTATATTATGTACGATGTGTGTCAGACCGATTCGAAACGGGTAACTCCCTTATTCCGTGGTTTCAGCTGAACTTTGACCGTAGCTAGACACAATACCCTACACAGTCTTACTGATGCAAAAAAAAAACTGTTGAATGATTGTTCTTGGTGTATTGGAGCAATACGATGATGTAAGCTTGCAGTCCTCGCCCATACACATATATATATATATATACTCGGTTAGACAATATTGACCGCAAAGGTGCCACTGCTGGATAACAATAAGGCTCGTTTTACGTGGTAAATGCAGAGAAAACTAGAACGACTGATGGGAAGAAACGGGTTGTGGGAAAATGGATTTCTATGAAAAGGACCTCTTGAGATTCTTGCAGTGTTGCGATGCAGACAGTGTTTGTTGATAGTTCTTCCAGAGTCACTTAGCAACCATCATCCTCACAGAAGTATACTACTCTGCACTGCTTTTTCTCAGTCCGATTTTTTTTCTTTTTTCGACCTTTTCCTTTTCTTTTTGCGAGTGCTGCTCCCATTTCACTTGTTTTTACACAACGTCTTTTGCCTTTCTTCTCTTCTCATTTCTCCCAGCTCTTCAATTTTTATATTCTCATCTTTACTTCTTCCGTGCTCTACCAGAGATTTTTTGCATCGTGATACGTCTTTTTCTCTCTCTTTCTCTCGTTTCATTCCGTAGCTATCATATCGCCACGAAATCCTTCCCCTTCCTTTATATATATATATATATATACGTAATACAATTTTTTCCCCCTCGCCCGTTCTCCCCTATCTTGATTCATTTACCGCGAAATTACAACAATTTCATGCAAAGCAGTCTGTGCCAGGAGGACGAGGGTCGAGGTGGAGGCGGCCGGGAATACTGCGCCTCGGCTTGAAATACTTCAAGTGCCCCGTGAGCTATTTGTCATATACACATGTATACATATGAAATGGAATAATAAATGAAAAAAAAAAAAAAACAAAAAATCGTTGGAAAGTTTTGCCTCTTTCCAACGTCAAGGGTCAGCTCAGCCATGTGAAAGATTGTTACCGATCAACCGGGGTAGTGAAATATACAACGGTAGCCAGCAGTATTTTAGCACATTCTCGAGAAGGCGAGCCCATCAGCACACATCGTACGAAGAAAAAGAAATTACTCGCGACGCTGCCACGGCGCGAGAGCTCTAAAAAAAAAAAAAAAAAAAAAAAGAAAAGAAACTTAAGAAGGCTCATTTCATGCAAATGCATACCGCGTACCCAGCATAGAGACGTTTATAAATCTCGACGCGGCAATATCGTATATCTCGAGAGATGTAACGTGTGTACGATACACGTCGTCTATTAGAGGCCAAAATCCCATGGGTTTTTCATCTAAAAATATAAATGTTAAATTTTTACAACGAGCCAAAAATCCCAAAGGAATTTCGATAATGTGCCCAAAATGAAATATTTTCCGTTTTTTTTTACTCGAATATAGAGAGTTTTGGTAACTCTACATTTCTTTATATTTCGTGATATAAAAACATCCCTTGATCCACATATATATATACATATATATATATATATATCTTGACCACTGTGACCCCCACAACCGAACGCTTTCTCTATTATATTTGCGGCGTCGAACCGCATATTCACACGAGTATATGTACCTTTACCGTGTGTACAGCCCACAGTAATATACAGCGTACATAATATCAGTGTTAGCTGAGGCCACACGAAAATTGTTTCACCCCCTTGGTGAACGTAGTCGTAGGCCCACGAGAGGGAGCTAGAGAGAGAGAGAGAGAGAGAATATAGAAACCAGCGACCCGGACGTTCGGCTCATTAGCGTGAACAATTATTGCGACCACAGAGAATGTATATAGGCATTCCCAAAGCGTGGGTGACCGCGTTATACATATATAAGGTAAAGCCAAGTAATATGGCCCAGGTCGTTAAGATGGACCAATCACTTTTCGTACAAATTCTTATAAAGTAAATCATTCCATTACTTTGATTTACTTAAATTGCGCGATTCAAGCGACGCAAGGGGTCATAAAAGCCAGCAGTGTGCCTGCTATCAGACTGTGAGAATAAAATTAAAAAAATGAGCACCGCCAGTTCTGGTAACTTTTAGTCATATGTTACCCGGCTCGAGTATATCCCAGAGTGTCGTAAATTTCTACTTCTTGAAATATCGCACAGCTTCAGCGATCTCCGAAGACTATCCTCTCGAAGGGTTGTCCATATTAGCCGTCTCGGACAGTCCATATTACGAAATTTCAAAAAAAAAAGTAGAAAATAAATTTTAAAAAATTCCTGTAAATATTTCGATTCGAAGGTTTCATAAAGCGTACCAAGAAAAACATTCTGAAGAAATTGGACCCCATAAAAATGCGATTTAGATGGCAAGTATAGACAGAAATATTTTGGTGTGCCATTTTTCCCGACTTTATTCGATACACCTATATATATTGGATCGGACATAGCTCTGCTCTCGCGCCAGAGATTCGTGTCGAAAATTCCGGCTAAAAATTCGTGGTCTCTCGCGAGACACGAGCTGTCATCGATTCTCCATTTCGATTGCTATACCCCTCAGCCACCAACCCACTTTTACTTCACAATTTTTTATATACATATGTGCACCCGTTATATATATGTACATTCTCCCTCTCTCACGTGAAACTCCTGGATTTAATGTTCGCGACCGTGGCTGTCAATTCGTTTTATGAATCTCGCGTACCTCGCTCTGGTTTCTTGGCAGCGAATCACGAGATATCGACGAACGACTATTAGCTATATATACATATAAATAGACAGAAAGAGAGATAGAAAGAGAGAGAGAGAGAAAACATTGCCGAGGGTTTTGCTGGTTTTGGATGGGCGGGGAAAGAAGTGTGGGTGAAAAGGGGTGAGCGAGGCTGCGGGGTGGGGGGTGGGAGAGGGTGAAAGTCACACACACGTAGGGTGAAAGACAGAGACGATAGCAGAGGATCCGCGCGCGCGGCGCGATCGAATCTTTCTAAAGCGGCCACGTCGTCAACGGGACAAACGGGCGACGATTTGCGTGGAAAATCCGCAAAGAGCGAGAACGAGATAGAGAGATGGAAAATGTGCTGGAAAAACGACAGAAAAACAAAGAGGGCAAAGCCAGGAAAAGAGAAAAGAGAAAAGAGATAGAGAGAGAAAGAGGCAATTCCGCGAGGGACGAGGGACGTTTATCGACTCGATTTGTATAATAGCCAAAGTTTTTGGGGGGTGCTCGTGGGAGTGAGAGCAGGCCGAGGGGTAGCTTGGGAGTTTTGGTGGGTTAGGGTGAAATGGTAAGGGAGAGAGATAGAAAGAGTTGGGTACAGATATGTACATACATACATATATACATATATATATACATCCATATATATATATATATATATATATAGATACGGGCATGCTAGAGAACTGGATGGAGCTCGATGTGAAGCAAGAACCGTGAGAGCTCCAGAAATCCAATTCCATCGTGAATTCTTATCCGCCAGTGATTGGCCATACCGTTAACGCTCGCAGTTCGTGTCGATGTCATCACGGGGTGCGTGGTGTGTTAAAACGACGAACGATGACGCAAGATGAAGATCGCGCAGCGAGAGTTTCAACATTGCACGGAGTAAGGGATGATTACATCTTCAGGTTTGATGTCTTGAACTAATTTTCTTCCAAAGTTTCACAAATGATGAAAAGTTTTTGGAATTCATACTTTGGACAAAAAGATTTTATTTATTTTACAAGCTCCAGCTGATATCTATACCGGTTACTATTAAATTTTAAATTTGTAAGTATTACTAGAGAGGGGATGACCCAAAAGGGGTCAGGTGAGAAGCACTAAAAGACACGTGAAAAAAAAAATTCAAATAATTCAAAGAAATGTTGCTATCCGACCGAATGTAAATGTTTCAACAAAAGTAGAGTCTCATCGAGGAAAAATAAATTTCTTCAATCCAGATAAAATTCATTCGAAGCACCAACACTGTGTCTGTTTAATACAAAAATTGTAATTAAAAATAATTTTTATTCGGCAGATAGAATTTGGGTGAATGAAATAAAGTATTCCGTTTTCAATGCACAATTTGCCTCGTTTATGTTTGTTTTCTCTTTCCCTCCTAATTTATTCTTCCGTCATTATATTCAAATTCTTTTTTTCGGTAATTTTAGATTCGTCGCAGCACGTACAAGTAGTGGTCTGGAGTGAAGAGCCACAGGCACCGTATGGCGTGGCTCTCACAAAAGAGTGTTCGATAATAGTTTAAACATTTTCACGGTCTCTCGGCATGTACCTGAGGGAATATCAATTTCTTCTCTCTCTCTCTCTCTCTCTCTCTATATATATATGTATATATATATATATACATATATATATGTGTGTATATAGTATTTATTAGTCACGGTGAGATCGCCACAGAGAATAATAGCTATAGCCTAAGTTCGCTATCGCAGTTGTAGCCAATTTGCTATGCAGACTCCTCGACGTATGGACGTTTTGTGATTCTGGTGTAGTTGATAAAAAAAAAGGAAAAAAAAAATCCCACAGCTCTCTTTCCAGAAGAAGAGGGCAGAGAAAAAAAATTCCATTCAACGATTTCGTTTTGTGCGCAACAAGCGAAACTGTGCGTCCGTCCATAGAGACAACCAACAGGGAATTTTTTCCAACCGACAGATATAGTGGAAGAGAGAGGAGAGAGAGAGGAAGAGAGAAAAAATCTAGCGGTGGGTGAAGCTTGATTCATTTTTCGTTACTATTCTCTTCGACTCTTTCTCTCTTCTTGTTTTTTTTTCTCTCTTTTCGGTTCATGCGTTTTCGACCAAACGATATCCGGTCGCGCGTATTTGAAAATTCGGCCTTTCTAGCGCACTTATATTTTCGTCCCAAACAGCTCTCTTTCTCTCTCTCTCTCTCCCTCCCTTTCCCTTTTTCAGTTTTGAGCCTGTTGACGTTTAATCGGAAAAGTGTAGCCGTATTTTGCACCCCACACATGTCCTCGTGTAGTTATAGGTATCAGTCATGTTATATGTATGGGAATTTCCTCGCTAAATCGATAAGCACTTTGTCATTTTTTCATTTTAATATGTGATATAGAACAAACAAAAAAAAACCAAATCTTTGATTTTTTTTATAGCGACTCTTTACGAAATTGCTCTTAAAAATTCATAATGGCTAACGATGCTGATTCAAAGCTTCGTTGACATCGAACACCCCCATTTTTATTAGTCTATAACATTTTCCGAAAAATGTATAATGGCTAACGATGTTAATTCAAAGCTTCGTTGACATCGAACACACCCATTTTTATTAGTCTATAAAATTTTCCGAAAAATTTATAATGGCTACCGATGCTAATTCAAAGCTTCGTTGACATCGAACACATCCATTTTTATTAGTCTATAAAATTTTCCGAAAAATTTATAATGGCTACCGATGCTAATTCAAAGCTTCGTTGACATGGAACACACCCATTTTTATTAGCCTATAAAATTGTCCGAAAAATGTATAATGGCTAACGATGCTGATTCAAAGCTTCGTTGACATCGAACACACCCTTTTTTATTAGTCTATAAAATTTTCCGCAAAATTTATAATGGCTACCGATGCTAATTCAAAGCTTCGTTGACATCGAACACATCCATTTTTATTAGTCTATAAAATTTTCCGAAAAATTTATAATGGCTACCGATGCTAATTCAAAGCTTCGTTGACATCGAACACATCCATTTTTATTAGTCTATAAAATTTTCCGCAAAATTTATAATGGCTAACGATGCTAATTCAAAGTTTCGTTGATAACGAACACACCAATTTTTATTAGTTTAAAAATCATTGTAGAGTTTTAGTGCTGTTGTCATACTAACAATAAGAGGAGAATAACTTTTTAATGGCAACGTTCATGGCTTTATCCATTCAGCCTGGAATGTCCCATGTATGTACCGATGCCCATGTATATATATATATATATATATATATATATATATGTATACATACAAATGTTTATGTAGTATCTATGTCGAGGGTTGCTCGCGCTACGCTCCTCCGAGAGTGAAATTTGCACTGTGAGCGCCCGCGGCCATTTCGACCCCGTCTAGCGCAAGACCGACGGTCATACAAGAGATTTTCAAACAAACATACGGATAGTGAACAAGAAGGAGAATGAAACTATTCCCCCGGGCTATAAAAACAATTATTATTACTCACCTAGGAAACAATGTGAGCCAGAAAGGATTCACGACGTATTTTACTGTACACACACACACACACACACACACACACACACACACATATATATATATATATATATATATATATATATATATATATGCCTGTTTATCAATATCGATCACCGGAATGCCTCCCTGGCAGTGGGATGATTGCCATGTACTGATAAAAATATGTAGCGTTAATACGCAGTAACGCCACATATATTTGAAATATTGTTGCTCATTTATTCCTTCTTCTTCCTTGCAAAATGATACTTTTCGTAATACAGATAATCTTATAGGGAGACAATTTTCAATGAAAATTTGCAGTGTCTAACACGAGCACAGTAGCGAAACTATCGGTGTCAATCCCTCGACGTCGACTCACCGGAGAGGAAGAGAGGGCGATACGAAACTTTTGACATTAATATAAAGCACCAGAGTTGAGCCTTTCGCATTACTGCAGATTTTGCCTGCTTGCCTCTCTCTCTCTCTCTCTCTCTCTCAATTGCTGCAAAGTTAACTAATTGCCAACCGGTGGTCATAAAATATTGACCCAGTTGCGGTGGAATACTGAGTGATTCGAAATCAAGTCATTTGCATTCCAACTAGTGTATGTCTCATCGTGCTTAAAGCGTTGGATATATAGCATCAAGGATCGATGAATTTCGAACCCAAATCCATAATAAAAAGTTGCCAGATTTTTAGAAATTTTTGATGATGTTTTTTGGAGTTTTTAATTCTTTTATTTAGAAGAAATTACGTTAAATTATTCTGCTTTTTTTTATTTCACTCCGGTGTCCTTGTGAGAACGGTAAATCAGAGCTGCCCTCGAGCAACTCGAGAGTAAGGCATTTTTTTTTGTTTTACAGTTACAAATCGAAACAAATCATAGCCTGGCATATTCAGTCGGACATAGGTTCACGGGCGGACTTAATTTTAGCAGCGATCTTTCTCTTTTCTTTTCTCTCTTGTTTCTCTTTCATGGTCTCTCTCTCTCTCGCTCTCCCCCTCCCTCTTTTGCTCCGCATGAAAACCACTGGCTTCACTCCACTGCAGACGTAGTTTCCTCCTGTCGCCGTCGGCAGCAAAAGAGAGAAAAAGAGCGGTAAACTATTTTGAATTTCAAATTGCCCAAAGGTATAAGCACGAAAAAAGATCTCGTGTGATACGCGAGAAGCCTTGTTGGCTGTTGCTTTGTTATACTGTTGTTGCTGATGCTCTGAAACGAAGAACCAGCTGTGCCGGATTTTCCCATTGTACGTTTCTACTTTAAAGAATATACACCGCGTTATAGTGAAATAGTCAGGAAGCTAACTCGATTTACCGACAAGGCAAAATAACCAGTGGGAATGAGAGAGAGAGAGAGAGAGAGAAAATTTGTGGTTTTGTGCTTTTCTTTACGCCCGACGTTTTCCCGCAAAAGCTTTTTTTCTTTGATGTACACATAATATCAAACATACTTAAAAATCTCGCTGGGATATTTCATAATATTTCGCACACGCTCCTGCGGCTAAATTCATTTCGTTTCTCGTTGGTCTCGTCGTAATCTAACATATCAGATGCTGTCAGATACGGACATGTGGGATGAGAGACATGAAAATTATCAAATAAACGAAAAGCATTTCAAATATTATATTGAGAAATTAATTTAAAGCAATGTTCTAAAATTTATCAATAACTTTGAAGAAAGAATTATTCAAAATTATTATTCCTCGATTCGAAAACAAGTTATAGAATCGTTAATTTTTTTTTACAGACCCAGATAAGACTTTTTACACTATTAACAAATTTTGAATCCGGCGAAATAAGTATTTCGTTACAATTGCCAATGTTTATTTGAGCCAAATAAGATTTATTATTTATTACCGAATGATTTTATTGCTTTATTTGATCCAATTAAATTTTATTTTGCTGAACTAAAATTAATAATAACTAGATATTTGATTGATCATATTGAACAAAAAATTTGTTATAAGTTTGCCAACCTGTTTTCTCAATGCAATAGTTTCCACCTGTTCGAAACATTACACATATTATTTTATCACTTAAATTATAATTATTTCTCGATAGAAAAGTTATTTCTGCTTTTTCATTTGAATTTTATCTAGCGATGTCACTCATGTTAAATTTTTATCACAGCCATATTGGGCGCCTACCACGATCGCGACTTTTGGCACTAACCTACAGTCGAGCTTTTCAAAGATCGCATATATCTGTGTAAAACTTATACATAGAAAACGAAGAGTTGATGCTTGTGTCAGGCGTGTGGGGCAGCAATAGTTGCTCGGAAGGGCATGCATACGGACCGTTGCACGCGCGTCCCATTACCCTCTGTGCGAGCTTTTCGGGAGCGGAGAAAGAGAAGAGAGACCAAAGTTAATAAAAAGGAGTCTAGCGGGCGAGGGTAAGTTTGGGGTTGCCCTCTCGTGGCCTATGCAAATTTTTGGTATAAGGCACGATAGAGAGAGGCAAGAGGGATGCTGGAAGAGCGTGGAAAACCTGCAGAGTCGCACGGTCTCGCGTTCTTGGAGACCAATATATATATATATATATATATATATATATATATATATATATATAATACATGCAAACATATATATAGTGTGACATCCTCTCTAGGCAGCAGCTCGTCCCCATCTCTCTCTCCCTTTTTCGCTATAGTGAAAAACTTCGGACTTCTCGCGACGAATACTAATTAAAGGGCCCGCGAAATGAAATTAGTTGGTCCAACGGTTACACGCCTAAGGGTGAGAGAAAGTAAGAGAGAGAGATAGAGGTACGTGCCACAACGTATATATACGATCACCGCGGGTAGAGCCGCTTATGATAATATAATAATAATACCTGCTTTTACGGCGCGTGGACCAAGGGATCTCTCTCTTTCTTACCCTCATTCTTTGGATGGCCCAGCACCTTCAAAAGCTCATTATGCGTTTCGCTCGTAACTTGAATTGGATTCGCCCGGTTTACCACCCTCTAACGAGGCGCAGTGTAGAGAGAGAGAGAGAGTTACCCCCCTCTCTCTCCTTCTCACTCCCTCTTTTCTCATCATTCTCTTCGGTTAGACGCTATGTGGGCCCTTCCACAGAGACTTTATACCCTCTCGGCGCGACCCGCAGCACCTGGCGCGGATCATCCACCCCCCCCCCCCCCCCTCACCCCTCCTTCTCATCCTCCTCTCGGACCACCGATTTTATTCGCTCGTGGAAACGTTAAACCTCGACGTAGATCTCGCTCACATCTCCGAGCTTCTGCATTAACGCGTTACCACATAACGTATAGATATATACATGTGTATATATATAGCTCTACCACGAATTCACAAGATTTCATGCGATATATATATATATACGAATCCGCTCTAGGAGAATCCATGAAAAACTTTTCCCTCAGCATCGCTCAAGTCATATTCCCCTTCTTCGCGTTCTGAGATCCTTCCTCAACCCTCGACGATCGGAACGCGAGAGGCAACGACGAGAATCAGTTACCTCGAATCTACGACCCGGAGTTGAGACGTTCTCGCGGACGAACAAGTCACATCTCTCCCTTTTACTCCCATTTCCTTTCGTACTCTCTCTCTCTTTCTCTCTCTCTCGTTCTTTCTCCCTGTCGAGATGAACTTGGACCACGAACAAGTTCTTCGTTGAAGTTCTACAAGCAGTTATCGAGGAATCGTCGTCTTCCAACTCCTGTCCAATTCGATATGTAGATAGAGAATTATATAGATTTATGTGTGGGTGTGTTCACTTGTATATGTGGATATAGAAATCTCGCCAAGGCCGTTCATCGTTGAGTAGAGAGTAATTTGTGATTGTGAGAAAGTACGTAATTACCTATCGCTGGATCTTTTTCCACATGAATAATGAGTGGGTATTAAATTTACATTATATATATATATAAATATATCTATATATATATTAATATATATGGGATATTAACATGGTGATAATCGTGATATTAAGGACTCACTGTCGGTTTTTGGTGGTGGTGGTTTACGGGTCGCCCAATTCGTCCGGATGCTTCTGCTACCTAGCCACTGGCCGTTCATACTGCAAATCGCACTTTCCGCTTCCTGGAACAGTAATTGTGAACATTGTAAAAAAAAAAAATTCAATTCGAAAAATGTATATAATTTTTTATATCATATATTATATATATATATGTATAATTATTTAGGGTAGTTTCAAGAGAATTGAGAGCTCCACGCTTGACAGAACAGTTGCATAAATGTTCAGCAAGTTGACGTTTAAACTAAATTTGAAAATTATGAGGAAAATACGACACGTGAGCCGCCATTACGAAAACACACTTCAGGATACAGTTTCTAATATTTAGCACTCGAAAAAATATTCTAGACGTAAGATTTGACTAACTCTATTTGCATAGACGTGGTTATAGTTATTTTGGAAAACATTCCTTGTTTGGGAAATTATTGCTTATTAAATGGCTTTTGAGAATGGTAAAGTCTCATCAAGGATTAACGATCGAGGAAAGATGGAACATCCTGTAATTCTTTTATTATAAATTCGTTTTATTCCAATCATATAATAATGTGGCAGTGATAGTCCTTCGGATATATTCTGAAGTAAGTATTAATAATTATGTATTGTTTACAAAAAATAGAAGATAATAGAGTGCCCTTCCAAAGCCTCAGGACTCAGCCAAGTACATATAATCCGAAAAACCTACAATTGACCAATAAAAAGTGTCCCAACTATCCAGGGCCTATTCACTCGTATAAGAAGATGTAGCTAATATAACCGTGGGAGAATATGAGCAGGGCAATATGGTTGAAATGTACAATATTTTTCAATTTTCATCCAAGAGCTTAGAACAGAGACGAGATGCAATTGGCTTTTTTCTCAGAATTTAATAACGGTCTCTTCCTTTGTTAAATCTCATTTTTGTGTCAACATTTCTTTCACATTTTTTGCAACATTTATTAATCCTTTATTAACTCGTTTTACGTTTGTGGGTCGATTCTCCATTTCACTCATTTTACTGTGTACAATGTGTTAATTTTCATAGTTACTTCATTTGGAATCACCCCTGCCCGTATCTTCTGTTCTCTACTCATTTTTAATCAAACCGTTAATGATAAACGAATGAGAAAAATCGCAAAATGCAAACTTCAATTTACATAAAAATTTAATTAAGATAAATGTTACAGTAAATATAAGTCCACTTATATTTCCATCGAGTAAAAAAATCAGAAAAACTCAACGAGAACTTTTCATTAAATTCTGACTGTTTGTACTGGGTGCAGTTGTAAAAGAAAATAATATTTACCAAATTTTTATCCACTACCTCGCGATCTAATCATTAATACAATCTCAGCGCAAACTCAATTGACAAAATATAAAGGTTGGTGAAAGATCGAATAAAACCCTGCGAAAGGTGAAACGAAAGTAAAAGCTTTCGAGGTGGAAGGCTATAAGCTTAGCTACATCAAGTATATTTATGTATACATACACAGTAAACGAAGGTGCATACATGAAAGAGATCTTGACATGTAAGGTATAGCTATAAGGGTGACGTGCTCGACCGGTGTACGCTATACGAGATGGAGCAACAGCGCCAAAGAGGATCCTATATAGATCATATATATATATATAGACGCGTAAACGAAAATGCGAGAGGGGGGGGGGGGGGAGAGCGAGCATGGAAGGGAGAATCTCGCGTCAAGGAGCGGAACTCAACCTGCGATGCATTACTAGTGCATCCTCGTCCCGTATACGCTGGCCTTATATCTTTTCCCCTTATGCACACCCTATACCAACACACGAGATAAAGTATTTCCGATTCGAATTTCCATTCTGGCTATGATAGGGCATATTCGCGCGCGCGGTTAGCCCAGATATATAGATATATAGCGTTCTATATACCATCGTAGAATTCTCGTGGAGGATGAAGGGTGGAGAGAAATGCAACCACGCGGTGCTATATATATATATATATGTATACATGTATCTACACACCTCGAGCTGGTGCTCTAGTCACCGATTCACAACCGGGGATCGATATTCCACGCTATATAAACGTGCGATGCTTTGCTACACGTAGGTCGAAAGATGGATATACTACACGCCGGTTTATTCGCATATATATATATATATATACAAATTTACGGAAGTTACTCTACCTCTGTTAGTCTTCCTTTCTCTCTCTCCCTCCCACTCTTTCTCTCTCTCTCTCTCTCTCTCCTTCGCTCTCCCTCATCATCATTCTTCCAGGAGTGCTCCACCTTTCCAAGTCTTTGCCGTGTGCCATCTAAGTATATATACCCCCCAGTTCCCTCAGTCCCAGTGTGCCCACCAGTCTCTTGTTTCTGGCATATGGACGCATATCTTGCTGTCCGCGAGTATATCGAGAGCGTGCACGAGACACGTGGTGTGTACGAGGATAAATATCGAAGGTTGGCATAGACACATATATATATATATATATATATATATATATATATATATCCCTCTCTCTCTCTCTGTCTCTCTTCTTCCTCTATATATATAGGGAGAAGAGAGACAGGGAGAGAGGGAGATGTCCGTACGTCGTAAAATATATCGGAGACTCTCTTATGGGACTGAATTTTCTTGGGTCAGTCAGTATCAGTTCTGACAGCTTTGTGATGAGTCTAGGGTGATTGGAAGAGAGCTGGATCACTAGAAGAGACTAGAGAGTTGAATGACTTTTCAATAAATCCTTTTATCAGAATTCTTATAATTCTTCAACTATTAGAATAATGGACCATGGAAAAATAGGGTGACTTCACCAGTAATTGATTTCGGTTCACCCATGAATGATCACTTTAATGATCAATGAAAAATATTGTATTAATAATTTGGCACATTTTTTTTCCAGCAGCCTGCAAATGGTTTTAATCAAATCTCAGATATATAAACTGAGATAGTAGACGATCAAGTTTGTTTTACTTCGGTTTTTGATTTCTAATAGTTCGTTATGAGATATTGTAACTAATAATTTTATGGGATTATGCTGCTAGCCTCATTTTATAAGATTATTTTTACGAGATAATTAAAATTTCTATTGTTCAAAGTGCTAATGTAAACCATTTCGAATATTAAAAATGTTCCGTTCCGTCATTATTATTCAGCTTTCGTTCTGTGCCTGTGATCGTGGTGACTTTGACACAGGGAACTAACTTTATTTATCGTTCATTAAATGAAATTATTTTCTCATATGATTTTTTTTATATAAAAAAACTTTAGTATATCCACATTGTGTATACGAACCCAAAGAAATTCTGCTGCTAAAAATAGTAGCAAATATTTTTTGATTTCTCGAATAAGAATGTGATTCATGAACCGAAATAATGATATTGGATTGGGAAAAGGTCACGTAATTCAGAATCTAAGCTCGAACATAAGTTCGTTGTAAACTTTGAGTCTTACACACATACTGATACTCAAGAATAAGACGAGTTGCGTGAACTCAGGCATTGACACGAGCTATTTCTATTTCTTCGTTGTCGAGTCTCTGGCCTGCATAATACCTTCACCACTTCCACCCTTATATTACGAGTGATCGGACAGCCGCATAGACTTGCTTACTTGTGCGACCCCTCGAGCAATAATCGTTACACCAATACCAGCCTCCTTGCCCTTTCTCACCCCCTCGCTTCTTACACTGTGCTCTACACGCATTACTAAGTCATGGCCTTCGTCACCGGTACGCAACAAGCCATCCCCCATCGTGCAGGCTTACGTGGCTTTCGCGAAACTTTATATGTACACATGAATCGTATGTTACGTATGGCTAGGACGTGTGGGTCGGGAAACGAATAAGTACGCGTTGTTACATGCACACACACACACACACACACACATATATATATATATAGATGAATATATATATATATATACATAGATATAAATCCATCGTAAGGTACACGTACACATACGCGTACGAGCGACGGAAATGCGAGCAAAGCAGGCCACAATTATGTCCCTCTGCACATTGTCTTCTGGATTGTTTTATCGTGTTAAATAAATAGTATATATATGCTCTGTATATATTAATCCAAACTGGCAAACCCGGCCGTGGCTTTCGATCGAATGGAACGTAACACAGTGACAAGGAGAAACGAGTAGTGTGACTTAAACTCGTGGTTGACAATTCGAGCTGAGTGCTTTCTATACATAATTTCACATTTTTCTTTTTCATGCAGGGTAAAAGGCTCGATGAAACGTAATCGATTGTTCGATTTAAATTTTAGCAAAATACTTAACGAATTTCACTTCGTTCTCATCGCTATCTATGGATCGTTTTGAAAAACGGATTTTAAAGTTATAATTTTTTTTTTTACTATTATACTATACAAGATTTTCATACATCAGGTCGATCAAGAATAAAAATCGGAGCTCAAAAAAAATCTCGTTGAAGAGCGAGAACCGAGAGTTTTGTCATAATTCGCTCGCGTTGAATCAAAATTAAATAAATGTTACCCCCTTAAGAGTTGAATTTCGAAAAATTCCTTTTTAGTGAGTCTCTACATTATAAAATAAAACTACTGAAAAAATATCATATTTATTGCTTCAGCGGTTTCGACGCGGCCATGATGAATCAGTCAGTCAGGACATGTTATTTTATATGTAGAGATAACACATCGAGAAAACATCGGACTTGAAGGGGTTCACGATTCCTCGTCGATTTCTCGCGAGTAATTCCCGTTGCGATGCTTTAAAACTTTTAACGAGTGGTTTTTCCCGAAGTATGCATGAGAGAGGGAGAAATAAAACGCAAGGGTGTAAGGAGGTGTGAAATTACGTACTGGCAGTAGAAGGTCCTGAATACCACTATGTATTGTATCCACGTACCTGAGAAAAGGGTGGAATTTAAAAGCCATACGTTTTCATTTTGACTATTATACTATACAAGATTTTCACACATCAGGTCGATCAAGGATAAAGATTGGAGCTCAGAAAAAAATCTCCTTGAAGAGCGGAGAACCGGAAATGTTGTGATAATTCGATCTTTTGCTCTCGCTGCAAATATATATGTATTGTATACAATGCATATATGCTATATAACACGTGGAGAAATTGTTGTACTTGACAGGTTGACGATTCCTCGTCAAATTCGGTCAATACGTATAGGCTATATAACACGTGGGGAAATTGTTGGACTTGACAGGTTGACGATTCCTCGTCAAATTCGGTCAGTGTAATGTCCTTTCGTCGCCTTTCTCGCGAGTAATTCCCGTTGCGATGCATTAAAACTTTTAACGAGTGTTTTTTCCCGAAGTATGCATGAGAGAGGGAGAAATAAAACGCAAGGATGTAAGGAGATGTGAAATTACGTACTGGTAGTAGAAGGTCCTGAGTACCACTACGTATTATATCCACGTACCTGAGGAAAGGGTGGAATTTTCTGTGAGGCTTATCCTAGGGACCCTCGACAGGATTATAAAGCCCGGTGAGACATTTTCCTTCCGCCTTTCTCTGCTTCATATATATATGTATACATATATGTACTCGTGGGTATAGGAGAGAAATTTATACGTAGCCAGTAGGGGTGGTGGCGTTTGCGTCCAGTCCAAGGCTGGCCTTGCACCGACCTAATCTCCGCGACGTGGATGCCCAGAGAGCTCGAGACTCTTCGTTACTTCTGGCCAATCTCTCTCTGTCTCTCTCAACCCATTCTCCTTGTTCAGATCGATAGGGCATTAAAACGCGACGGCTGGTACAAGACTCGGTCTAGTCTAGCTGTGGTGTATAGCGTTCTTCCAGCTACCTTTCCACGGACAACTGTGTGTGCCTGAGTGTGCGTTGAGCATTGCGAGATCTTCCACTGTTACCACTGGGTATTTCTATCCCGTACACATTGCGGAAAATCTATGTACGTTTTACTAATATGTAGGTACAGAACCATGTACTACCCTTCTCCTTTACCGTCTCGGACCGTTTCTATCTAATGCATACGCTGTTCCACCCCTTTACAAACGTCCAAGACCGTGGGAAAGGAAGGCCTTCTGCTTTAACCGGCCGTACTATCTATCTTCGCAGTGATTTACGTCGTGGATTTTCGGCAACAGACTCTCTCTCTCTCTTCCTCTCTCTCTCTTCCCCTCCCTCTCTCCCTGTAAACATATTATATATATATATATATCTTCCCCTTTCTCTTTTACTATACGTAGAATTTGCTCCACTGCTCTTCCTTTTCGGTTGCTGGACCACTGTTCATCCAGTTGCTTGCTCAAGCTTCGCTCTCTACCTTCAGTTAGTCCGCCCAACCACCAACAGGCACCACGTCTTATTTTCATGGTGGAGAGAGCGAGAGAAAGAGAGAGAGGTGTAGAAGTGGTTTAGAATTCCATTCTCGAAAATAACTGGGCTTCTAATATACATGGACGAACGCATATATGGTTTGTGTTTCGTACTTGATATCGTGTTACATAATGCATCTTCTGTGTTGAGATGTTAAAGGAAGGATTTTCCCCTTGTCTTACTAACAATGGGGAAAAATGAACTTGGTTGGATATTTAAAAAAAAAAAAAAATTCACAGGAATACTTTTTATTGGATTTGAGTTGAGTTCAGTTTTAACATAGTTCTCATTCTTGCTAAATTATTCGGTAAGCGTATAAAGTTTCTTGGTGAGTACACTCGAATACCTTCAATATTTTGCCAGTGGTTGCACTCAATATTGCTGAGACATATGCAGTTTGCAATTTCACCAGTTCTGAGTAATGTAAAATAAAAAAATAAAAAAATACTGAGGGTGACATTCTAGTAGGGGTCTATCTGGTCTAATTTTTAGAATAATTTTTCATAGTTCGGTATATGCTTTATCATTAGGTAAAAATTATTTGTGATAGACATTATGAGTGAAAAAATTAGATATAGTAATTAATCGGGATAATAATTTAATAGTAATTTCTGTAATAAGTAACTTAAAAAATTTAATGACAAGCTAAAGGGTGATCAGATCTATCCTATACATGCAACTTTTGACGATACTTTTACATGTTATGAAAGTTTCTTATCGCACGATAAATATAGTAATAAATAAAATCAAAGCTCTGTCTTGATATGATATTGATGATATACAAGCATCACAAGTATATATGTATATAGATAGCAACGCATCAAGTGATCGTAAGGGTAAAAATAGACTTGAGAATCGGGTAGATATGGATCGTCAGATACATATACGTTAAAGTACATAAATGAAAGAGTGTACATACGTGCTTGCACACTCTGCACACGAGCCAGAATAAAGTTATATTCGCGTGAGTATGCCAGTGCTATACGAAGATTTTTCCGCCATCTTTTCTTTTACGATTATTACTTCATTTTCTCCGAGTAACACTCTCGTCGTCTTTGACTCGATTCTCAGACGAGAAATAACCTTTGGGAATTGTGGATAGTCGTTGGAGTTTGTGGGCAACGCTCGAGGGGGTGGATTTTGCTACATAACCGTGAAATGCTCTATGATGTTTGCATGAGAACTAAACCTCCTTCTAACCTTGGAGTACTTATAATTAGAAGCAACTCTACTTACCGTTTTTTTTACGAACGACACGAATCCATATCCTTTGGACTTGAAGGTCTGTGGATCTCGTACAACTCTGCAGTCTCTGCAACAGAAAAATAAAGAAAAAAAAAAACATTAGTTGTAAAATTCGTGATAGTTTATTATTCATAAATTAGACAATTGATTTGATTTATTATAAAAATTAGCTATATTGCAAATTTCACAATGACCCAAGGAAATTTTATGCAATTTAAATAATTTTTATTTAGCTCAAATAATATTTATTTAAATTAAAAAAAAAAACTATTGCTCTTCGTCAAATAAAGTCTATATACATATATATATATTATTTTATATTCTTGTACTTATGTTCAGCTCGACTTTTCGTCTCACAAGAGAAGAGAGAATGAGAGCATCGACCTATAAAAGCTTCCCAGTAGAATTTGGTGGATAAAACGGAAGATTGAGGGAAACGACGACGGGAACGGCGACGGGAACGACGACAACAACGAATGCGTTGTATTTCTTTGTCGAGCCGAAAAGAATCAGAGGAGGGTTCCGTTATGTCTTTCTTGCTGTGCAAGAGCCGAACTATAAGAATTGTCGCGAGGATATTTCTCTGCTCCAAGCGCCGCTTGTCTCTCGTCAGCCGTTTTGGCACGTACCCAATCAGCGTTGAGTCGACCAGAGAGTGGGTATTAATATTATACCTATCCTTTCTTGCCAGCCAAACCGATCGCATTTGAGGAAAAAGTATTTAAGAGTGGTCGAAAAGGGTGAGGCAGGAATCCCCTAGAAGTCAGTCAACCGCGTTACTTAAGCCGACGCGAGAAAATGAGAAAGCGCGCGGGGAGGAAGGAAGAGCATAAAAGGAGTAAAGAGGTAAAGCGAGAGCGAGAGAGAGAGAGAGAGAGAGAGAGAGAGAGAGAGAGAGAGAGAGAGAGAGAGAGGGAGAGAGAATGGGAAGAAAGCCAGTCAGAGAGGAGGCGCTTTGGCGTAAGTAATTCCGAGCAAATGCGATTTTACGATGATGGGTCGGTTAAATCGAGTCTCACGAACTGCGGAGACGAGGAGGAGCATCGACCAGTACATTTGGTGTGATTATATAACCCTTTGATGCGGCCATTATCATACCATAGTGCCATTATCTATTTAATCGTGAATTTTATTCATACAAATATTCCATTGGTAATTTGCTCCATTAAAAAAAAAATTGAGCTGTCATTCATTAAAATGTTAGTTGGAATAATAAATTTTTGTTATTAAAAATACAATGGCAATTAAATTTTCAATTCTCCTTTCGTGTATACAATTTTTTTCCGAGTTGAATTCGAGTATATATTTTTTGCCGCGGAATTTATCAATATACCGAGTTTTAAGGTGTTCAAATATATTATTGTTGATATTATTGTTATCGTCGATTTGTTATTTATATAAAAAGTGGCATAAAAAAAATTAAATCGACAGATAAAAATGGTACAGCTGGTGAAATGACCTCAATATATAGGATTTTTCGCTCGATCGTGATTGTCTCAGAGTGTGGTGTATTTGGGGTGGCGCGTCGACGGCGAGACAGGGTGGTGAAGCTGGCTAGAGGGAGCGAGAGATCTTGTATCGCATCGAGAGTCGTTCAACCCTCGAGCGGGTCGCCCACCAGGCAGTCGCGGCAGGGAGTGAGGGATAAAGCATGCCGTACAAGCTCGGCACTCTCCCGGATCGTGTCCTTTCCTCTTTAAGGGGCGCTGCCCTGTATATTATTATGATCATGAGGATAAAGACGTGTATTGCTAATGTTTCTCACAACCGAAAAAAAAAAAACAAATGAATGATTAATGTCATGATTTTAAAGATAGACTTGACAGCTTACAGATATATAGCAGATTACGTGAATTAGTTAAATTGTCAATTATTTTCCGCTCTGAAACAAAATGTCGCTCATATTTTCTGACAGCCAAATTATTACTGGAAAAAGTGTAACGATATATATATATATATATTATTAATGCTGAAGGATCAGCTAACGCCAATAATCGCTCTCTAGCATTCAATGAAAATTTCTCTACTGCGACATTTAAATTCATAAATTATAACATCACTTATGCTGGTACATGAGCAAATAAATAAATCAAGTGAGAATAAGGGATGTAATATTATTTTTTTTTGCGCTGAGCCAAAAAGTGTCCGTTGAAATTCTATATTTAAAAATCTAAAGCGATCTTCTCGATCTAAAACATCTAAAATTTATGTGAACAAAGTTGAATTTAAATGTTAATAAATCCGGGAGAAAAGTGACGATTAATTATGAGAAAAGCACAGATTCTTATTCGCAATAATATGCCAATTGTCAGTCATCCTACATGCAGTGGATAAACTTATTCTGTCAGATTGAAGCGAGGAAATCTTTATACGTTAGGAAAAAGTTTTGTCTCTTCTTTATATATTTATGTAACGTATGTAGAGTTTTAGGTACGTCGAATCAGGGCGATCGTACGTGTGGTTTTGTGTATGTGTGTGTTCTCGACTTGAAAGAGCTTCGCAACTCGGGCGGATCCAAGTGAGAGTGATGTGAAAGCCTCCTGTGACACTTCTAGAGTTGAAAGCATAACTCGCACGTTCGTTCGAGTATCTTTTTTTAAGTTTGTTCGTTCGTGGAACGACGAAAAGGGCGCGTGAACGTGGGTTCAAAAGCTTCGCGCGCTCACGTTCTCGTGCGATCAAGATCCTCGCGACAGATTCCCAAGAGCTTGCTGGTGCCGGCGATGGTGGTTCTGGTTCCATGGTCTCTGGTCCAACAGACTTTATGTGTGTATATGCATAAATAGAGGGAACAAGTGGGAGAAGAGTGGTGGAGTGGTGGAGGTGAACACAGCCGGATATATCCAGAACTATGTATATGTATACACACATGTGCCCGCGTGTGTGAGTGTGGATGTATATGTGTGTCATATGTAGGTAGATGAGGGAGAAAGAGCGAGCAAGAAGCACATAGATGGCTTGAAAAGGGTGGCGTTGAGTAAGTAATCGATAGCAGAGAAGGCAAGAAGCTGCCTAGCTCCCTGGACCAGAGTTACAACACTCGACTGCTTCACGACATGCATGTATTTATTGATACCTGACTATATATCTCCAGATTTTTTGGCTTCTCTCTCTCTCTCTCTCTCTCTCTCCTCTCCGCCATTCTATAAGTCCTCTCGTTTTCATTGGCTCTCTTCTCTCCTCAAAGTGTGCACACATATAAAGTAAAATCTGGCAATGTTACCAAGGTCAGTAAGATGAACTAATTAATTGTAATACTATTGCGTTGCTCGTAATGTCTGATTTACGTCACATTTATGTATTCGGACTATACAGTTAAAGATGGCACAAACTTTGTCTCGCTTGAAATTCCAAACGTGTATCGAGTTTAAATTGTAAGACGAAATGGTACATTGAAAAATTAACGCTAAAATAAATTGCAAAAAACATTTCGATTCCAGATATAAGATAGACCGAATGATATAGATTTTTTTTTTAAATTATGTATACCTGTATAAAATATAATTCCGACCACTCTGATAGGTCATATTGACAAAAATATGATGGTCGTTCACATTCCCTAACTTTACCCTGACAAAAAGGACCGACACAAAGTTCGTTTATTAATTTTTTTCTTATTTCTTTCGGTGTATCTTTCAGCAGTAGATAAATAATTAATATTCTAAAATGCTAAATTCTAATTCATATTTTTCTCAAAAATAAAGATGCGCTAAATTTTGAATCCTGAAATTGTCAACGATAAAAAACGAACGTAAAAAGGAATCTTGTCTGTATGAAATCCTCTTCGGCAATTGTCGACCCTGTAATCCCGGATGAGATCTATCTTCAAAGTTTAATTCGTCGCGCATATCCTCATTGGAGAGGTTTTCTCGCCTCTTTCGTGTAAATTTTCTCGTAAAATCGAAGCTTTTCCGCGCGCGGAAAATGAGGAAAAGGGAGTTGTGGCAGAATCGAGGGAGCAGGGGTGGTTTTGTTCTCAACAAAAAGTAGAGAAATTGCGGTCTTTGGTAATTAGCGCAATCAATCAAACTGTTGAAAATGTTCCTATAGCAGGATGAGGAGAGAATACAAACGAAAGAGGGGTGACATAAATATACCATATACGTGTATAGAGAAGTGGGAAGTTGAAGCAGGAAAAGCGAAGGGCTGCTGTACTATGCAAGTGCTTGGTGAATGGATATATATATACATATATATCCATTCACCAACTAATACAAACATCGAAGCGTTGGAGAGCAGTGAATACACACACAAGCACATATTACTATATATATGTGAATTCGCAGGAGCCACCGAGCTTTGGCTACATAGCTTCGTAATGTTGAGTAATGGTCAATACAAGTTAGACGTAGAACACGCCAATGGCACATGCCACTGCCCATACCCAAAGTTAACCCCCTCCCTCTCCTCTCAATAGTCCTGTATTCTCACCCCTTTCTCTTCGGTTTTCTCTCGACGACTGTGGAAAGCCCTCCCTTGCGTCCCTCATCCGTGAACCCTACTCGACGTGTCTGCCTTGCACCGACCGTGACCACTGCATAGACGTCTCTCGATCTTCTATATATCCTTCCACCGCTATTTCCGATCCTCTCATTCTCGTTTCTCTCCTTTCCTGTCATTTCCATCGAAATATGTTTTGTGTAACAACAATTCGCTACATACACCAACTTGGCCGTTGCACGTGCACGCATGTGTATATATATATATATATGGGGACGTAGAGGAAAGAATCATAAATTAATAAACGGGTTATTGACGCGATAAATCTCAGAATTTAATTCAAGCTCTCACCTCTTGCTTCTCTTTTCTTTATTTCTTCTCAATTTCTACACGACCAACGACTGCTATACCTCATTCAGACACACGTCGTAGTCCGTTGATTTTTTCCATATAGATTCGTGTTTTCTCTTTTGTCTCAGTCATTATTCGATTTTTCTGTCATTTCTCAACAAATTTTTCACCCTGTTGGCTTCACCGTACAGATAAATATTATTTGTATCAAATAAAGTTTATCAAAATGTTATTGAAAATTTGTAAGATTTGGCAATTGAAAATTTGGCCAAATAGATCTAAAATACATGCAGTTTTACTAAAATATACTTGATTATATTTCAAAGGATATTTTTGTACACGAATGAATTTCACTTGAATAAAAGATACGGCAACGCTCTGCGCAAATGTCCAAAGATGTCAAACTTATATTCGACTATATATATATATAGGCGAATATATATATATATATATATATGTACGCTATAATATCAAAACGTTCGAAGATGGAGTAGTCGCGAGGTCACGAGTAATTTTATGCCAATAAATTGCATAACTACAGACATTCCGACACAATTTTCTTACAAAGTTATCCGCGAGCCTTCTCATCCGTTCGTCTATCTATCCGTCGAATTTATAATTTATTTCATGTCGGTTTTATACAAAATGGAATATGCGAGACGAGAGACTACATGAATAAGAATAATTTATGCCCGCAGAGACGCGAAGTCCTGATGATATCTCATGGTAGACCGTACGCGCAGGTGAAGGTTAGCCAAAGTACTGACGGAACTCGAAATACGGAAGAAACTGGATCCTCGTCGTCGTTGTCGTCGTCGTCGTCTCGTCATGTACCTGGTGGATTAAATATAGGAAGAAATTGCTGCGCAGTTAAAGTGCTTGCTGCGTTGTTAAAGTCTACCGATGAGATGAGTATGACGGGCAAAATTGAAAGGGGAGTTGGAGTCAAAGTACAAAACTCTCATATATACAGGGAGAGGAACTCTTTAACATCCCAAGCGGATTGTCGAGAAGTGAAACGAAGGTGAAGCACTTGAAGCAGATAGAAGACTAGTCTTGATAGTGAGAAGCAGGCATTCTATAAAATATTCGAGAGGATTGAGTCTTGTACCCAGGACTCTCGGGCTCATCGAACATCCAGGGAGATTCAGTGTTCGAAGATGGCGTAACGGGTACGAAGAAGGAAGGTCACGGACCATCAAGAGGTGAACCAGAAACAAGAGAAAGGGAGAGAGAGAGAGAGAGAGAGAGAGAGAGAGAGGGGGGGAGAGAGAAAGACAAACAGACAGACGGAGCAAGACAAGACGATGGAGTGTGCCAAGTCAAAGCTTGAATTGGCAAAATCGCGTATCGTCATGCCCGCATTTGGCGCTTGGTCTTACACCGACTGCAAGTGAATATAGTATCGAGGAATACACGAGCTTGCAAACCTTCCATGTGTTTTTTTAACTCAGTCATGTATATACGTATAGCTTTGTCTCGCACTTTATGTATCTACATCGCTATCCTCCCAGCTCGCAATTGACTTTTCAGTCCTATCTCGTTTTTCTTCTGGACTTTTTCCTTTTTCCCATTTATATATATATATATATATATATATATATATATGTAACATGGAATGCGTTTTTTCTTCCCTCGTAGTTTCTCGATCTATCTCATTTTCACCAGCACACGCTCTGCTGCTCCTCTCATCATTCCCGCATCGATGCACCTCTTCTTACCTCTTTCCATTTTACTTTTCAGCAGCTCATCTTGCGTTTTCGTTTCTTATATAACATCTATAATCCCCCCCCCCCCCCCCCCCCCCCCCCCCCACACACACAGCTTGGATTCTCGGAGACCTCAAATGGTGAGCGAAGGAAGGGGAAGGAATTGGTTGGGTGAGAGAACTCTGACCAGTGAGCCACGGATGCCGAGGATAGCCCAAACTCATTAATTATGTTAGCGTGGCGGTGCGCGGGGTCGAGTGTAAAGCGAGGCCGAGAGAATATGAGGGAGAGAAGTAGAGAGAGAGAGAGAGAGAGAGAGCTGGAAAGGATGAAGACAAAAAAAATGCTCGTCAGCGGTAAAATCTTTGTGCTGAAAAATCTCGTGGTTGGATCAGATAAGAACGAGGACTCGATGAGCCACCGGAAGGAGATCCCAGAGAGAACGAGAGAGGGAGAGAGAGAAGGAGAGAATATAGAAAGTAGATGGCGCTCGCTGGAAGCTATGAAACCAGCGAATCTATGATGGAGAGAGGGAGAGAGAGCGAGAGAGAGAGCGAGAGAGAGAGAGAGAGGGAGAGAGAGAATTTGCTGGCGACTGAGAGCGTTACGAGAAGGATATAGTTTAACCACGCTAGGCCGCCAGCTAGCTTGGCAAAAGGTATAGATAGAAAGCACAGCCTCCGGGTATTCGTCAGGTTAGAGGGTAGATGAGGAAGAGGGAATGAAAACAAGCCAGGGGGATGAGAGCTTCATCAATCTGCTCTCTAATAACGCCTCCATGATGTCACTCAGGCACTGTGACCTCGGCACACTCACATACATAAGCACACACACATACACGGATAAAATTTCGCTGTGTGCTCTTCTTTGAGCCAACAAGAGAGAGAGAGAGAGAGACAGAGAGAGAGAGAGAGAGAGAGAGAGAGAGAGAGAGAGAGAGAGAGAGAGAGAGAGAGAGAGGGGGGGAGTCAACCATGAGAGATCCCCAAAAGATTCGATCAAGCTTCTCGCCCTCCAGCCCCTCAAAAGCGCGAGAGCGAGCGCCAAAAGCCAGTGAAAACTTTCGTCGGACACACCCGAGCGAGGAATTTTCTTTCAGAGCTCTCCATTCTCTTTTCTTCTCAGTCTCGATAGCAAACTTGCTATCTATTATAACTGTGAGCGAGGTTTCGAGGTAGGTACTGATGGTAAAAAAAAAGAACTTTGTGAACGTGCCCGAGACGATCATGAATCATTCGTCATCCGTATCGCGTTGGATTGTTCTCAGGCAAGCTGGTCAATCGAAAACAAAAAAATTATTACAATCGATTTAACACTTCCCTCCCCCCCCCCGCCATAGATGCACTCTCAAAAATGGGGACATTTACAATAAGAGCTGAGCCGATCATCGTTGGCCAATTTTAGAAGAACATGGCTTCATTTTTAATAATTATCAAAAGACTCGTAGCTCATTTATCAAGAAATCGGATAAGTGATGTGTGACCCATATAACACGTTCATGCTGTGACGTTGGCAATTTTTTTTTACTCCGTTTGGCGTCATTAAATACGTCGTCAAAGGACTAATTCTTTTTTCTTTTTGTTTAAAAATCACATTATCCCAAAATTGTATCGTTTTGGAAAATTAAGATATCAGCAAATTCATACGAAATTTCCTCGAGTGTCTGTGAAAAAAGCATTAAAAAAGTTCGAAGTAAACAGTTTAGCAATTATAAGAAAATTTATACTTTTGCATTTTGAATATAAAATTTTCCATGTGCTAATATTAATTAATAATAATAATGCTAATATTTATTTTCAAAACCTAGAGTCAATTTTTTGAGTAATATATTCTATAACAATAGCAACTACGATTAATAAGTTTGTTGTTAAAAGCTTGTTATGTACCGATGGTAGGTTCTTCTACG
>OY769905.1:26275191-26687691 GCA_963669185.1 Dyspetes luteomarginatus
CAAAACCTAGAGTCAATTTTTTGAGTAATATATTCTATAACAATAGCAACTACGATTAATAAGTTTGTTGTTAAAAGCTTGTTATGTACCGATGGTAGGTTCTTCTACGATCAGACTTAGCCATGGAATCAACGAAAGTTTCATAAAAAAAATAGTAATGTAAAATGGAAAAAAAAAATGTTGCGATTATTTTTTATGTAGTGGCTCTCGTAATAATATTATATAATGCATTGTTAACTTATGTATCGATATTTTCCGACAATTGGGGGTAAAAAAAAATGTATCAACCGCTCGACGATGTTATTGTGTAACATTTTTATCCTCTCTCCCTAAATCCGCATTCCTTCCCTGCTTTGGTATTTTTCTCGTGTAAGCTGCTTATATTTATGTATATCCACGGCGCGCTCTATGACGCGTTGCTGTCGGATTCGCCTGTGTGTGCCTCCCTTTTCTCTCTCTCTCTCTCTCTCTTTCCCTCTCCCTCTCCCCTCTCCCTCTCCTCTCTCTCTCTCTCTCTCTCTCTCTCTCTCTCTCTCTCTCTCTCTCTCTCTCTCTCTCTCTCCCTCTCTCTCTCTCTCTCTCTCTCTCTCTCTCTCTCTCTCTCTCTCTCTCTCTCTCTCTCTCTCTCTCTCTCTCTCTCTCTCTCTCTCTCTCTGTCTATCTGACACACACACACACACAGATATACACATACAGATACATATCCACCGAGCAGAGAGTACATCTACGTGTGCATCCTATGCTCAGCTTTTGCAGTTTCTCTCTTCCAGCTCGTTTCATATACCAGGGTGAGCCAACCAATCCAGCAACCCTTTTGTCACCCTTGCTCGTTCTCTCTCTCTATCTCCCTCTCCACTGATCTCGCTCTCTTGTATCCGAAAGGGTTAACTACCCCGGGCGTAAACGAGATTATTACCAAGATAACCGGAAAATTAACTGCAAAATGCTCCGTTTTACTGTTCGCTGTTATGGTAATTTTAATAACATATTTATTGCTCCCCGACTGGCCACACGCTCGTGTGCACAAAGACAAAACGCTCACGAGCACAGAGAGAGAATCCGATAACAGGCCGCACTATATGTACACGTTTGGTTTCTACACCCTGTACATATATAGTATTCTATCGTACAGCAGAGTACGCTATACTATACATGATTATTATTATTATTATTATTATTATTATTATTATATATATATACATATATATTATATCCATGCAGTTCCAGGACCGCAGTAGCCGCACCGTTTCAAACGCTAATCCAATCGACCTTTATCTTTCACACTCACAAACAGCTTTTCTCACCAGCTCCAAAGTTCGACAATTTAACACCTGCGTAAACTATCATTCTATCCAAAGATAATCTCATTGTCTGTCTGGTGTGGTTGGTTATAAGAAAATGACGTTTGGCTGCCGAGATAGTGCACATTTTATGTGCATTGATACACAGCAAGTAGCAAAATAGAATTAAATTAAAGATAAAACTGTAATATATGCATCGATATCTGGGCAAAGAAATGTATCGTTTTCATACCTTTATTTGTACTTTGACCTGTAATAACAGCAGTGGCCGAATTATTCTTCCCATAAACTCATCTTTGAATTAAAGACTGGGAATTGTCGGATGATGAATATCGATGGTGGTACCGGGAGTGCACTAAGGTCAACGATAATCGTTATGAGTTGGTGCATATTTACAATTTTTTAAATCTCCCAGCGAATAGACTGCATCGAGCTATCAGACCATATTTTTCCCCTTCCACCTTCTTATCAATTTCTATAAATTCTCACACGTGAACACATATCAACGTACATCCAGAATAGAGAATGTCTCCATTCTTCTCTGCCTTATATCAATGTATATGTGCATATATACGTATATAACACAGGAAATATATATCTATATATATATATATATATATATATATATATATATATATATATATGTAGTGAAAATTGACAGGATGAATGAGAGAGGATGTATATCGTCAGCAAAGAGATAAAAGTAGCAGTGAAGAGTCGGCAAAGACGAGTAGAAGCAATGAAGAAAAGGACCATGAATAAGAGAAGGAAAGAATCGACCATGAAACTGGAGAACTATGAGAACTATGCGAATTGAAGAAAATAAGACAAACGACGAGAACGGAGACGGGAAGAGTGGATGGAAAAACGCGAGATGGAGTTTTCCTCGCTCTTGCAACCGAAAAATAATACGACTGTGAAGTTGTTGGAATTGAGTGAGGGACCAGACTAAGAGAGAGAGAGAGAGAGAGAGAGAGCGATAGATGTGCACCGAGAGTACAAACATATGATAATAAAAATGGTCCAAATTGAAATTTGCACTTTGCTTCCTCGTGGATTTCAAGCGTCTACAAATTCTCCTCTATGAGAAAGTATATATGTACTGCGTTGTTAATTTTGGCTTTCTCGCGGACGAAACTATGTAAATGCTTTACAATCATAAGAGGTAAGTTGAATTTACATTTTTCTCCGTCCATTTTTAAACACAGTCCAGTCCAGTTTTAAACACCAGCGTTACAAGCTCAGATTTTTTTTTCACCCAAACAAAGTTTCCTCTATGAGGAAGAATAACATTGTACTTGTGCGAGTTGCATGAAGGGATGGAGCGCGAATAGGGTGGAAAAGCGAAGGGGTGGTTTTTCGACCTTTTCGTATTCGTGGTTGAGTGTACTATATATACAGTAGAGAATGCATTCAGGTAGCCACCAAACGAGCAAGTCAGAAATATATACTATATCTATGTATTTGCACATCACTGCTGGGAGAGTAAAACTTTCAGCTTGGGTTGTAAATGTTGATTGCACTTCTAACCACTCCGACCTTAGCTAGATCTCTCTTGAGATCCAGCGTGGCCCTTTTCTTTATACCGCTTATATACCCCGAGAGACAGCAAAAGAGAGAACGCAGCATCTCCTCATCTCTCGCATCTCATCGTCGTCTCTAGAGTCGTTCTTGTATCCCATGACCGCACAGTCTTGTGCGGATGCACATGCCTAGCTGCACTGCTCGTCGTAAGATCCGCATAAAGAAGTGCGGAGACTGGTTAAGCGAAGAAGACGAAGAAAAAAAAGAACAAGAAAGAGAAAGAGAGAGAGAGAGAGCATCTAAAATTATTACGTCTCGTTAATATTTACCTGTACTACTTGGTCTTCATTTTCCGGTTTGTATAACACAAGCAATATCAAATTAGATTATATTTGTAAGAGTTGATATCAGTAATTACCATGAGGGCTGATACGAATTCGCGAAAGGGCTTGTTACACGGAGATATAAAAACGTCCAAGTAGATCGGTGAGATTATGCTCGGACGATCTTTACCACGTATCATGCACATCGGGAGTTAAATATACGAGATACCACAATATTAGATATATATGCACCAGTATACATGTTTATATGAAAGGTGAAGTCTGATGTGTGGTGGATTAAATGTCTCTCGCGTTTTCGGACCAACAGCATCAGTATTAATAACACTAGATTGGGTATATATATATATATATATACACAGCTACGAGAGATTACAGCGTAACGCTGTTGGTAATTTCAACCACGTTCATCGACCAGCTTTCATCAGCCGCTCAACGAGTACAAAATGGCTCGTGGTTCGCTCTGATGTGCTATGCGGACGATCCGAAAGCCAACGTGGACATTCAGTGTGCTCGGTATTATTATTTCGAGTAGCAGTAGAAACGGTAATTCGCATTATGGTCGACCATAATGATCATGGCACTTTCATGCAGGGTGGCGAGTTACTCATTGCACGTGTATGTGCACCAGACTCTCCCTGCCTTTCCTGTCTCTGACATGTGGACTGGAAATATATATATCTATATTTTGTGAATAAATTATTATTTTCATTGGTAATATTAATTTGTATCAAAAATTACTGTTGTGTTTTTTTTTTGTCATCAAGTTAATTTTGTTTGACCATGAAAATCACGAAATGTCAAAAGTTTATTAAACCTCCAAGAAAAATATTTTTTTACCCGATGATTTAACATAGAATAGCAGAACTGGGAGAGTTAATTTTTTTTTCCATTTTATGCCAAATATCAGGGCACTTTTTGGAGACTTTTCCTGATATTCTTCTTTATATATTTCGACTTGTATTTTTTATAGGTAAGACGAGAAGTATTATATATGATAGTTATTCGCGGTGAGCTAGCGGTACACATACTGTGTAACTATACTGTGTATTGGTCACCACGATCCAGTAAGGCAACACCATTACGGTTGTTGGTTGGACGAGAAACGTGGGCGACCCGATTTTAATGCGAGAAATATCCATGTCAGCAATGCCGGATGGCCGGGTACTCAAAGCACCGTCCTGTCTCTCTCTCTCTCTCTTTCTCTCTCTCTCTCTCTCTCTCTCTCTCTTTCTCTTCCTCCCTCTTTCTCTCTCTCTTCATCCCTTTGCCACAGCGTTTTCTCTGTGTCTCTCTAGCTCCCTGGTGGCTATCGGTGCCGTCGGTCATTTTGTTTAGAGTTACGAGGCGGTGCTCGACGGTATTGGATTCCAGCGGTCTCTCTATAGTGACGAGTGAAACACACACACGCTCTCTCGCTTTTCCCCATTTCTCTCAAATGTCTCTCTTTATCTCGATTTCTGCTCTAACTACGAGCATTATCTATATTTCTGTGCGGAAGGTGCAGTTAAACAAACTCGTCCATCTGCGCTTTTATACGTGGGCGATATATTTTCATTTTACGTACGACTCGTCCGTTACTCGGTGGTAGTAACATATTTATTTATTTCACATATACACATATTACACATTACACACACATATATATATATATATATATATATATATATATATATGTTATAACTACCTCTCATGTACATATGAGAGGATAACACCAGCTCAGTCGAGGGGGTAACCAGGTCGCTGCGAGTAGCCGCGTTCTTATAAGTGACCACATCTCACACCCCTACATCCTTTTTCCTTCTCTTCCTCTCTCTCACGCCCCTTACACGAGGGAATTGAAAAAAAAATATGAATTTAAGTCCTTTGCTATCAATATTCATAATTATTTGATCATAGAATTATTTTCAATCGTTCTTTTCAACCATATTAATTTCAAAGAGAAATCACGATTCGCAGATATAATTCACTTATTAATAACAATTTTCTCTATTATTTGTATGTGAATCATCTCGTTTACTTTTGCCCTCTCTCTCTCTCTCTCTCTCTCATACACTCCAGTGATTAAGAATTAAGATCGGATATATTTGCAGGCGAATAATGTCGGTGAGCTGATGCACTTTCGACCATTTTCTCTACTGTCAGCCACTAAATTATTCATCGTTGCGCGAGATGTAACTCCTGCACCTTCACTCCAACCTTTCTCTCTCTCTCTCTCTCTCGCACCGATCGTCTCATTGCTTTCCGTACCACGTAGGTGCTCATACCTCCACCTCCCCCTCTAACACGAGCTCGAACACCAGGCCAAAATCCCGGCCCAAACTATATGCCTCAGTCGAGTCGTGCCTCCATCTATGCCATCCCCTTGGCGTCCCCTATTCACTAGCTGTAGCGCACTGTGAATTATGCGTTCACCTCGAGAGTTGTGCAAGAGGGCACGATTGAAATAGTTTAAGTTAGCAAATTTCGCTTGGGATTAGATAGAAGCGTTTCGAGAGCACAAAAGGGATGGAGAAGCGCGTGAGAAAGTGTGTTGGTATTCGTGTAATACATAAATATATATATATATATACGCTATACTGGTACATGGCCCAGTGGTTTGAGTCGATAATAAGAAAGAACTCGAACAATCCATATAGCACGCAGCATCAGAGCCCAAGGGACTTACGGACAAATGAATAAATCGTATTGAAGAAATAAAGTAAAGTTTGGAAACGAAGCGAAAACGTTGTGCATTGAAGCGGAAGAGAGAGAGAAAGAGAGGGAGAGAGAGAGAGAGAGAGAGAGAGAGAGAGAGCAACTCTAAAAGCGAGCGATATAATCGAGAGAGACGAGAACTGGAGGAAAATGTCGGTATATATCAAACGAACAAGGGAGATGCGAAATTTCAACAACAAAAAAAGTCTACAGAGAGAAAGGGAGGGTAGAGGTGCTATATATAATTACAGTGCGGTGAATAAGAAAGTGCACAGAAAGATCGGTAGAGAGTATGTAGTACAAGAGTAGAAAGAGTTATATATATATATATATATATGTATATATATCCCTATATATATATATATATATATATATATGTATATATATCCCTATATATATATATATATATATATATAGGGATGGCGTGTGCTCTCGGTGCAGTTGGTAGATATTACGCCACTCTGCTAGCTCTTGGTATCCCCCGTGGGATACAACTTTGCTCGTGGCTTCGAATGCATTTATTTGAATCTTGATACTAAGAATTTATTCCCCGCCCTCGCCTTCTATATAAATACATTAGATATACATATATGTATAGTTTTTCTCGTTTACCACGAGTCTGTACGAGCAACCGCACATGGATTGCACGCGCGTCCCTCTTGTAGCGTTATTCCATTTCTATTGGTAAAAGAGGGTGCGGGAAAGAGAGAGAGAGAGAGAGAGAGAGAGAGAGAGAGAGAGAGAGAGCGAGAGAGAGAGAGAGAGAGAGAGAGAGAGAGAGAGAGAGAGAGAGAGGGCGAGGAAACTCCCGAGATGGTGTGGTATGCCTGTGCTTTTGCGGTCGTCTCTGTCACACAGTAGTTGTGTTTGTACATTATACGCGATATGCGTATGGAAGGAAACACATGGAAGGGTACACATGGAAGGAAAGTAGACTTGCCACATTATTGTACAGGAGAATGTACCAGCTATACGTAATCATGTACAGATATGCACAGAACAAAAAAAAAATATGTATATTATACTGGGTATAAAAGCAACCGAGGCTTGCTCGTCTCCATATAGTATACCGAATACCGCGAATTATCAGGCTGCCGGAAAGCGGAAGCGCCTTTCGACCCATCCTCATGATGATAGTATACATATATACATTTCCCATATACATGCATGTATATGGGCAAGAGTAAGTACGAGAGAATTCTTTTATTCCCTATACGTTTCTCTGATCCGGAGTTTTCATCTCGCTGTTTTTTTTTTCTCCTTCTTCCTCTCAGTATTCCGGTCGACTTTCCGTTACCATTTGTCCGATGGTCCCCGGCAAAGAGAAGCCAAAAGTCCGATGGCCCGAACGGATCTTCGAGCTTGTGTGTGACACACCCTTCCTCGCTACCCTTCCCCGTCCTCTTTCCGACCACACATAACTTCCATCCACAGTGCTCTGCTTTACACGTGTTCCCTTTTCTTTTTTGTACAATTTTTTTTTTTTTTTTCTGCATGCTGCTCTTTTTCTCTCGTGATTGAGAGGTTTCGCAGCTCATAACCGCAGGGATCTCAATAACGATCTGAGACCACGTGTATGTGTGTAATAGTTTATTCAACCTGCAATGTATGCTACTTTTTTCTAACTATATACATATGTATATGAAAAATATGTCGCTTGAATTATGTTAGCGATATGGGAACACGCGATTCTTAGTCACGCGGTATATTGACTATTGTATGCGTTTACCTCCAAAGTATATATATATATATATATATATATATATATATATATATATATATATATATATATGTATATATATAACATGGATACAATGCGCGACTCGCTCGTAGACTCACGACAGTTTCCTCGTACAGATGGATATATGGACGCAAGAAAAACTTTTGAAATTAATTTTCTAACAAGATAATTCTCAATAATTATTTAAAAAATGTTATAATATTTATATGAATATATAATACAAATTGTTTGCAGTTATGTGAAAACAAAGACATCGAACGATAATTTTTCATCATTGTATCGTCGTCAAAGTTTTTTCAAAATATATTTTCGTTCGATTATCCTGTTCTTGACCGGTATACGTATGACGTGTGCTGCATGTTTTTTTTTTTTTTTTTTTACACAGAGACCGGTCTCATAGCTGTGCCATTCAATAAAATCCTGGCATCAGAATGGGCTGGAAAAACGAGAGTAAGAGGGCAGAGAGATGAAGCATACACGAGAATATATAACGTAGAGAGCTTTTCCACACGGGCACTCACACACACACACACACACACATTCATTCTCTCTCTCTCTTACACACACACATTCTCTCTCTCTCTCACACACACACACACATTCTCTCTTTCTCTCACACACACACACATTCCCTCTCTCACACACACAAACACACACATTCTCTCTCACACACAAACACACACCCTCATCGTACCATTTTGCACACGGTCTCGCTCACCGCGAGAGTTCACGCGTTCCTGATTTAACGCGTTATTTTATTAGAAATCTATAAAAGCCATCGAGATTACGCGAGAGAAGGTTTATGACCATCCAGCCAACCACAATCCGGGTCGAAACGTCCCCTCCCCCTCCTTCCATCGCCCCTGGATCTGCTGATGCGTCCATTCTGCAGCACACACATGCACTTTGAAAATCCTCATTTTACTCGGAATCCTCTATACGTTTTTTTCTATCTCTCGCGTTCGTGCGTAATTTTATACAGATATGGATCGCTCAATTTTTTTTTATTACCCTAAATCCTTCCATCGAACTGTAAAAGACACTCTAACGACATTTTTTTCTCATCTGCAACGCCCTCCCCCCCCCTCCTTCCAGCCACCAATCAAGGGACGAACAAATTCAGTATAAGAGAAAGAGAAGTATGAAAAAACTATCGATGATATAATAAAATTAATTAATTTATTTCATACAAATGTGAGATTCGAATAACTGTAAGCTTCGATTTTACAATGGCCAGAATATAAAGTATTCATTCATGACGACACGACGAGGGAGAGTATTGGAGCTTCGAGACGAATCGTCAGTTCGATGAGAGACCAACGGGGTCTCTGTATCGACGTATATATAATATTTCCGTATATTAATAAAGTAATATTTCGACGATCCGAGAGGCTTGAGATCATTAATATTTTGCTCGCTACCTGACATATAGCCCCTTACACAAATAGATGAATGAATAAATTTGAATACATTGATCTATTTCATTTAGCAGAAATTTTGTAGTGACGTGAATTGTTACTCGGCAATAATAAATTCGTGCTTGCCAGAGTGAAAACATTTATCCAAATTCGTCTGATAAATTTTGTTTTCTTATCGAAGAGCGATCTATGATATTTTATTCTCGTTGAATGGTGTAAGAAAGATAAATTGCGAACGGTGTGACCGGAAGGACAGGAGTCAATCGTAATATTGCTATTGTAAATATCTCCGATGAATTGCCAGTAGATGACGATGAATGAAGAGAAAGGGGAGAGGCACAGGCTGAGGTTAGCTGTTGGGTCGGAGAAGATTATTAAAATGCATCCACGTTCAAAACGCCCGAGTTTTACCAGGCTATACCAGTAAAACGCTCGCCAACCCTCGAAGGTGCACCCTCGCGTGCGGGCTTTTTCTTGCTCAACAACCCGCTGTGTGTTTTTCTTGCCGGTAAGCCACAGCCGACACCGATGAGCGCGTTCGCCAATCTTGAATATTAAAACTGCAAAACAATCGCGAGAGCCCACCGAGACTGAATACACCGAAAGAGAAATAAGAGCGAGAGGGAGAGACGACGGTTGTTTCGTTCGTGAATACTTATATATATTCTTTGTAGATATCAGGCAGGTACCATTATGTAGGGTGCTGCATATAGCATGTATATATCATATTCTATTCAGAGAGGGTACAGTATCGTTCTCTTAAACATTTCATTTCCCCCCTCTGACCGCCCCTTTCACAATCGAGCATTATCCATTGAAAAATAAACTATACAGTGATAACAATGAACAACAGAAATTTATCTCGATGCTCGATTCTAGACATAATTAATTTACATGATTTATTTTTTATTCATTACGAATTAGGAGAATTTCAGGTAATTGTATGCAACTCATCGGAATATATTCGTCGTGGGAATAATCAGAAGATTTTTTTTTTACAATTGACATCGGTCTTCATGCACAATGATTCGCAAAAATCTACGTTTTGGGCATTCCTTCACTTAAATCGATATTTCTGACTCAATTAATTATTTATTTATTAAAAAGATTATTCATGATGCATTTGATCGAATAGCCGAATGAGCATCTCATGGCACATACCGTCAGGCATTGAACACTTTGTGACAATAAAGTAGCTAAACCTCGTTCGATTCATTTCTTTTCCATTGTATATTACAACGAAGCGAATGTGTGTAGCGAATTTCAATAAAGTTTAATGGAAGACATTTTTGCGAACTCCACATGAAGAAAGGAAAGGACACATGAACACGTTACAAGCATATATATTTATGTATTCAAGTATATATTTGTACGAATCTGCCGAAATAATTATACTCGTATCACTCTCACTCGTGTACATTCATCTAGCTTTCGAGCTAGATGAATGCATACGCGTCATAATTCGTGATGAGATCTGACTAGATGTGGTAGAGCGTCAGAGAGTGAAATCGCACAGTGATCTGAGTCATCCTCTATACTTTTCGGGAAGCCTCTTATCAAGGGGGGAGGGAGGGAGGTGATTGCACGTATGCATGCATAGATGAGAAAGAGCCCGTAAGCCTCGTGTCTCATAGTGTCACGCAATGAAACGCGCTCGAAAGTAATTTCAATGAACGAGAGAGAGAGAGCACTTTAGAGACCCAACATGAGTTTGCTCCCCTTCCAGCAGTATATATCCCTTTCTCGACCGCATTCCTGCATATTGTGTCCGCTAGAGTGCGCTGCGAAGGAACGCATATACAAGAAACGAGAGTCTTCGTACATACGCCAGAGGTCGAAACAATTTTTACCGCAACAGCCTCTTGCCTATACAATTGTATATATATACATAAAGCACACGAGACCTCTGGTGGTGGCGTCCTTCATTAAAAAAATAATCAATATCGTCCTGTCCCACGTGTGTGGGACCGTCCACACGCTGTTAATGTAACAATACGCGTTGACGTTATGTATATAGATAGGTCGCTACACCCAAGGGGAATCTTGGCTATGACGAAAAATGTATGAAAATGGAGGGTAAACAGGCGAAGAGACAGAAGAGCGTGCTATATAGGAGGGTGAAAAAAAAAAAAAAAAAAGAAGAAGAGCAGAGCTAAGCGAAAGCTCGTGAGCCCGCGGGTTAAGTACGGAGCGAGCAGAGGCGAGCTTCTAGGCCTTGTATCTGAGAAAATATAGAAGAACAGGCAAAGTTTGGCAAACTTTGTACAACGGGCGCGCGTGTATATAGGAAAAAGGGAGAAGAGTCATACTCTCCCCGTACTTTTTCGCCCTTGATGCCAGGCTCTCGCCATATGCTCGACTCTCCTCTTCTTCTTCTTCTCCTCTTTCTTGCCACCTGTTTTTTTTTTTTTGTTTCTTTCTTTATTTTTCTCTATCTCTCTTTGTTTTTTCTCCACTCTCTCTTCTCTTTTTCCTCCCTTTTGGCATACTCTCTCCGCCAAGAGAGTACACGACACGACGACGAGCGCGAGCTGCAGAGAAAACGAGGAACATCGTTGAAGCTGGAGAAAAGCAAGCTCGTTCACTCGTCCGTATTTCCCACACACAGACCAAAAACACTTTTCCCAAGTATATTTCTCGGTGTGGATTCTCTCGCGCAGAATCGTGTCACCATGTTGAACTAAACGGGAAGGCTTTTAGTTGCGAGATACCGGTATATGTATGTGGGATGTGTCTGCGCGTGTTTGTGCGACTTTTAAAACACTCGAGGTGGTACAAAGTTGACGTTTTATTTGAGCAAAAGTATCAACAGGTATTGACTGACTCTCCTTTCATCTCCCTTTTCCATCCCCCTGACGCTCGGTGCTCTCTTCTCTCGTTCCTCTTCTTGTATTTCGAGTGTACAAGTACCAGACTGCGAGTCGCTTACCTCACCAGCCTCTTCGTAGCTCTTCCCTACTCGGTCATCCATCCCGTTCGCGAACACACGCTCCTCTGACACAATAACCCGAGACATCTGAACCCTCCTTTCTCGCTCAAGAACTCATCGGGCGAGATTTTCTCTTTTACCCTCACTGCGATGAGTCGAAGAGGGAGGGTGAGAGAGAAATAGCGAGAGAGAGAGAGAGAGCGAGAGAGCGAGCGAGACAGAGAGTGGTAATATGTAGAACACAGAACCCTTCGATCGCGCGTCAATTCTCGCCTCATCTGTCGCGTCTCTCCACGTCACAAGACTCTTTAGAAATTAACGACACCCCTCTGGTGAGATTCATCGATATCGATGTAGGTATGCGAGTTCACTTGCGTCCTCAATCAAGCCCCAAGATTCTCTCCTCTGTGTAAACCCTCCCTCGTCCCATTTTCTTCCGTCCTTATATGCACACACACACACACACATCTGGGTGTCGGTATACGAGTATATCATAGACCTTCCCTTCGTACATCCGTCCGTCCAGCCTTTCTTTGCGCGCGTCCAAGCATCTCTGTGTGTGCTTCAACCTTCGCTCCCGTAGTTTACTATAAAGAAATGATGACGACGACGACGACGATGTGGAGGGTAACCATCCACGAGAGCAGGCCAACTCTTTCCACCTCCTCCTCCTCTCATCTTTCCACTTTTACTCTTCGTTTTTTTTCTTTCGAGGGACGCGCGCACTGCTCTACCCTTTCCAATGTCTCTATTCTATTCTCGAGACTCCTCTTGCGCGTTCTCGCCTCTCGCACCTTTATCATCCCTCCAGCTATGCCTTCTTCTTTTATCGCCCTTCTTTCTCGTACCCTCTCTTGTCTCTCACTCGCACACACCAGTGCTTCCTCTCTCTCTCTCTCTCCCTCTTCGTTGCCTTCTCTTTCTAGCCTCATTTTTATTTTCTCCTTTTACTATCATCGTCTTGGCTTTTTTTTTGTCTTCCCCCTTTAGACTCGACGACGACAACGACGACGGGGAGAGAAAGAAGCCAGGGGAGCAGTGAAAATTAATTTTCTCGATAAAATTGAAACCCGTTGAGGGAAGATCGTTCGCGTTCATCGCTCTCGATGGAACGCGAGTTGATAGTCGTAAGACATGGTTAACTTGGGTTCATGACCGTCGAACCTTATTATCATGGTTAAAATGAGGGAATCAACTAGAACATTATTCTCTCCCTGCGGAAGATGCTTAAATGACAGGTCGGCAAGATCCTTTGCCAAGACACTGTGTGAGATAATTAAATCGATAATGTAAACGTAGCTGACGTTCATCAGGAAAATGATAAATAAATCATTCGAAATAATTTAACGAAAAAATCCTCAAGAATAATTTAGACGAGGTATTGTTTTATGTAATTAGCTTATCATTTCAATATGGAATTATATTTTCGTTAATGGTTAACTTGGGTTCATGACCGTCGAACCTTATTATCATGGTTAAAATGAGGGAATCAACTACAACATTATTCTCTCCTTGCGGAAGATGCTTAAATGACAGGTCGGCAAGATCCTTTGCCAAGACACTGTGTGAGATAATTAAATCGATAATGTAAACGTAGCTGACGTTCATCAGGAAAATGATAAATAAATCATTCGAAATAATTTAACGAAAAAATCCTCAAGAATAATTTAGACGAGGTATTGTTTTATGTAATTAACGTACCATTTTAATATGGAATTATATTTTCGTTAATGGTTAACTTGGGTTCATGACCGTCGAACCTTATTATCATGGTTAAAATGAGGGAATCAACTAGATCATTATTCTCTCCATGCGAAAGATAATTAAATCGATAATGTAAACGTAGCTGACGTTCACCATGAAAATGATAAATAAATCATTCGAAATAATTTAACGAAAAAATCCTTATGAATAATTTTGACGAGGTATTTTATTTTATATAATTAACGTATCATTTCAATATGGAATTATATTTTTTCCTTAATTCGTTAATACAAATAATAAATATTTATATAATTTGGCAATTATTCAAAATAAGCATTCAAGTCTATTAGAGCTGAATTTGAAGTTTTGATTTGGGTTATATACGCTCGTCGAGAAAGGAACTTGGGGAATGCTCGTTCCAGCTGTGTCACGTATATATCCTCGTCACCACACTTGAAAGCGAAGGACGATGCTGTCGAGAGACCGTCTGTGTTGGGCGTGAGGGTCGGCAAGTCTGATGCTACTCGAGAGAGAGAAAGAGTAGACTATAGAGATAGAGAGGGAGAGAGAGAGAGAGAGAGAGAGAGAGAGAGAGAGATCCCGCGTAACCGGGTAATCCATCGGATTATTCTCTCTGATCCTAACCCAAATATGTGTTCAACGAGAGTGGCCAGCGCTGTCTCACTTCACTTTCGCTCTCTGTCTTGCTCTCGTGAGAGTCACGTCGAACAACCGAGCAGTGCGGTTATCCGGTACCTGATGCTGAATCTTGTTACTAAATTGGAGCTAATTGTAAATACGATACATAGCTATAGTACAGAATATCCTGACTTTCGAGCTCAAGTTTCGTTAAAAGGAAGTGTAAGCCTTTTTTTAACCATTCTAACTCTCATTCGATCGAATTACAGTTACAATCGATTAGGTTAAATTGGCAAAGAAAAACTGAATGTTTGTCGATTTATGTAAATTGATAAGGAATACGTCGTAGATATAGAGCACCGGTTTAGCGGACTGTACCTGCTCCATTATAAAAAAAAAAAATTGTACATCTGCACTAGGCAGAAGAAAATTTGGCATCAAGGAACTAAATTTTTATTAAATAATTGCTCGATTCGTAATCTGTTCCAATAGTCTTTGCTATAGACGACTTAATTTTTATCGAAACTAACATAAAAATTAATACGAGAAAGTAATACTAATAAAATATTATCACTGTTGTTTTATAGTAAATATTATTTAATTTAAATCTCTGATATCTTTATATCGTGTGTCTTAAATTTTCCACTATTACTTTCATTTGATATGGTAAATCAGCTTCCAGGGGCCCTAAAGCTTCGCGGAAGGCTGTAGATGAACGATAGAGAAAATCATGCTCTCTATCAATCAAACGTGCAGTATCGGTAGATCACGAGAAACACGATCGAATTATACTCAAACGCAGTAGTGTGACATTTCGATAGGGACGACTACGTGGTTTGGGATGGTTGAACGTCCTGCGTGCCCTCTCTCACTCTCGTCCATCCTATATATACGTATAGTACAAAAAAGTGTAACGTGTCGAGCGATTGACGCTGGAGGGTACCATCAGAGAGAGAGAGAGAGAGAGAGAGAGAGAGAGAGCGCGATGCTCTGGATGCTTCTCCGTGCAAAAATCCGAGGATGAGAAACGACTCTCGTGAAACGCGCTTGACAGATTCGAACGCGCGGGTTTCACTCGTGGGAAAGAGGAACGAGTGGCAGGGATCGATACCACACCGTACTTTTCTCGTTTCTCTGTTATCCTCTTGCGCTCTCTGTCTCTCTCTCTCTCTCTCTCTTTTACTCTCGGCTGGCCGACGCCTTGCCGCGCCGTCGGCGTCCCGGAAGATTCTTTATCCGGAGTCTTCCATCATGTTCGCGAAGCCAGAGGCTCGTTATAATAATGCATCCATCCATCTGCGGTATTTCCTTCTCGAAGGATCTGATGTGTCCCTCATTCTTCGTCTCACTTCTTCTCCTCCCCCTCCTTATCATCTCGCTTGTCTTTATAGCCACTATACATTGTGCACTTAAAACTCGCCGCAACCTCCACGCAGCTGCGCATTCTTATCATTATGTGTCCTCTCATCCCTGATACAAAATTCGCATCCTTATCATCCCTTTTGTTGATCTCTCTTTATCGACTTCTCTCTCATATGAAAGATCATCCGTATATTATCTTCGATTTTTGGGCAAAATCACCGATCATAAACCACCTGACTTTAACTATATAGATATATATATGTAGATATAGGAAATGCTACGGAATGTCATTCTATACATATGCGTTTGAAATGCTATCCAATTATCACTCTAATGCCACCTCACACAATCTGTTACTTTTGTTTACAAAAAAAAATCCAACTACCCCATTTGGCGGGTTGCAATTTCAAGCCAGACAATATTTTTTAAGATTTCAAACGCCACTCGTTACGAAATATCTATATACGAAATTGCATAAGAGCCAGGATTTTTTTCGATTTTGCAAGTACGTTTTTTACCTTATTTTATGACAATCAATTTCGACTTTGTTCAAATAAAGTTTTCATCTAAATTTGACAAACTTTAGTCACGGGACAAATCAAAAGTGACGTGGTACATTATAAAATATAGTCTCTGAAGAATGTACCAGTGTGAAAATTTATGATTACGATGAAGCTCATAGCGCTACAACTTTTTTTCGACCAATAATGACAAATCGCTAAAATTTTGATTAATTTCCCTGTTGATATTCCTGGTGTCGACGACAATCACATTTTTAGGTCCGTACGAAATATAAATTTGCTACTTTAATTCTTCCTATTGTGACGTTCTTTTCTTAGCTTTTCACCTCATACATAACGCAAATAAATTTTATATTTATCCTTTATCATTGTAATCGCGATTCGCAAAAACCATCGTCTCACCCGAAATCGTATTTACGCTTCAAAATGGATCAGCTCTTTTGTCCAGTGCCGTATTCGCAGTTTCGCGTGGTACTCAAAATGAGACTTTCGTCCATCGTTCGCAGTTTCATTGAACGCATCGGACGCGAAACATAGAATGTACTTTGGTCCAGTAAAAGAAACGTGAGCGAACGACTCGGTTTTCAGCATGAGGATATTCCGCACAGAGAGAGAGAGAGAGAGTGAGTGTGTGTGTGTGTGTATGAGAGAGAGAGAGAGAGAGAGAGAGAGAGAGAAATGGAGAATAAGAGTACGAGAATGCCTGCAGAGTTTCTGCAGCCGCTGATGCTGGATGTGAACGATGGCTAGAGTGGGCTGCACACTTCGCGAAATTACGTTCATCGCAGGCACAGTAAGAGTCACATATATACATATAAGTACAGAGGCTAGAATGAAATGAGAAGTAAAACAGGGAGAAGAACGGGAAGGGAAGGTGCAATGGCCACTCTCCCCTCGGCTGACCGAGTTGAGTTCTCACAACGTTTTCTCTCTCTCTCTCTCTCTCTCTCATATATATGACGGTCACGAGAGAGATTCGACGTCAGCCGAGCTGGCCGTGTCGTGTGTGCGAGACCAGCACATCAGCCAAGTAGAAGTTATGCCATTATTTAGCGTTTGAATGCGCGATAAGAGAAATCGCGGCTGTTTCGGACAGACATTGTTCCTTTTACTATACCCCACGGACTGGCTATATGTATATGTATATATATGTATATATATATATATATATATATATATATATATATGTATATTTATATATGTATATGAATATATAATGTATGTATATAATATATGTACAAACGACGAAACGGACGTTTCGTATGAATCGCATGACGCGGCTTTTCCCCTAACTACTCTTTCCACAATAAGCTGAGGGAAAAGAGCGTGTAAGTGGATAGACGTAAAAGCACCGATGAGAGGCACAGAAGTATGTGATGAAACGACATGAACAACGTAATGATATGACGAGAGAGAATCGTGTTGTATGATTCTTCATGCTTAACGATGTGTCAACGTCCACTCGACTTGTGTATGCAACGTTATAAAATCATAGCCGAATCCCCCATGTGGATTTTTAATATGGTCGTTGAAAGAGCAAAACTCTGTATATAGATGAACAATCAAATATACATATATATATATATATATATATATATATATATATATGTTGACTGTATATGATATGTAGAGTCAGTGACGTTCACATTGGCAAACCCTTCAGCCAAATACACAGCCCCGGTTTCGTCCAACGAGAGGGAGTGAGAGAGAACTCTCGACAGCAGCGCGAAACGTGTGGCCTGACCAACGATATATTATAGTTTAAAACTTCATCACCACTGGCATGAGGTCGGTCGTCCGCGTTGCCCACATTGGCGCTGCTGTTTCAGCTGCCTCCAAACGCTCGACCGCCCGATTACAGAATCCCGACGAATTTCCCTCCGCCATTCGGTTTTTCCACTAATTCTCTTTCTCGCTCGTTTCCATGCTCACCCTCACGCCCTGCTTCTATAAATATATATATATATATATATAACTCGATCCTCGCTGAACCGTACTATACCAACCCCTTTCTCGCTACTGTCGCTCTTTTATTTATATATATTTATAGGGGTAGACGGGGTCACATGTGCCAATTTCAATGTAAACCATCCCTTACACTCCTTACACTGTTTATCGTAACGAAACTTGACTAATAAACTCACAAAGTATGATCCTTCATCTTCGTTGAAAACGAAACGGAACGTCGATGTCTCGTACTGTCACTCTTTTATTTGTATATATTTATAGGGGTAGACGGTGTCACATGTGCCAATTTCAATGTAAACCATTGCACATCCCTTACACCGTTTATCGTAACGAAACTTGACTAATAAACTCACAAAGTACGATCCTTCATCTTCGTTGAAAACGAAACGGAACGTCGATGTCTCGTACTGTCACTCTTTTATTTGTATATATTTATAGCGGTAGACGGGGTCACATGTGCCAATTTCAATGTAAACCATTGCACTCCCCTTACACCGTTTATCGTAACGAAACTTGACTAATAAACTCACAAAGTATGATACTTCATCTGCGTTGAAAACGAAAAAGAACGTTGATGTCTCGTACTGTCGCTCTTTTATTTGTATATATTTATAGGGGTAGACGGGGTCATATGTGCCAATTTCAACGTAAACCATTTCACTCCCCTTATACCGTTTATCGTAACGAAACTTGACTAATAAACTCATAAAGTATGATCCTTCATCTTCGTTGAAAACGAAACGGAACGTCGATGTCTTGTACTGTCACTCTTTTATTTATATATATTTTTAGGGGTAGACGGGGTCATATGTGCCAATTTCAACCATTGCACTCCCCTTACACCGTTTATCGTAACGAAACTTGACTAATAAACTCACAAAGTATGATACTTCATCTGCGTTGAAACCGAAAAAGAACGTCGAGGTCTCGTACAGTACTGCGGAGTTGCGATTATTCAACTACCGTTCGGCTTTTGGCATCGCATATATAAACATCGAGGTTTTCAGTACCTAAGTGCATACACGCGAGAGCGTTGCATGTTCACCAGATGAATTACCTACGTTCGTTTGCACCAATTTAATTCAGGATATATGTACATATATACGCATGTAAAAAAAAAAAAAACGAGATTAAAATTAAAAAAAAATATGTCCTTTCCACAGGATTTTTCAAAAATAAATACCGTATTTTTTTATCATTATTTGTCGCAAAAAAAACTCTCAGAGTTTGTATGTACACCAACACCAATAAATCTAATAATTCAAATTGGTGTTTGTACATACGAACACGAGAAAATTATAAAAAATTGGATAACGAGCGTGACTATTATTATTATTTGTTCATTTTTTAAACGTACACAATATCTGGGCTTTCTCGTTCTCACGTTTATTGGAATATTGCCGGTCGATAGTGGAATGATTACAGTATCGATGATTATACCGACGAAATTACCGCATCGAAATGAGTTACCCCAGAATAGAGGATAATCATCAATATCTACACTCTATCAGTATGCGCATCAAGTCTCTTTAACCCGGTGGGTTCGTCCCGAATTTCTATAGCTACATACATATATATATACTCTCGATTTCAATAAACGCGATGCTGTTGCTCATTAAAATGATTCCAACGAATTCACCACCCGGGACATATAACTAACGGGATGAATTCGTGCGGATACGATACACAAGTTTCACGAGAGCCTTTATCGACGTAACTAGAGGTCCTCGTATATATATATACACCTACTAATAAAGTGTCGTGTACAATCCATATGTCCTTTGCTATCGGTACGTGTATAATTTCGTCGAGAGTATCGGCATAATATTTTATACGCGTATCATTATTAGCCAAATTTCCAAGTCGCTATACGGTTATAAATTAAATTATTGGTCAGCGACGCAAATAAGTGTTTCCTCTTTTCTCTATATATCGAATATAAATATAGCTATATACATAATATATCCAGGAAGATATACATCTCTCGCAGTTACAACTCTACTAAAACTACGACTCTACCAGAAAACAACTCTCGCGAATAAGACCTTTGTATGAAATAAAATACTGAAAACGTGCCTATCCAGAACCAAAAAACCATCAGAATCAATTTTACCAGAAACCAAAAAATCTCTCTAATAATAACTCTCGCACAAAATAAACGGTTAAAATAATAATAGCTCAACCAGAAAAGATTTTTCTGGTGAATCACTCTTATGGCGAAGGTAGCCAGAAGCATAGAGTATGGTAAAAGAAAAATGTGTAGGGCGTTCTGCGTTTATCATGAGAATGATTAACCAGAAAAATATTTTTTCATACAAGTATTATTCGAAAGAAACATTTTATAGGAGAGATTTTTCGGGCTTTTTATGTGGTAAATTTATTATTTGGTATATTTCTATTATGGTGGAGATATTCATGGGATTTTTTTTCTCGTAACTGGGAGACTTATAAATTACATAATATATATAATATATATGTGTGTGTGTATCAGCACTTTACTCTAGACGAATCTAGCTGGGTTTGAGGGCAGATTTTTTTCACCTATTTAGAGCTATTTTGGGTGGAGGGGCAGCTCGATCAAAATTTCATTTGGCGCATTCTAAGGACGCCCTAATTTGTATAGATACCAGCGAGGAAGATGATAGAATTCGAAGGATAATCTGCATGGTCCGCATTCTCATTGACTCTAACTCTTGCGATATCTTGGAAGCTTTCGCATATAGTTATCCCCTTTGGACCATCGTTGAATGCACCACCCAACAGTATACACTACATTCTCTCTCGATGGTTCCTGCTGTCTATTAGTCAACCAATGCTACAGGACATTAGGACACTATTGGTACATTATCAGCGGCCATTAATACCCTCGCGCCACTACCTACGTTCCTCATACCTATGTGTATATACATATATGTATATATATATATATATATATATATATATATATATATACATCACACTGCGCCGATCCCCGCCTCGCGCACTATCGCGTTGCACGCTAAGATAATTACGGAGTGAAATATCGTCCGGTAAGGCAACACCGCTGGTTACAGCCACACTGAAAACCGTTTCGTCTCGCTTTCTCCTACACACTTTCATGAGGAGCCCTCTTGTGCACTTGCAATGCGCCTCACCCGAGTTCTCCATTCTCTGGCCGCCTCTCTATGAGCTTGCACGTTTTGGTTTTATATCTTCCTCTTCCTCTGTATCTTTCTTTCACTCTCAGGGATCTCTCTGTCTTTGTTCTTCGATCCTAACTTACTCGAGCGTTTCTCCTATTCCCCTTCCTCGCCGACTCACACGCTCTCTCTCTCTCTCTTCCTCCATCTTCCACTTATTTTTCCCTTGCTTTTTCTTCAGCCACATCGCATTCAACCCCTCATCTCTGTCCAGCCTTCTGATATTCCACGTTCGTACTACCGATTTTTCTTCTAGCTCGTTCCCGTTACTTCAGGCCCCTGACTCTCTTCGTTTCACTACTTTTCGCCATTTTTCTCATGCTCGACTCCCTGCCATACCAGAACATCCCTTGTGAGACGTGGGCTCTGGAGAGCAGAAGTGTCGCGAGGGGTTGGGATTTTCGTCGAGTGTTCCCGGTCTGACGATTTCAATTTGTCGCCCGGAAGGAAGACGATAGAGAGAAAGGGCAGAGAATGAAAGAGAGTGAAAGAGGAGGGGCGAACTCGTTTTCGAACCACGAGTGAAGAGGACCCCTAGTAAAAGGGGATGAGAAATGGAAGAGCGAGAGGAAAACGAGTTAGAAGAGCCAAAGGGGGAGTAAAGGCAAGGGTTCTCGTTCCATCATCGAGTTCACACTTTAAAGGGTGTTGCAGTAAGATGGGTATATGAGCTTTTCCGAGTGAGAAGCTCCTCTCCTCCTTACTATGTACACGCAAGTCTGCATATATTCATGTAGTCGAGCTGACGAGGATAGTACAGAGGGAAGACACGTGATGTAGGCTCAAAGTATCTCAAAGCTTGTCGAGACATGGAAGCATAATGTTGATGGGTACACGAAGCAGAGATCGATGATAAAGCTTCACCGAGAGACGGCAAGTGAGGATGCAGGACCAAGAATTTCGTCAGGTTGTTTCAACATTGTTCAAATAGTTGGTGGAGTACACGGTGGGAGCTTATACACGGATATAGGAAGCAACACGGAAGTGATGCACGTAAAGAGAATCGCAAGAGGATAACGCAGAGGGCGTGCGAGAATCGAAAAAGGGAGAATGGACCCAGAGAGAGAGAGAGAGAGAGAGAGAGAGAGAGAGAGCGAGAGAGAGGGTGAACGTCTTTTCGTTTCGCGTGGCTGCCCTCACGAATTTGTATCACGAATTTGTGTCGATGATTTAACAAGTATTTATAATTGTTTTGTTAGATAATTTTGAATGATTTTTTAATCATTTAAATTGTACCTCCGCATTGTAGCACGTAGGGTGAGTTTTATGGTGTGGAGTGGAGGCCGAGAGGTTGAAGGCTCGTGACCGCACACTCACGACGCGGCAACGAGGTCTCCATATTGCATGCATATCTACTTCAGAATCATTACACCAGCGGCAATAGTAGTATTAGTGTGTCTAGCCTAGTTAGGTCTGCAGGAATTACTACAACGTGTCGCATGGACATATATAGTATGGAGTATTAGTTGTACGAATAGACATACGTGGACGTATACACGTGCTGCGAAGAATGGTTATAGAGTGAGAAAGCAGGAGTATAAATATATATATACACTCCTGCCATATATATATATATATATATATATATATATATATATATATAGCCTGATGTAGGCAAGACCGGATGGGAAGTGGAGACGAGGGTTTTGTTGCTGTATACCTCGTCAAGTTTCTGTCCCGACGTTGTTCAGGGCCTCTCTTTCTCCCTCTCTCGCTTTCTCTCTCTTTAGTCTTCGCGAGCAGTCGATAACTCGAGGAGACTAAACTCCGACAGGGTCTGTTGGCCGAGAGAGGTTAAAGACAGTGGTATGTCTATATGTTTATAAATATATATATATATCTATGTATGTCGTCACATGTTAGAACATACCAGAAAAGCAATAGCCTTTACTTCTTCACCCTCCAACATTCTGTCTTGCACCGGCCACTGGGTCGGACCTTACATATGTATATGGACGCATATAAGAGACTTATACCCACATTTTAGCGGATGTATATAACGAGTTAGTCTGGACAACCGGTCAGAAGCCCAGGCCCCGCCTCGCAAACTCCACGTCGTACGTTCGCGATAATACGTGTCCTCGCAACTTACCGGAGAAAGTATATACAACCCTTGTTCGTCTATATGCAGTTTGAATTTGTGTATAGGTACGCTTAACTCTCAGTGTATCTTCGTTCCTCTACCACGTGGTACGTAAACATGTATGTATATCGTAGTAGTTTGGGATACAGTATACATACATATATATAGATGTACTACCTATATACATTATATGGGATGTACACGAGGGCAGAGTCACCAATGGACTACATATAACTTACAGAGGAGCCAGCACGACTGAAAGTTTTCACAGAGAGAGTCTGAAGGAGAGGGGAAAAACGAGGGTAGAAAAGACACGAGATATATTCTCGCTCACTACTTCTCTAGAAGAGCAGTAGCGAGGAAGAAGTGGTGTGTATGTGTGTGTGTGTGTGTGTGGAGAACAAAGGAGCCACCAAAGGCAGACAATTTACAGGGTTCATCCCTCCGTGACGACCCTCACCTTAAATAATAGATTTTTAATCCAGGCCTACCAGGAAAAATGACTGCCCTAGGCTTAACCCTCCAGGACCATCCGTCTACCATGGGAGCTGTGAGTGGATCTCTCTCTCTCTCTCTCTTTTGCCATCATTGCTGCTGCTGCTGCTGCCACTACTGGCGTTATAGTTGATACTCGAGAGCAACGGGGGGTGACTGTACGTATTCCCACGTGGGAGCTCAGTGTACTCCGGAGGGACGTAAACGCGCGCAGTTTTCCGGAAATCACAGGATCAGCCTCTAGGAAAGAAATCGTTACGAGTGCACCACCCCGCATATATATACAGACGGAAATTTTACTATAGGGCTGGATTGCCGGTTAGAAATGGCCTGTGTACAGGCACGTGTAGGTTATTTTGCGTCTTCGTGAAACGAAGAAAGCACAGGATGCGATGTGTATATATATATAGAGAGAGATGGTGTCGAAAGGCGAGAAGGAGAGAAGCGATCCGATGCTCAAGTTGTAACTTTAACTCCGGCTTTAACTTTTTCGACCATTGCCAAAAGTGACTCTTTCTCCATCTCTTTTCTCTCGTTTCCTTGCTCTCCTCCCATTTCCCCTCTCCACGAAGAAGAGTGATATACGGTATATCGTTCGCCAAGAAATTTCACGGAGAGGGTGGCAACACCACCAGCACACCACTTCCGCGAGAAAATCGAGATGGGACTTGCGAATTCGGGAGAGATAACACGTATATAATGAGAGGGTAAAAAAAGAAATCAGGGAGACGCAGATTGTCCAACGGCAGCGTTGTAGGTTATGTCATATATATATATATGCTGCTGCTTGATCAGAAGCATAGGCAGGGCTCGGGGTTCGGCAATGAGGGAAAGAAGTACGACAGTTTGCCGGGGGTGCCACAACTCTCAGTGGAACGGGAATACGTTGCGGTTTAGAAAGGTCGTTCCTGACGACGTCCGGGTATGGGGCAGATTTTGCTCATTCCCTGCATCGGGTAGGAAGGATATACAGGAGCTACATATATATATATATAGGTAGCTTATATAGGCAGCACGGTCCAACACACGCTATCGGTTTGTTGAGCACCGCTGGCTGAACCGCAGACCGTTTGTGGTACTGGAGCGTTCGAGTGTTTTCGAGTGTTCTATGCTCTCGCGCGTTCATCCGTATAGATCTATGTGATCGCAATATATCTATACCAACACAGAATCCGCAAATGTGTTCTCGCCTGGTTCTCCGCTCTCGCGAGTCTCGGTATTGGTTCCACTTTCCAGGTAATACCGTGTGGGTATGTACATCGGTGGGGGATCAGCTGAAGGGAAGAACGATGTATGCCTATCTGTATGACTCCCTCTGTTTCTCTCTCTCTCTCTCTCTCTCTCTCTCCCTCTCTCTCTCTCTCTCTCCCTTTCCGCCTGTCTATCTGTCTCTCTCTCTCTCGGACCACCGATCGGCTGCACTGCACCCACCGATGCAAGCTCCGTATACGCTGGGAATAGCTTGGCGAGTACGAAAGCGAACGAGATCCAGAGTGTGAGATGAGCAGGAGGGAAAGGGAGAGGGCTGGAACGAGAGTGATATAGAGCGAGAGATGAGGCATCGAGCGAGAGAACTAACAGGCGATACGGGGATGGAAGATAGAGAACGAGGGGATTGGATATAGCGTGAGAGAGAGAGGATCGAGCTACCGTGAAATACACGGCTCGATACTTTGTCGTTGCTACAGTAGCAGCAGCAGCAGCAGTAGCAGCAGCAGCAGCAGCACGCTTTGTCGCGGTCAACCTCAAACTCACCCGCGAGTCTAATTGTTACACGAAGCCTTCCAACGCCACGAATGCATGTCGATATCTCATCGACGAAGAAAAAAAAAAGAACACACCAGCCACTGTCCTACCCAGCATCTCTCCCGGACGATCGGCATATATATGTGTACAATATATATATATATATATATAATACATGGATGTGGTTTGCGAGAAAATATACTGATTGATTCAAAATCGAATGGATTTCAGTAAAAAAAAAATCGTCATACTATAAATATCGGGTGGACAAAAGACTATTCATTTTTTCTCAGGTATAATGAAATCCTTCCTTCCAATTTCTCAATAAACTCTAAATCAGCTTTTTCACATTATGATCCTTGTAGTAAAAAAAAAAAGAGAATTGCTCTTTCTGAACTAGAATGTATATCTGAACCACCACAATGTCCCGTCGGTCGCCACCATCAGTCCTCATCGTCCCCGATTCTCTCGCTACTTTCATCCGGTCATCGATTTTCAGGCAGGAGATTTAGGGGCTACGTTTCCGCATAAGACTATGTGAACATTGAGAGAGAGAGAGAGGTTTTTGTCGAAAGAATTGCTTGGTCTATATTGCATATATATAGTGCATACAACGCGAAATAGTCGAAGAGAAGAAAATTCTTGTCGTACAGTTTTTGTTCGGTGTAGATATAAAAAAAAAAAAAATTGAAAGAAAAAAAACTGTCAAACTACCGGGAGGTGATGGCAAAAAGCAGGACAGAAGGACATAGCACGAGTAGAGGATATGTCTGGCAATAAATATACGAAGATTAGATCGGCAAGTCAGCGTTTTCGAAAGCCAATAATTCGCGTGAAATATCGGCAATCCTCGCGAGCCGTTGGTTAAAAGGGGGAATACAGGAGAATGGCAAGTAGAAGGGAGAATGTGTGGAGCAAGACCGGTGCTCGTGGTCAACGTCTCTTGCCCTCTCACTCTCTTTCTCTCTCTCTCTCTCCAACTTGTGTTATATATACCTACATCGCTCATCATCCAATACCATCGTAAGGTCAATAAAGCGTTAATGAAGCCAAATAATTGCCTGATTTTTATGGCCTATACGTGAATGCCTGCGGCAAACCGTCGACCATGAACCATTAACGTCCAGCTCCCTCTTTAAAAAAGAGAACTCACCTGTAAGAGACATTTTTTCCACTCACGCAAAAAGTGCTGTATCAAATTATAAAAAAAAAAAATGAATGCAATAATTGACATTCTTGAACGAGTTCGATATGGTCTAGATATAGGCCAAGGACACTTTAAACACGTTGATCGCGCAGCTGATTTTGCGCTGCTTCCGTTCAGGCGACCCGTCAGTCATGGACATGACGCCACGCTTAACGTATTAATTCATCTGCAGTCACAATTTGGAGCCGTCTATTCGGCCTCGCTAAGGCTTATTATTTATCACATTGATGATAGAAACGGGGCAATAATGTAGAGCAAGAAATAAAGAGAGTGAAAAGGGGAGAGAGAGAGAGAGAGAAGGAGAGGGAGAGGAAAAAATGAGGACACTGATAGCTCACAATTTTAACCCCATCTCTTTCATTTGGCCAGGCTATCTAAGCACGCATTCTAATTGCACATTAAATTAAACGTATTCTGAACAGGGAGACCCACTTCCGGGCTCATTCCTAGACTCTTTCACCGCATCAAGCTTTATGTACACGTGAAATTATTTTTAATGAGACGTGGTGCTCGTAATGGTTGGGCCACTTCTCTTCTCCACTCACTCCCACAAGCCGGACGGGTGGATGACTTTGCATTTGGTAACAGTTTCCCTGACCTCCGGTAATGTTTATTTTTTATTTCAATATATTTTTTTTAAATCGTTTCTCTTCAATTTTATCCACAAACCCCTTCTGGTTTGCCAACGAAGAACTGTGTATATGTATACATATAGATATGTAGAGAGCGTAATTGCTCACTCTGAATGGGATTTTATCGTCGTTTTCACGAATCACCTCAAGCTTTTCATGGTTTTTTTGAAATGACAAGTGGCGCTGAACGCATATACAAGTGGAGAGCTCGCGCGAATTAATGAACTAACGAGCATATGCTGGCTCGTATCATAGTGACACGCGTCTGGCTTTTTCATAGAGACAAGATCGACGGGCTTCAACGTACATAATCAAATCAAGGGGTGGAAAATTCATTGAAGAGAAGATAATTATAAATAATTACGTATCGCTTAGGACAATTATCATTCTATTCATATTTTTTGCCACAATTATTCTCAATATTCTCCATGGAAAATTATTTTCAATAATTCATTTAGTCAATTTTTTGACAACTTTGATTCGATAAGGGCTCGTATTCTTTATCTTTTGAATATGAGAAAGGTGTGAAAATCTTACCAAGAGATTTCCAAGAGCATTGAGGGTATATTTCACAAATTCGAGACTCTGCAATGTACTCGGGTATTAGGCAGACTGTAGGAAGCGTATAATCGAGCTATGTGCCCTGTAGTGACTAGATAGGGTGAGACTTAGCCGAAACTCTCGGTTCGGCCTAGCGTGGAAGCATGGCGAGAGCGAGCATTTTCGGGCATCCATATGCATGTGGTGAGTATATATACATATTGAAGGAGAGAGGAAGAGAGGAAGAGAGGAAGAGAGAGAACGAGAGAGAGAGAGAACGAGAGAGAGAGGAAGAGAGAGAGAGGACGAGAGAGAGAGAGGACGAGAGAGAGAGAGAGAGGACGAGAGAGAGCGCACTCTGCAGCACGGTATGGTGCGAGCAGCAGCAGCAAGTACCGTCACTACCAAGCTACGTTATGCAAATAGGGATATGCCTTCGTCGACATTGTTGTCGTTGACGTCGTCGTCGTCGTCGGCATAGTCGTAAGCGAACATAGAGGTAATAGTAGCGCTGTGTATTTTCAAACGATATTTTTTCTCAAAGCTTTCAATCGATAAATCTATGACAAATACTATGAAAAAATTGTCAAAAATTGTTTTCCCCAGAAATAACGTTCAACTGGTTTCCGATTTCACTGAAATTTCAGACCATCAGTACTGGTATCGATGAACCAAAAATTTTTTTATGAATTTTATTACTTCTCGAAACGTTGTGAGTGGAGTTAGGGTTCAAGGTGCAAGGAGCTATGAAATCATCACTTTGTTACAATTTTGTACATGATATGTGATGAAATTAATGGGAGCCGAATGGTTTTAATGGCTTGGATCATTTTACCTCATGTGTTAAATTCTACTCAACCGCTGTCCTGCATGTAGTTGGGGAAAACTCATGTATGTATCTTGCTTGAGCTCACGTGTATATTCAAATAGCGGGGATTTTCAGCAAGAACAATGGAAAATTAAAATAACAATGCAAGACGTGAGCGAAGGGGTGGTCCACCCCTCTCGAAAGCTTGGAACTTTATACTCGAAGTCAAACGCAAAAACATCCACCCTTATCGAGTACACCGCGTGCTCTTTCTCTCGCTCCCAGCCAAACCTGCTCTCGGCGAGCTCTACAAGTATATTTTCTCTTTCGTAAACTTTGCTGTTGGCTCAGTCTCTCCCTCTCTCTCTCCCTCCCCATTTCCACTGTATGATGTAATAAAGTGTACTGCACACCTAACACGCAGTCTTTACTTTGTTATCTTGTTGTATTTCTTGCTTACATGTATATGTATCTTTCTCGATCTCCGAGCGGTGATCGAGAAAATGGAAGAAAATCTCTTTACATATACGCATCGTACGCCACTTTAAATGTATAAATATGTGCAGAGAAAAATAAGAAAGTTGTAAGAATTCGAGTGATACCATCGAGTTTTTATCCAATTCACCAAGATGAATCTTGCATGAATAAATCATTTCAAAGAAATCGACAATCACGAAAAAGAACAAAAAAAAAAACGTGCTCGTTCCTTCTCGAATCTCACGGTAGAAAGCTCTGCTGCTCGTTGAGCTTAGCCCATAGGTGATAGAAATGATGATACTATGAATATATATTCGAAGTCGAAAGGGAGAGATGAAACGCCTCTTCGGGGCCCTTATTGCGGTATACTGCGTTTTTTTCGACCCTCATTCGAAAGGGAGCAGATAAAACCACGTCTTTTGGAATTCACAAGGGTGGTTATTGGCAAGAGGAAGAAAGCAAAAGGGCGAGAGAGAGAGAGAGAGAGAGAGAGAGGGAAAGAGGGAAGGAAGAAAATATCGCAACAGTCACGGCGTCAAAGAGAAAAAATATTGCATCAGTCAACGAGTAGAATATATATAGGGGTGTAATAAATGAAACCCTGAGTCGCTTAATATCCTGTGGATACTTCTCTTCGATTTCCGGGACTTTGACTGCTTCGTCGCTATATGTATATCCTCCTCGAGTATTTTTTTTTCTTTCCCCCTCTTTTTCGCTTTTCGATTTTTCATCGCACCATCGCTCGAGAATCTCTGCTCTCATCCAACATTTTCTCGTCGATGCGGATCTCTCTTTTTCTCCTCTTCATTCTCGCACCGAGAGCACAGACCGCTCTAGTTTTTTTTCTCTTCTGTTTGCACCATAGCGAGGAAAAAAATGCGAGAGGGCTCTGAAAGTGAGGGAAACAGAGAAATGGGGGATGACGGAATATATATATATATATAGATATAGAGCAAATCCGTGACCCCATCTAAAATACAGTATGCTATCTTAAACTGTATACGGGTATATATCGATTGTATGCACATACACAGGTATATTTTGTGCCAGTCTCCCCAACGACGGGGTGAGAGTTCGCAGAATCTTTTCAAAAACCCACGGTCTTTAAATATTCGTACAAATCTCCAGATCGGTGAGAGCGCGAGGAAATTTCAAGAGTTGCTGGCCAGATCAGCGAACAGATCTGAATCGCGGTAGCCATTCAAAGGGCTGCTTTTACTATTCCTCTATCACCTATTCGTTTTTCTCTCTCTCTCCTTCTCTTCCTTCATTCGTACCTCTCTCTCTCTCTCTCTCTCTATTGCCGCTTCACGTACATCTATTATGCTATATGGGCGAGGAGAATTGCTCTCACTACTCTGCAAAATCTTCTCTTCCTTCCCCATTTCACCATCCCTTTGCCAGCTCGCTCGATCTACCGTGGAACCATTTCTACGGCCATTTCATTTCACCCGTACCAAAGCATCAACACTATACAACTATATCGTGGCAAAATTACATATACATGCATAGACTCATATACATATATATGTATATAGCAAGCATACACTGAACATTACTACTTTTACAGACCGGAACTACGTTTGTAGCGGCCCGAGAGTCTCGGTATGTGCCGATGTCTGGTTCGTGTGCTCCGTATTATATGGACGAAAGCAGCGAAAAGGCTCTCTCTCTCTCTCTCTCTCTCTCTCACTCTATATCTCTCTCCCTCTCTCTCTATGGCGTATTGCTGTGTGTATGCGCAAGTGCTGGATACTTTTGTACAGGCTGCAGTAGAAAAGGTCTGTCTCTCTTTCCTCGTTCCGACAAGAGTTTTGCGCTCACCATTTTACGTGTTGCTCACGACACGAGCTGGTCGTCGCTCCTCACCAATCGTGAATACCGCATCGACGTGCCCACATTCAGACCTTTCCACTGTCTTTATCTACTCACGCTTGAGTTTCAGCATTCCACACATTTCGCCTCTGCATTTTTTTTTTGCTTTCCCTTCAATTGCTGTGCACATTTATATAAGCATATACATTGATGAGAATGTCTTTTGTTTGTAGAAGATATTCACTGCCCCCGAAATACTTTCAATGCAATGGAGACTACAGCGTACAGAAATAAAAAAGAAAAAAAATCGAATAGATTTCATTCGTATTTAAAATGTGCCTTTTCCTGGGACGATGTATAACGAAGTATAACGGGTAGGTAGACCCTTCGAGACACTAAGCAATGAGAGAGAGACAGGGAGAGAGAGAGAGAGAGAGAGAGAAAACAGAGAGTAGAATGAAGAAAGATTCAGTGCAGCAACAGAGGAAACTGAAGACCGGAAGGTAGGAGGAAGGCACATATCATTGTGCCGTCGAGTGGCTTGAATATTTCAGTCGGACAACAAGAAGAGAATGGGCCCTGAAGTCGGTGTATGCCATGGCTATGCTATCTTCTTCCACTGTCATCCTCTTTCCCTCTCTTTCTTTCTGTCTTCATATTTCAGGTGAGCTGTAAGCTCGATGTAGAGGAGAGACAGAACAAGTTCTTTCTGTCGGTCCTTCGTCCTCTCGAGCCGTACAGAGTAAAAGCTCCACCTCGCGCGCCCTTTATACTCTCGCTTCAGACATTGGGCTCATCAGGCTCTCTTTCTTCTGAGCACTAACCTTACATATAGTGAGATAGTTTTGGTGTACCGTTAAAAAACATACAATTCTGGAAGAAACTCAGTTGGCAAGAAATGAACGAGAGGCGAAGTCTTCGCCCTTTCTCTCCCTCTCTTTCTCTCTTTCCTTCTTTTGACGGATAAAAAAACCAGGGAAACTCTGTGCTCTCTCTCACTCCCTCCCCCCATACAGTCTCGCCGTCTAGCAAAGACGAAAGAGAAATTGTATTTCATGATGAGGTCTCTGGTTGCACGAGTACTATCTCTCTCTCTCTTTTTCCCTCTCTCTCTCTCTCTCCCCCCCTCTCTTTCTCTCTCCCTCTCTCATTCTTGTTCTTATTACCTAATGAGCAAAATACTACACGACTCTTTTATATGCATTCTTCGTCATCCCGTCAACGAGACCGAGAGAACTTGAGTTTTGCCTCGTCTATCCATACGACGGAAAAATCTCTTTTGCTCTTTATCTCCGGCAATAATGTATTCGAGCATCATTATCCACCCAACTTCCTATTGATCTTTGCCAATCCTCTATATATATATATATATATAATGCCATCGTACATCTTTTACACACATGAGGTAACATTTTTCCCAAACTCACGAACTTTGAAAGTCAAGGAGAAAAAGAAAATGAAGAATTCGTGTAACGCCAAAAGATAAGAGGTGAAGAAGGAGTTTGGTCTAAACGGGAGGGCCACTCGTCGTTTCTCGTGACGCTGATTTCTCGATGTTTGATTTCTGGCAGGACGTCGAGAGATATTATTCCTCTCAGAGTCCTCTGTACATATATATATGAACACATACATACGTACATACATACATACATACGTACATACGTACATACAAACATATATATATATATATATATATATATATATACATATATATATAACCTGGTTTTTCCCTCTCGTCTTCGTATATGCTCTTCCATCGTCACGTCGCACGTGGAAGGATTTTCCTCCAACGTTCGACGACACTATAACTCGACTTTTTGACTTTATCTATTACTATATATCTATCTATGTACGTTTCTTTGGTGCCATCCAGCTTTCATCCCACTTCGTCTCTTGCACTGCGAGTAGAGTCCGTGTGTGTGCCTACGGTCGAACGAGCGAAAACGACGGCCAGGTTTAGGTATACCTGCGCTGGTACTATACTGAACGTTTCACCCTCCGTTCTCTTCCTCCCGACTGTTCCCTTGGCCCTGGTACAAAGGGAATGCGCAATGGGCTCTCATTCCCTCTCATCGTCACGGATCTCTCTTGCTTTTGCAGCTCGATATTTCAAGCTGTAAGCATAATTCTCTTGGTGGGCCACTCAACTACTGGTTCTCCCGATTTACCTCCCTGCAGCATCCCTCTCGCACTCTTAACGTTGAAACTTTCATCTCTCATTCTTTCTCACTCTCTTCCTTCTCTTTTGGACTTCCGGTGAACCAGGATGATGGTCACAGAGGGGGATGCACACGAAGATAGATAGAGAGTAAGGCGGAGAGAGCTTAGAAAAACCCAAGAGGTCAGAGCCCAGCCTCATTGAAATTTCATACCCGTTGACCCAGCTACCTGTGCCGAGAGAGCGTCGACGAGGGTGAGCAGAAGAAGACTGGAATACTTGCCTCCAGTTACTGACTCCCTTCGAACGACTTGGATGATGTTAAATGGGATATGTTATAGTCGGCATATATATAGTGTCATGAGAACCGTGAAATCTTTTGCTTTAGTCAAACATGAGGAACCCTTCAAGAAATTAATATTTCGGGGCATCGAAAAATATTATCAATGTCACATCGATGAAAGTTTAACAATATCCGAATAAATGAGAAATTATTGTCTAACAAAATAGATACGAGTACGTCTCCAAAGATGTGAGAAATACGTTCGAATACATCTTCCAAAACAATATCAATATTATATTCGTCATAAACAGTAATTATTTATCAATCGTATTTTGTTACAATACAAATAAATATATTTTGTTTCACCCCCCTCGGGACAATAGCTCGTGAATTACATTTGTCAGTGGGTTCAGTACATACAAATTACGTTTATATATTACATTGTATATAGCTTGTGGCATCAATGAACTTATTCCCAAAGGGCGGAGTGGCAGAGGTTTCTCCATCAGTTAGTCGATGAAGACTCGATGAGAGATGACGAGAGGTAATACCAAACAAATATACACTGAGATCCATCTGAGTCCATTCACGGATGCTAAGGGATCAGAGATCAACGGTAAAGCTCTTGGAATATATTTCATAATATAGAACATAAATCCAATACAGTGATAAACTTGGATAAATATAGTATATTGGACGATATACACGTGGGAATCGTAACACGTACATTACGCGGTGTATACATATATATATATATATCTATATATATATATGTCCTCAAGGATATATCGTGATATACCAGACTCTATAGACGATATAGTGCCACATATACATAGTATACGTTTAAAGCGGTCATAACTATGTCACAGCTCCGTTGGACCGAATTCTCTTGGGCTATTTGCTGCTGAGGCAGAAGGGAGAAAGGTTCAACATATATGTATGTATATACATCCGAGGACGAGAACGTTGGTGAACTATCTGGAAGTAAGAGTAAGAGAGAAAGGCAGAGCGAAGGCGAGGCCAGACTTGGTAGGATGGGTGGTCTAAGTTTACGGGGTCAGTTTGTCGAGAGGCGGTTCGCCTTGCGAGCATTTGGGGGAGAGAAAGAGAGAGAGAGAGAGAGAGAGAGAGGGAGAGCCAGAGGGGATTCAAGAGTGAGCGAACGAACGAGTAAGGGATGAACGAATGTGCGTGGTGGTGCGAGAGGGAGAGAAGAAGGTTTTCTGGGCATAGAGAGTGAGTAAGAGCTTTGTGCTCTCTCTCTCTCTCTCTCTCTCTTACTCCGTCGGTATATAGTTTGTGCGATGCAGGAGAGGAAGACGAGGAAACGCGAGGGGTAAGCTAAGATTTAAGCCCTGACAACGTCTCAAGCCCAAGTGCAACGAGCGCGGGCGCAAGCCTCGTTCCGCGGACGGACGCGCACGGCGGGGTTTACTACACATAGTATATAGCGTCCTCTCTTTCACTCTCTTCAGTCTCTCTCTCTCTCTTCCTTCCGAGGTTTCCCCGGGGTGAACGGGTTAGAGTTTTAGGCGTGAGGGAGAGAAAACGAAGCTGCTATAGCGAGCAAAGAGGGACTTAGACTGCCTTCAGGCCGCGGCTCCTACGTCCAGGATCTAGATTCGCTCTTGCAGCCCCCGTCCACACTTCCACCTCGACTACCTCGATGTTACGAACATGCGGGGGGGTTAGAATCATGGTGAGCTGCAAGGTAACTTCTCTCTCTCTCTCTCTCTCTCGCTCTCTCTCTCTCTCTTTGTATAGTACGCTCTATACCTCTTCCCCTTGCTCTTACTTCTCCCTGTGGCTTGATTCTGGATTCTCCTCGCGTGGTTTACTGCAACGAGCAGACCAACGAACAAGCAAAAGAGAAAGAGAGGGAAATTGCGAAACGATCCGGCGAAACCGGATAACGGAAAGGGAGAGCATTCTCTCTCTCTCTCTTTCCTGGATACCTAACTGCTACTGTAATGTACTGCATGTTACGTATATATCGATACTATCGATCAACCTCTGTTTGGCAGAACGATACTTTTTTTCTCCCGGAGAAACGGAAGACAGTGAGGGAAGAAGAATCGTTTCATGGAGATTCCATTGGGCTGGGATACGTTTCAGCTGCAGAGAGAATAATGGGTTTATTTGGTTTGAATGAAGCTCGCTTGAATGAAGATTTGATTCAAATACAATCTATTTGTCCAACGAACAAAATGCCCAAGTTACCACCCTAATTTTACTTGATTCGAACAAAGCCACAGTCCCTCCGAATGGTGAGATTACAGAAAGCGTTGGGTTTAGCTAAAGGATCATGTAGAAGGTGAAATGTTGAAGTTATGCATTAGTTCTTGTCTCATAAGCGTCATAAGGGCAGAAGGAGGCAAGATTTCATGCAATTTATACGTTAAGGTCCATTGAAAATTATTTCGTGACCTATTCTAGCATGATGGGCGATGGAAACGAAGTTACCGCAATGGTAATCGAGAAGCTGAGCTATCATGCTTGGTACTAAAACAGTGGCATGATAGTACATCACAGTCAAACGGAACGATAGTCTCGAACGTCCATTGTGGGGTCCATTTAGTTAATATACCCATCGTGAAGGAGGTTCCGTGTAGGTGGTGGTACGTGTGCAAGCGATATCTCAAGAGGTCATAAATCAGATGACCACACATCGGAATCTTCTCGATATTCTCCTCTTTGTGTATGTATGAGGAGATCTCTCTATCCAAATAACGGTTATCCTTAACCAAGTGAATACATAAGTGTATATCTATATATAGATATATCTATATATCTATATATACTATATACGTGAGTGCGGTATACATGCTGGTCTCTCGGTATGAGGAGGTACAGTACCGAGTGAAATACGGTTACCATAGGCGCACGTGAGAGCAGAGCAACTATGGAACGACTGCGTCGTGTACAGCCCCACGCGAGGCTTTCAAACTCAACCCTTCTCTGTACGTTTCTCCTCATTCTGGCTCTTGGCTCCCGGAACTCCAGTAGCACTGCTCTGAGCTAGGCTTACTGCGCTGAAGAGCTCTCATCGCCGCAGGCTGGTTAACGTGTCGCTCATTCCAGGCCCGGTCGTCTCATCGCAGTTTCCTTCCTCCCGAATTCACCCTCTCTCTCTAGCTCTTTCTTTCTCTGCTTAACACCCCCCTCCCCCCCCAACCCCCGTTTCTCGCTCACTTCTCGCGAATGGGGAATAATTATCTCGGTCCAGCAAACTACTGCTCTCCCTTATTCTGCTCCCTGGCTGAATTTCACTTTACTCACGCCTTTTCTCTCTCTCTCTCTCTCTCTCTTCCTCTTGCTCTCTCGTTAAATCACGTCAATTATTCAAGCAATTGTCCATATATATTGTACAGGATGTAACCATACAGATATATTAAATATAAACATGAAGATATTCGTTCTGTATTGGTTTGTCGTTTCACTTTTTATAAGAACAAAGTGAAGAAGTATAGGGTATTGGATATAGAAAAGGGATAGTGAAGATGGCAAGTAGTTACGACGAGGACGAGATGAGACTCCTCGAGCAAGTTCTTTCGTTCTCATGCCGGTAAACGACTCGAAAGAGAAAAGAATGAGAGCGTAGTCGTTGTAGCGAAAAAAAGTAAAAATAAAGTGGCAGTGGAAGAAACGAAAGAAAAGTGAGAGAGAGAGAGAGAGAGAGAGAGAGAGAGAGAGAGAGAGAGAGAGAAAGCGAGAGCCACGACACAAGTGCAGAGAGAGAGCTGAATTATTATGTCCGGACATTACAATTGGACGAACGGTACTTTCCCTCTCTCCTGTACCCTTATTCACTCTCTTTCCACCCTCTTGTGTCCTCTATGTCTCGCTCTTTTCTTTTTTCGTAGCACATATCGATGTGCACAGCAAAAGTGTGCGGGGCAAAAGTTGCCCGTACTTTTATACGGATAAAGATCTCTCGGGGAGAAAAGTTACGGTCGTTTGCAAACTAATCGAGCCGTCGCTTTTCTAGGGGGTGTTGAAACTTTCGGTACCTGTCAACTTTTCTCTGTGAGCCTCCCCCCCGCTAGCCAGCCCTTCGTATTCGGCTCCCCATTCACCCTCAACTGTCTCAATGACTCTGTCCTTTACGACAACCCCTTTGTTTCCACTCAGCAAGGTCCTTCCCCTTGCAAAAAGTATCTCCCTCTATTTCTTGTTATCCCTCTTTTCCGAGATCCCATTCCGATTCGCGAAACCCCCGCGAATTATGGCAGTTTTTATCTCCTCCTTGCTCCTCTTTTACGCACTTCCAGAAGTTACGCATTTCTCCGGAGCTGTGGTCGCGGAAATGTGTGTCTTGATGGCTTTTGAGCTCGTAAACGTGACCTGGGACAAGGCACGTAGATTTATCGATCAGTCTGGTGTGACCTCGGTGCATACCCTTTTACATCTCACTGAATTCACAAAGGGCCCAAACAGTACAAAAAAAAATCAGTTTCGAGATTTTTTTATTGTTCTCGAGAAAATGGTTAGCTGCTTCGTGAGGGATGCAAAACGAATATATACGTACAAACAGTATTTTTTGTAAATAATTGTTTATTCATATTTATTTATTTTATTTGTGTTATTCCAGCAAGTACTCTGTAGGGTTTTCAAGATCCAAGGTCCTCTTTTCTCAATGACTTTCCTACACTGCACTGTTTAGCATTTTCTGTCATTTGCATCCCCCCTTGAGGCCCAATACTCTATGGGATTTGTATGGGGGCATACGGAAAATGGGGAAATTTTTCAACCGAAATAATCGGCTCTTTCGGCAGCGTTTGATGCTGCTTCAATGAACCACGTGACTCTGAGAAGATAACGACCCACTCAGCAATTCGATGCGGTAGCCAGTACACGTATTTATTTAATTATTAATGTATCTAAATAATATGACAGTTTCATTCCCTTTGTATTTATTGTTCCTATTTGCAGGATTATCGCAAAGTTTACTTATCCCTGCTATAAAATGTAAAACGGAGAGGTGCCAGGCTTTCAAGGATAATGACAAAAGACTCGAAAAATTTGGCAGGGTCCCTCGATCTTATTATACACGGAAAAGGGTTTTGCCGAGAGTGGTTGAGCCAGATGAAGGTCGAGTGCATTGTATTGAGTTATCTACGAGGGATTGTGTGTATGTGTGTGTGTGTTGGTGGTAAAAAGTCTCTAGAATGCGAAATCGAAGGATATGTAGGTATATATATATATATATATATATATAGATGTATATATAATGCCGATGTGTAGCAAAAGATGGGAAGGGATGGCGCGCATTAAGATTCTCGTGACCGCGCGCTGCTACCACACCAAGCGCGCTCACCGTACCGGGTACCGAATTTTAATTCGCGTCTGGCAGCGTTTCAGGGTACGAAACGAGCGTGAGCTCTCCCTCTCTTTTTTTCCTTTGCCTCTCTCTATCTCTCTCTCTCGCTCTCTCAGTCTCACTTCTCGGGTGCCCGGCGGGTATATTAAAATTCCGAAAACTTTTTAATCTTTTCGCCGTGGTTAAATATTAATAACGAATTCTCGAGAAGCGCCGTCGTTGAGTCTACGTGGAGGACACAAGAATATACATAGCACGATAGAAAGAGAGATCGCGTCCTCGTTTATACTCCTTCGTTCGGGAAAGTGTGAGTCTCGTTCGAAACTGACCAAGGGTTGGTCCAGAGGGGCTGATGGTGTATCAACTCATCCTCCATTTTGCCAGAGAGAATGTAAAATGGGCTCTGGCTATAGCACTGCGGAAGAGCTTTCGCCCGTTATAACGACGCCTCGGTGTATCATAAGTCACCGCAGTTTTGGATGAAGTAACGGTAACCTCGTTCAGTATCAGGGATGGGCACGGTTCGTGTATAAAAAAATCATTTGAATTTATGACAAAATAATCAAAAATAAGTAATGTAAAAAAGACGAAAGCTGCAGCTTTTTTCAAATATTTAATTTATATTAAATATTACTTATGGAACGAAACAATCAAATGAAATAATGTTAAACTTCCGAGGAATAGAATATAATGATGATTTATCCAAATATATATATATATATACATATATATAAATATATATATATATATACATATATACAATCGACATAATGTGTATATATCTCGTGCTCTCATTATTAGATCGAATTGCTCGTTCTACAAAATTAGTTTCTCAATCAAATATATAGATACGTGGGTGTACACTTCGCTGTCTTATTATCTTCACTCAATGTAAATAGCCCATATGGCGATCCATACAAATTCGAATATTCCACATTAAGAATAATTATTCTTTTATAATGAATATTAATATTTTTTATATTATTATTATTATTACTTATGATGACTTTGTGACAAAACAAGAATTCGTGTTTTTTTTTTTATTTGGGTCGTGCCCGTGTAAACTTGGACCCTTTCCACTCTGACTTATGTAGGCCACGAGATGAGTTGTTCAGAGGAGAGATCGTTCGTAACTGCAAGTGTGTAGTCATATATATATATATATATATATATATATACATATACGTGCATGCATGTACCTACACCGTCGAAGAAGACGAAAGAGAGGAAGGAGAAGGGCTTTGCTTAGCCAACGATATAACCTGAATGGGACGAGGAAGTCCGAGGCCCGCTCAAGCGGAACTAGATCGTGGCGCGATATCGTCGCTAGATAGACGCCACACAAGCGTCTCACATCGCTTTCGCACCGCGGTGCCAAGAGTCGGAGAATTTGCGAAAGAGATGAAAGAAAAAGACGAGAAAAAAAGAGAGAAAAATAGGATGTCTCAAAGTCTTTACCTACTTTGCAGTGAATTCTCTTCCAAACATAAACTATTATATACATTTTACGGCCGCAGATGAATGCAAAATTCAAATAATTTTTCTTCATCTCCATACTGAATAATTGTCACAAAATAATTGTCACTTGTGTTTTTTTTTTTTTTAATCAGTAAGATGATAATTGTATGAAAATATTATTTCGTAAAATATGTAAAATTATATATAATAAAAAAAAAAAAAAAGATTCCCCCAGAAAGTATTCGACGCTGCTATATACTTGGCACAGAAATTGTGGGAACAAAAATCAATTGAATGTTTGAATAGCCCTGAACGAGAAATCACCCTCTGCCAATGCACAGATGATTTGTATCATCCCCCAAAATTCTTCCTCGATTGAATAACGACCAAACTCGTTATTCGTACACCACCGGGGTAAAAAAGTGTTGATGAGCTGGTGTATGGGGTGAATTTTGGATCTGAATTTACGGCAAAGCAGCGGGAATTCGTCGGCGTTATACACACAGATAATTAATCTCGAGTGTTTGCCCCGTGCTCTCTCGTGGAACCCGAGTGAAGAGCGTGGAACCCGAGTGAAGAGAAACTCTCGTGGCACGTAAGCAGGCACGGGACTGAGAGGAGCCTCGTTTCCGGGGGAATGATCGCGGCTTTGGCTCACTCCATCTCTCTTTCTCTTGCTCTCTCGCGAAAGGGAGGCCAAGCTTAAAGCAACTGGCGCTTTGAAGAGCGAGAACGCGATGGGGTATTCTATGCCTGCGAGGGCTACAGCGGTAGAGTTGGGTTCACTTGCAGAGCGATGTGATGCTGAGGGATGAGAAGGGATCGCGAGCAGACCTAGCGTATATATATATATATATATATATATATATACGCACACACACACACACACACACACATGAAAGGAGGAGAAAGCATTCGCGGTGTGGGCGGACGGGAAAACAAAATAGAGAGAAAACCAGCGGCAATTTTTCACGAGGTTTTTAAAGCGAGATCGAGAGAGAGAGAGAGAGAGAGAGAGAGAGAGAAGAAAAGAGGGAATGCGAACGAGGCTGTGAGCTAACTCTCCGCGGTATTCGCGAGAGTTCGCATCGATTTTCCTACGGTGCTTTTTTTCCTCGGTGGAGCGCTATCTCCACTCTCACACACTCACGAATACTAGCTGCATGCTTTTCTACCTTTTACTCGCGCTTTGTCTCTTTTTCTCAATTTTTCCCTGCAGCCATTTCACTCTCTCTCTCTCTCTCTCTCGCGCGCGCGCGTTCTCTGGACCACTCTCGTACGGATTCCATGGGCCTCACTCTCCAGCCCATCACTTCGCTTCGGCGTTTGCTACTGCTTGTGTTTCTGACTCGCGATTTGATGCTCTTTTACAGTGAACCGGCAGCGCACAAACGTTTTGTGTTCACAGCTTCGTTCATCCGATCGCTGCTCGCTACCACTCATATCTACATGCCTATTTTTGTCTTTCAAACAAGACACTGAATTGGATTGACTCTGGCCGTTATCCATATTCAGTTTGTTCTCGTTTCACGGCCAACTACGTGTATCCGGGACAGAGAGAAAATAGAAAGCCATACGAGATAAATTTCAAAGATAATAGTTGTCCCCAAAAAATAAATAACAATTTATTATCAACGAATTATAATCGAATATTATTCAAATCAGATTTGGTGATTTCAGTTTTTATTTGCAGAATAATTGTGCTCATAAAATAATATGATTTTATTTTATCGGTACCAATCCCTAATCTGAAGACTATGTGCGGAATATATTGCTCACGAAGTCGTTGCACCGAGACAGAAAGACGTTACTCATCCGCGTGTATCTGTGCTTCGTTACATGGTCTCGTCTGCAAGCTGCAAAGGAACCCATCGTGTCTGCAGGTATAGCCCAGCGCTACAGCGTATATTTATTGTATAGATGCATATATATATATATATATATATATATATATATATAAATATAGCTAGAGGTAGGTGCATGCTGCGCTCCGGCATCGTTTATATCATTCGCGTGCCAGCGGTAAGTCGCCTTTAATGAGGTAGCTTAGAAGGGACTTACGAGATCTCGCCGTACGGAGCGAAGGCATCTCTCAGGGTCTGTGTCTCGATCTCCGGGCTCAGGTCCCCCACGAATATGTGGTAGTGCTCTGTAACAGAGAGAATAAGACGATACGATATTAGATCAAGAAAAACGGAACGTGAAGAAGATTTTGTCTCGAGGATTAACTTTTTTTTTCTTTCCGTCTGAAAGATCTAGTGAAGCGAGTACTGAAATAATGGTGAAATTATTATTACAAGTATATTGTTTCTGCTATATCATTTTTTATACACGTGATTATGAAAAAAATAATCAATACAAATATTACTTCCTGCGAAAGGAAACTTTATTTTCATTAAAAAAAAATCCAGTTTTTAATACGAGGGTTTTAGGAATTTTTCAAAATGTCGAAAGAGCGTATTCAGAAAAAATGTTCTCATATATATATATATGTGTATGCGCGCACTATGAAAAAAATTGACACGTCTATAACTCGAGAATGGCTATGAGTTATGAATGAGAATGGCATATATTATGAGTTACGCTAAACTTTTGCATAAATCGAAAGTAGTGTGAAATATTTGTCACCCAAAAGTTTCGTTAGAATTGATAGAGAAATTAAGACTTTATGGAAATCTTGAAAGTTCGATAAATCTACTCTAACTCCAGCAATTTCCAGACTATCGAGCTTCAACTATTTACTGAACTCGACTATAATAATATTCCGCTACATTACCAGTCCAAACGATGATTGTCATCGAGTTTGGATAGAATTGACCGAAGCATTCGGATTTTATGAAATTTTTATTTTTCCTTAAATTTAACTCACGTACCCAAACCCAAACGAATCGGATTTCGGGCATTGATATCACACTCTTCTCATAAACAAAGTTATATTTGTCGATGGTTTATACGTGATTGGGCGAACAGTAACGAAGCGATTTCCATTTTATCCAATTTTGAATCGTTAGAAAATTTTTAGTATACGATTAAATTTAAGCAAATGTGCCTGTCTAGATGAAATAAATGAGAAAAAAAATTGCAATTCAAAACTCGCGAATTACTTCCTCATAATTTCCACCCATTCGGAAAGGCTCCCTCTTCGAGCAGGCAAAAATAAATAAAAGTATAATTGCTCATAAAAGAGAGCATCGTGGATGGGGTGACATTACGAATAAGTGATATGGTTCAATTTTCAGGTTTTTTACATTTTTTTATTAATTAGTATTTTCTGAGAAAATATTTTTATCATTATACGAAAGTGTTTTGAAACAATTTACGCTATTCCCGTATACACAACGTATCGGTATGAAAAATACAACTCAATCTAAACGAAATGTCAACGAGGTCACATACAAATTTATTCATGAGTAAAATAAAAAAAAAAAAAGAAGCGATTTAGTCGTTCGGCAAAATGTCCGAGAGCGGGAAAAAAAGATCAATCGACTGAGTGATCATTCTGAGTGGTGATCACGTTGGATCGAGGGGTGCAGGTACGACGTTTGGGCTTTGGTCGGGCTAGTCTCACTGGAAAGGCAGCCGGTGCTCTCTTATGCCGTCGACTACGACCATGTTGGTTGCTGATGGCCAAAGGGCGTAAAATCAGAGGGAAGGGCAACCCTCGCTTTTAGTGGCCCCATTAAAATTGCAGCCGTTAATTTACCATCATCGGCCGGTCAAGTGAGGGGGCGAGTGCTTCCAGTACCGAGCCCGAGCCGAAAACAAACACACACACACGCACACATATGTGCATATAATATTATAGTACACTATATAGTAATAAGCATATATATATATATATATATACGTTATTACACTGACTAGGTAGTCTTTCAACTATACCGCTCTGGCAGGAGTCCGCGTGGTGGCTGGCCTTATGTAACACTCCACCCACCCTATATGTATTCACCCTTTATGTATTCACCCTATATGTGGGTGAGCTTTATTTGTCTTCGTTTTACCATAAGGGTTGTGCTCTCTCTCTCTCTCTCTCTCTCTCGTAGTCTTTGCATGCTTTTACAATACTATATCTATATATTCCACACGTAGGGTAACGATGTACGCAGGTTTGGGATTGTTCAATTGATATGCACCAACAACCGGCAGAGTTTCCTGTGCGTGTGTCTATTTATATGTGTGGATATGTGTGTGTATGTGGTGACGATAGAGTGAGATCACAGCTAGTGTGTTTGTGTGTCTGTGTGTGTGTTTTCTATAGTGAGACTCCACCAGAGTGAAGCACGAAGAGAATGAAAATCATACAAGTTTGCATTTGCACTCGGCCGGAGCACACCAGTCGTTCGGTTAAATCGAAGGCGTGTGAATCTATGTGTCTATATATAAGTATATATAACGGAATAACGCGGGCGTCTAAATTGAACGAATTTCCTGCGAAACCGCGAGAGACAGAGACCGCACGTTTGAAACCCGAACATTGCTGAATTGCTCGTAAATTCTTGAGCGCATGTGTCTGTTTGCGCGTGTGTGTGTGTGTGTGTGTGTTTGTGTGTTTATATGTGAGTGTGCGTGTGCGACTGCAAAGGGTTCGCTGCAAAGTACGGCCAGAAAGGAATATCAAGGAATGCATATGTATTTTGTATTATATATATATATATATATATATATATATATATATATATATATATACTCATACAATATGTCCTGTGTACAGTAAAATGCCGTATACATCGAAATACATAAAGAAAGCGTCGATCGTTTCTGGCGACCCAGATACCAGTATGTGATGGAGATATGAAAAGCAATATAAAGTTGCATATATATATATACATATATATATATATATGTACTGCTTTGATGCCGTCGTATTGACTGTGTATAACCACACAGTACCAGATGACTACTTACATCTTTGGGCTATTCTATCGTCGTGGAGGATAAAAGGGCAGCAAGCCCGAAATGAAGGAGAGAAAAAAAATAACCAAAGAAAAGAAAAGTCTGGCAAAGAAAGGATGTACACACACATATAAAAAGAAGAGGGTCGTCTGCAATTTGTTGTGAGGAAACGTAAGCTAAGAACTTGGCGAGAACCAAAGAATGAGGAAAATCATTATTTTTCTGGGCTAGTGGGGAAAAAAATCGAATCATCCCCAGCCTAGAAATGAGAGGGAAAAATGTATGTGTAGTCTTGTTAATGTTTTATATATATATATAAAGTAGAGTCTCTTTTGTGAATGCGAATTCAGGGGGAAGATTCGATAGAAAATTTCCGGTGCCTCTGGAGCAGCCACGATGAGTGATGTCGCTCAACCACGATGTATATAACCAGGAAAGAAGATTAATATTCAGCACGAAAAATCGTATCGTGAGACTCTCTTAAGCTTACTGGCCTATCCACTGACTCGTTATGTCTGCCTCTCTCTCTCTCTCTCTGGCTATACCGAACTCTTATTCCCCGAATTCTTCTCTCTCGATTTATGCCAATTCGGTGGAGTCGAGAGAGAGTTGCCCTCACGGGCTTGCCTTGGAGAATTCCTTCGCGCGCGCGCCACCTATTTCCCCTGTAAATCTTCTCCGACTGCACTCAGACACTTCCTGCTCGAATTCACGAGGCTCTCGGAACACGACTCTCACTCTACCTCCCACCTCATTCCTCTTTCTCTCTCTCTCTCTCTCTCGCTTTCAATGTGCTACGGTGTCGCGAAATCGTTCTCTTTCAATCCCCATTGCACGCCAACACCGGGCAACGAGTTTTTTTCCTCTCTCTCTCTCTCTCTCTCTCGCTCTCGCTCTCTGCCTGCATCGACGATTTGCATCACAATACGGCTCAGGGGTGGTGGGCGTTTGTCCTCGATGCTTTTCTTCGTCGAGAGATCGGCGTGTGTATCCATACTCTATCTTTTCCATATCCGCACTCGTTCAATGATTTATCCGGAACGTATAATTTCCTACTCCCCTTTCTCTCGCTCCCTCGCTAAAATCAGACGTTTCTCACGACGATCCTCTTCCGTTCCGATTTTCATAAGAATGCCTCCGTGCGACAATCCCATTCTCGATGCAATTCGTCCTATTCGAATAGCTGAGAGCAGGAGAAGGGGAAATAACCGATTGAACGAGCGACGACATTCCGTTTTTCTCTATTCCTTCCGGTTGGTGAGCTTCCTTAATTATTAATCCCCGTCGAAATCTGTGTTTTTCGCCTTCGTTCATTCTTTTCGTTACTCTTTATACCGTAGACTGAGTGATAACCCCTTGCGTGTTATTCGGAGATTCCCGGCTTAGCTTTGGGCCTGTACGATCCTTCCTTGTCTATCGAACTTTCATCACTTTCTATCCATCTCAACTGCTGGCACATTCTATTCTATTCTACTTCTTTCCACGTTTCACTCGTTATTTCTTCTCTCTCTCTCTCTCTCTTCTTGTCTGTCTCTACCTCTTATTCTCTCGGTTTGTCCTATTGGGCCTTACAATCGTTTCAACGCTCATGCAACGATTAGCAAAGAGAGAAAGAGAGAGAGGGAGAGAGAGAGAGAGAGGAAAGGAAACTGGCTCAGACAGACAGTCGAAAATCGAGTTAGCCTATCCAGGAGCTTTCCTCCCTTCATCCAGTTCATTCGCTCGCTTGCTCCCTCGGTTCGCTGTTGCTTTCACTCTCGGATTGTGTCTGCTCTCTCTCTCTCTCGCACACTATCTACGGTAATTCTCTCTCAGCTCTTCTTCGATCCTCTCGGGCAAACCGACAGTACCATACCAGCACAGTCCGCCTCCACTCATCGTCAGTTAGTCCGAACGGAATATGCCTCGAAGCAGTATGGCGAAAGACGTGAGGGCGAGTGAGAATATACCCTCCGGGAGAGAACGAGAGAGAGAGAGAGAGAGAGAGAGAGAGAGAGAGAGAGAGAGAGAGAGAGAGAGAGAGAGAGAGAGAGAGAGAGAGAGACAGATAGACGGAGAGAATTCTCTGCTCTGAGTCCGGAACTCGCGGTCGAGGATGGTCTGATTACAATCGGTTTGATGGTCTATCTACGGTGGTTGGAGAGGTTCCGCTCTTGGGGCACATGGTCGCCCATTCTCGCGAATTAGTTCGAGCTTCGTACTTCCTCTCTCTCTCTCTCTCTCTCTCTCTCTTTCTTTGTCTCTCTCGCTTTCTCTCTCTCTACTATCTAGAATACCTTTACCACCCGACTCTTTGCTATTAGGGCTCCATCTTGGTATTCGTACACACAAATACACACACACACACACACACACAAATACACAGTTCTATATTAAAACGATTGAGTCTCTCCATTATTCTTCGCATCCATGAATTCGCATTAGATAATTATTATAATTTTCTTTTTCACCGTGAAGCATGAATGAACTTTGAAGTAAGAAGTAATTTGTCTGATATACATATTTTCGAATGAGGTAGAAAAGATAATTCAAAAATGTACTACGAGTACGTAAAATAAAAATGGTAATTATTTGAAGTCCCTTTCTTTGATCAGTCATGGTGGGAAATTAAAGAGAAAGTAACATTTCAATATATATTGAATGACTTCGAGACGAAATGAATCAATGTTAAAAATTAATTGAAACGCGTTTTTTTCTTTTTTCTTGCTTTTATTTAAATTTCGATTTGACTGTATTCTCTTTATCCCTCGAGAAAATGAAATCGCTCACTTGTGCAAAAAAATCACAGAGTTCTCGTGGAGGAGCCATTGGATTCTCAATTCGTCTTCGACACTTTTCTTCTTCATCGCTCCGTATATATATATATATGTATGTCCCTTTTTTCTTTATTCATCTCGTTTGGCATCGAGAGGGCCATTTGCCGAAAGGTTTATCTTTCGAAATGGAGGATTGGAAAAGTTGAGATTCCCTGAAACGTGAAGGGACGAATAGCGGTGGAAGTACATACGTACTGGGAAATTTTCACCAAGCTCGGCAGGCTGCTGCATGATTCGAAGGGTGGTTGGCCGGTGTGCATGTGTGTGTGTGTGTGTGTGTGAGTGTGTGTGGGTGTGTGTATGTGTGTCTGTGTGTGGGTGTGTATCTGTGTGCGTGTTGTGATTGAGTGTGTGGGTGCGTGTGTGTATGTGTGTGTATGTAGATTTAAACGTCAGTCGAGCGGAAGGGTCGAAGCATAAGGGATGAAGAAGCAGGCTGTGGCACGACTAGAGGATTGAGTATACCCGATCGGATATATAGCAGAGACGAGATTTTTCTGGAAAATTTTTCAGGCGAGAAAACATCGTTGGATACGCGATGGTTGCGAGGGTAGCAAACCTCTCTCTTCTCTTTCCCACCCTTCTCTTCGTGTTTGAATTTATTCCGCGATCGGGGACGCGCAGTGGCTGCTAGAACGGGAACATCCGCTCGCCCGAGAATGAAGGGAGAGAGAGAGAGGGAGATAGAAAAACTATTCAGCAGCTCTTTTTGGTTCGCTGCAGGGTCGAGCAGTATCGTTTAACCTTCGACCCATACGAGATCGTTGTGTATACTATAGAGTGCTTAAACTCCTGAATGAACTTTTCCAGGCGTTCTTAGAAGTGTTAAATATGGACAGAAATATTAGCAAAATTACGAGGATGCGAAGGTAGTAGAAAAAGGAATTGAGAACATTGATTGTTCCTTTAACTAATTACATTTAGTAATTAATTGAGCTATTACGATTTTTTCTCTATCGTGGAGGGAATACGAAATAATTCCGCTCCTCATGACAAATATAGTCAGAGTGATCGAATGATCAATCTTGTAATAGAAAACGAATTGCCAACGCCAATGGAAAATTGAGAACGCAAAATTGTCATATATTTTATAACATCGCACGTGAATATTTCATTCTCATTACCAGTTATTGCTCGGAAGGATAGTGAATACGTTTGGATCGATATGAAATAATGGTTATACGGTACGTGATAGATATCGCACGCGAGGGTGAGAGAATTGCTAGCGAGAGAGAGAGCCAGAGAGAAAGAGAAAGAGAGAGAGAGACAGACAGACAGACAGACAGGCAGAGACAGAGAGAGAGAGAGAATATATAGTTCACTTTCGCGATAGTGCAACCGATCCTCTCTCGTTCTCACACGCTATCGTAATAGTTTCAGACCGGACGAAGCGATTCACTATCGAACAAATGTGACGTTACGCACACGCAAACACACACACACACACACACACCCCCACACATACACACACACACACAGTAAGAAGAGAACAAGCCCGACGTGGAGGAGAAAAAGCCAGCACCAAATTGCCTTGCACCGAAAGAGTAACGAGACGGTCCAGGATCGTCATCAATAAGGAAAAACGGGAAACGCTATAGAAAAGGAGAGAAAAAAACATTGCAAAGTGTGTCGGATAGCGAAAAAGGGGCACATTCCAAGAATCGAAACGTCTGCGGTAGAAATTCATTGAATTTTTGACAATAGTACAGAGAAGAAGTCGTACCAGTCGTATTAGTCGTTTGAAGGTACGACGGTGGATAAGGGACGTTAAAGGAAAGTTGGAGGGAAATGAGAAAAAGCGAAGGAAGAAGACGGAGGAAGAAGTGTAGAATTCGCCAAGGGTACGCCATTGGGTGTGCAAAGGATGAGGCCTTCCGGGTCATGTACCCAGTCACCACTATATGTAAGGGATGGGGAAGGGTGTCGTAGATCAAGGACTTCTTCAATTTCGCAGGACATTGGCGGAAAGTTGATTTACAGCCGCAAACAAGCTCCTTCCTGTGTGCTCTCTTGCACAGAATGAGAGAGAAAAAGGAGGATGATAAAACGAAAGGAAAAGCAAATGAAAGAGAAGTCAGCATGAGGAGCAGTATAGACCGAGATTTTCCGTCTTACTCGGCATCTCTCTCTCTCTCCTCCCCTCTCCTTTTTCGCTTCCTCTCTGCCATTGCAATTCTGACATTCTCTTCTCCTCTGCTTATACTCTTTTTTCTCTGTTTCTTTCCACGTTTCTCGTTCCTTCTATCTCTCTCTCCCTCTGCCGTTCTCTCTCATTCTTCTCCTCTCAATGGCATGTCCTGGCCAGCCCTGTCAGGTATACCCACCCAGTTCTTGACCAAACTCTCTCGTCCTGGAGTCTTGACGTCTATTAATTCCCCAGCTGTGTGAGTAAGGGAGGCGCACACGCACACACACACACATACACGCACATCCACTGTCATGGCGGAAATCATAAACGAAACTCTACCGGCGCGAGCACTATCGAATTTGGGCTCGGTCGGTCGCGCTTTAACCTCGACGTTGGTCCTGCTGTCACAATTACCTGTGTGCACACTAGCAAAACACTGAACACACACACGTACGCTGACATATACATATTTCTACATGCAGTATACACACAGAGTGTTTTGCTGGGGTGCGGCGAACCTTTCCCGGTTCCCCGATCGTTCCTATGTTCATAGTTTGACACGAAATTCGGGTCAACCGGTGAAGAGCCAAGTGCTAGATGGCAGACCTCGTCGATCTTGCTCTCTACCGAAGAATTCCTCTGTCACAAATTGCCTCGGAAGATCTTTCTCTCTCTCTCTCCTGTGTCCCTCGGTCTCTCTCTCTCCTGTCTCCCTGGGTCACTTGCTCTCTATTGAGAGCGAGACCCAAACATACGCACATACACACACACACACACACACACACAGCGAAGAAATAAACTACTAACTCTGAATTCTTATATAGATATACGTGACATATTATAGTCGCCCAACAGTCGAGAAAATTCTATTCGTTTCCTTTAATCGGACATTTTTCGTAAACTATATAAAACTATTATTTGATTTAAATTAATTTTATTCAGCCAAGCTGCAAACTATTAATCCGTGAGATAAATCTTTGTTTGAATTAAACCATCAAATCAATTTGTTTCATTGCAGATTTTAATACAACTGCTTTGAATAAATTCTGATGCCCTTTTCCTCTATTCACTAAATTATCTTCACTTTTACTTGGAATGCAATTTTTTTCGTATCCATATTCTCACTCCAGCCTATCCTATATACACATATCTCTTCCTCGGAAATTCCTAATTCGTGGTCAATTGGGAATGTACAGTAAATTCTGCAGGAACGCGCGGTTTGATTTTAACCCGATTGATTTCGGCCTCACCGCTTCGGCAATCTCTTTTACTCTCGTTTCTCTCGTTTCCCGATGAAGCCGCAGTGACCACCTGGTATACCGCAATCAACGAATTTTGCCCGCGGGCCCAAAACAGAACGACAGACTGCCTATCAGTACTTTTAACAAATAGAGGCACCCGAGAACGACGGGAATATGATCAGTTATACATATATGGGGTCATCATTTTTTTCCTTTGTAATGGAAAGGTAACTGGATACGACGATCTCTCTCTCGCTCTTTTTTGCACACACACTCTCTTTGACACGGAAATTGGTAGGTCTGTTCATTCCGCAAGCGACACGGCTCCAATGGGCTGCAATAATTACGCCATACGCTCTTTACCCTCCCACCGCATATCTTCCATCGCTCCAAAATAGATGAATGATTAATCCGTCATTGCTAATTATCTTCTTTGTTATCGTTTGCCCAGGGCAGCTGGGTAGTTGTGTATTTGTGTGTGGACACCAGCGAGTGCCAACATCGATGATGGCTTTTATCACTATAATATTATTCCATGAGCCCCCGCACTATATTTACGTAATACAGAGACACCATCGCCAACCCCTCATGTTCCGGTTTCGTGATGCCGAGGTGTTTCCACCTACCCTTTCACCCTCATTCCACTTTTCCTACCATGATCCTCCCTCTCACCTCCCCCGCCCCGTTAACAATGCTCGCGCTCTCGCGATCGGGGGTGCCGCATTATCGAACGCATAATGGAAACACTCGACGACAAATTGGTTGTTTCGTGGGTAACCGATACGCGAGTGAGAGAAACAGAGATGGAGAGTAGCGCGAGAGTGGGCGAGGTTCGTTGATGCTGTCATCCGTCCAAATTGAGCTCTATTTATTTTTCCAATCACCCTTGTAAATGCCCCTCTCTTAGTTATATACATAGATATTATGTATCTGTGCATATCTCATCGAACGACGACGATACATGAAATGTTGCTCCCTTGTACCAAATCCACTTTGAACAATTATTATTCCCTCGTGCAATATGAATTTGCACAAATTCTCGCATGAGCTATATATATATAACTGGTAAAAATTAAATTTCTATATCTCGTCGTTAGAATTCGCTTTTTCCAATACTACAATCAATCATGAGAAAATTTTCACGATAATTGGAAATACACATGTATATTACCTATATCGATGCATATACAAAATTTATATAGTTACCAAAAATATACATTACCCATGCTTTATATTCTCCGTGTGGTAAATCGCGCGTAAACTTTTAATTTGTTCCCGAAAATTTGTGCCGGAAAATACCCGTGCAATATAAATGCTCGGTAGTTTGGCAGTCACGCGGAATCGTCGCGGATGAAATCGGTTGGAGTTTTTGTCCACGATTTTCTGTTACAGTCACAAAGAGAGTTAGAGAAAGAGAGAGAGAGAGAGAGAGAGAGAGAAGAGAGAGAGAGAGAGAGAGAGAGAGAGAGAGAGAGAGAGAGAGAGAAAGAGAGAGAGAGAGAGAGAGAGAGAGAATACAGAGAGCGGTGACAGGATAGCGTTTTCTCTGCTCTCACTATATGTATTTTATATAAACGTTATATAGGGAGGGCGGGCGTCGATAGTGGCCTCGCACGCGGTCGTAAATCGCTGTGATTTAGAGGATGACCGACATATTGGCCGAGGCTCTCACGGCTACCAAACACACACACACACATATTTCCTCATGTCCTGCTCTACGAGTATTATAACACTGCAGTGCTGCTTGATGCTAGGCTGATGTTACGTGGCGCGTCCATGCGTACAGCTATTACGTATGTACACACGCATATGGGAAAACTGGACCAGGTATAAATGCACGGGAATGAACACAATCCAGAGAACACCAAGAGAGAGGCCAAGAGAGTGTGTGTGTGTGTGTGTGAGAGAGAGAGAGAGAGAGAAAGTGAGAGAGAAAGGAGACCGAAGAGGGAGAGTTGAATATGGCATGCATCATCATTTCAAAACTAGCAGATAGTGCAGACAGTGACGTTGGTTTCACCTATCCCTTCCATCCGATCTTCCTTATCGTCGCACGCGTCTACGGTTGTATCAAGCTCCTTCTATTTGTGCCTCATACAGTATCACAGTAATACATATATACATACACACGCTTTACATATTATATACTTCCCCGTCCCTCTCAAGAAGCATATGCGATGAATTGGCACATACACAATACTGTATACACACACCCACACACACACACACATATATATATATATATATATAGTGTAGATTGGTACAGAATCTCGATATAGGAAATATACATCGGGTATCTAAAATCTGTTGTATATATTTATGTATTGTTTATTTACCCATATAATACACTATGTAATACTTTGGCCAAAGTACCTTCTATATATGTATAATTTACGATCTCTGCGCCCTACACCACGAAACATGTGTATACGCAGCAGTCACATATCCCACTCTGTTACCACGTTATATTGTTGTCATGCAGAGAAATGGTCCCTGTACCCCCTCGAGTTGCATTGCCATCTGGCAATCTCAGCTCTGTTTCGACGATACTAGGATCTCATCTCTTTATATATATATATATAGAGAGAGAGAGAGAGAGAGAAAAAACTTACATAGTTAACCTGCTCATATGAATCTCCGGGTTAACTCCATATGCAACTGTATCCAGTGGTATATATACATATAAAGTGTGCACACACATGCAAGCACACATGAATCGAGACATCACCAAATTGGCTTAATTAAATCGTCCTCGCGTATATATACAGAGAGGTAACTCTGTTGGCGCGAAGGGATCGAGAGTATACGTATCGCGAGGGACATCGTCGAATCTCTCTCTCTCTCTCTCTCTCTATTTCTCTGTCCTTCTGTCTCTATAGCAAGTTAGTATCTATGCACGTGTGTGTGGTCCTTGGTCGTCGTATCAGTCGTGTATCCATCAGCGTGCGTGGTGGCGCCATGCCAAATTGATGCTGTTTGCCGTCGCCCTAAGCCTCAATCTGCCCAACCACTTCCTCTCCTCCATCTCTACATGCCACAATATATATATATATATATATTTATATATATATATAGTCTAAATATATACATGTATATACATGACTATTGGCCAAGCACACGTTACGTACAGAGACGTCCGCGCGTGTAATTATAACACGCGCAGCGCTAAGCTCGCCGTATTATGGATACTGCGTTAAGCATAGCTACATATATATATATATATATGTGTGGCTATGCTGTATATGCACGTACGTAATATATACGTGTAGATCAGCAATACCACTTTGCAAACCATCACCGAGTACCACCGAATCAATCCATGAATTGTAACCAAGCGAATACGGCAGATGAGACGGAGCTACTCGCTCGCAGAGCAAAGTACTTTAATCTCTCACTTCTCTCGATTATATGCCTGCAACTATAGAGTATTAATTCTGTGTGTTTGCGTGTAGCTATGCGTGAATGTTTGTGAGTAACCAAGCGTGGAAAATAAAACTCCTGCGTACTTCTATACATGCGTTTACACGGCCACTACACGAGCTTTCACGCGCATAATGTCAAACTGGAATGGCAGAGGATTGGACCTCGGAGGACGGAACTGCCCAGCATACACCCGAGTATATCGGACTTATCGAAAGATTGAGTGAATCTTCACAGACTCCGGGCTCTCGCCCCTCTTTCTTCATCTCGCGACTAGCCTAGACATTTTTTATTAGCTTCTACTACGTGATATAACGTGGAAATGTGTGTGTGTGTGTGTGTGTGCACATATATCTATCTTATTTTTTCGTGAATTCTCCGACGATAGCCAGAAAAAGTTTTCTTGGGTCAAGAATCCATTCAAACGTGAACGTCAAATATCTGGACCAAGAGAATAATTTAAACTTAATCCATGCACTTGATCCGATTAACGAGTGAGGGCACAAAGTGCATCAGCCGCAATAATTTGCTCGTAAAGTAACGATATATTAGAGGATGCGAGACCATGAATTCTACTGGTCAGAATGACCAGAAATATTTTCAGATTATCCATATATTCATCAATTCAATTAATTCGAGAAATGTCTGCTTGTCTGCTAGATTTTAATTCTATTTGAATCTTTGAAAATCTCGTGATTTGCACTGATTCCTGCATGACTTCACGGTCTGTGATCGCGCGATACGCTGTTTAGAGAAAACAAATGAAATTAATAAAGCAATGAAAATGGAGAAAAATCTTAAGTCGTCGTATGGAAGAATTAGGAAGGGGCAGCTGATGTTTGCCCCTGTCGAAGAATTAATCTTATCTCTCGGGCACTTCAGACACGTTTATATATTATATAAATATGTACATATATATATATATATATGTACATATTATGCCTCGTGGATCGATCGAAGATTACTCGACAAATGTTGCCGGGCCTCTGTGCCACTGCTGGACTAGAGGTGTCGAATATCGACCATCGCTTGACCCTGTGCTGTACTCGAGAGTCAAGTTTGCTAGTTCTCTCTATGCCGACGAGAAAAGAGGGGTAACTCTCTCACTAGCTCAGCCACATAGTACACGCTTCTACTCGACAGATTCTCTATAACACATATATGGATATTCAAAGTATATATATATATATACACACACATGTATACCAGTAGCAAAAGCAGTTTATGCGCATGTGAGACCCGGAAAAGGCAGCGAGAAACGAAGCGGAAGGGTGAGAGCGATGATATAACCGGTATTGAGGGGTCGAGAAAGCCAGCGCGAACGTTTATGATCGTCAGTTAGAGGGTGGCCCGAGGGTGTCTTTTACGATTATCAGTAAGGAGGGCTTCGAGAAATTAGCGTTGCACCCTCGGCCATGCACGTTGCCAACACATTCCCCAAGCTACATAAATATATATATAACACACACACATGCATACAATGCTTAGATTCACAACACATATATGTAGCTTGAGAGGTCATGTATGTATTTTGCTACGAGCGTCGAAGCTGGCATAATCATCTCTCGTTGCATTGTAATCGAGCCGGTATAATCGCAGGGGAATCATATCCGTCGAATCCTACTCATTGAATCCGAGTACTTGATAAATCCAATTTTGCCTCTTACAGTCTGCAACGAGCATATCCATGTGTATATTTGATGTTTCAATATCGATACTGAGACATCTACTTTAATTGTGTGAAAGCAAATAAAAATAAAACGCGACAATATAATCGTATGAATAGAATGCTGAATTTGCTATATTTTTCTCAACGTTCACAGGCGCGGACGTGACGAATTTTTGTCTGAACAGCAGCAAAAGCCCGGCGATGGCCGGTTGTTTTTAGCTATAACTACTGGCCAGCCTTTTCTACTGGAGGAAAAGGCCACCACCCAGCTGTGGAGCTGTCGGGGGATACAAATTCGTGTCGATGCAGCACAAAGTGGCGTCTACCCACTTCACGGCCCTTTTCTCTCTCTCTCTCGCTCTCTCTCTCTCTACCTTCCCAGTCGACCCATCAGCTTGCAGAGAATTCACGAGCCTGGTTCTCGAACATCCAGATAGCAATGCCACCCTCGCCACGTTACAGCCGCGCCACCCCTTTCGACACCAAAGCGTCGGATAATCCTCATCTCTTCCCCACCTCAACGTCCTCTCTCTCTCTCTCTCTCGTTTCTCTATTGATCTGCAAATGGAGCTTGGTCCCTCTCTCTCTGGTCGTAAAAACTTGTGGTTCATGACGGACCACCATCCGCTACTGCAAGAGGACGCCCCTTGGCCTCTTGTCCAGAAATATATATATATACATACATATATAAACATATATATATATATACATATATGTATATAATGGCATTGACTCGTAACATTCGCGCACCTTTCACAGCCCCCCCGACTTGAGCAGGGGATAAGCCAGGCTCACGATGCGCTGCTTCGGACGATCGAGAAAACGTTGAATATAGATTTATATATGTGTATGTACGCGGCAGAGTGTGGATAAGGCCCGTCGACATTTTCTCTCACAAGATTGAAAAGGGGATTTCACATCGAAAATTCTAAAAAAAAAAAAAAAAAGAAAAGATGAATCACATCACGTCATCCCCCGTCGTTGGAAGGATAGCCAAATCCGATCGGGCTTTCGAGAGTTTATTTGATTTATGAATAATTTTGTGTATGTACCGGAACATAAATCATCCGAGTAATTTGGGCTCTTGTATTTTTTAGGGGATGAGCCAAATATCATCACTTTTTTGTGTCCTGTATTAAAATAAAGATACTTTGCTCCTCTTTCAGCGTGCGAATAGAAACAAATGGTATTCTCTGTTGAGATTGCATTAAGGTGTATTTTTTAATCATTTCATGTCAACGGTCCAGGATATTGGCTTAGCATGGTAGAATGAGGAATATATGGGGAGGAGTTTGCTCAACATCGGCAGGAGAGCTTTTTCAACAATTTTCTGCTTGCTATTAACTATAATAACAAGCAGAAAATTGTTACTGTTAATTGTTGTTGTTGTAGAAAACTCTATATACTCAGTACTCCCTATTACTAAATAGGGAGTACTGAGTATATACAGTGCGATGAGATGCAGTGAGATGAACATGGTCATGTTTGAGGACCATTTTTTCTTCGACAAAAAATAGAGCGCACTAATTTCTACGAGATTTTTTCAGGTATTGTTCAGCCAGGACGAGATATCGATGTTCTAACGCGAGGAAGGTATGTAAGCAATGCAGACTATCCTGCTTATATGCCCTAGTAACTTTAGATAGTTGATAAAGAGCCAAGAAAAGGTAGAAGAGAAGGAGAGAAGATTTTAAAGGGAAAACAAACCTTTGAACACATGCAAATCCTGCAAGGACACTTTTGAGGAAATAGGGCTAGAGGAAGTTTGGCTTGACTGCATGAAGCCAGCAGTGACCTCCCTTGTAGCTAAGACCAACAAAAATATATAGACCTTTAATACGCTGTCTCATATATTTCGTGCATGAAGTTTGACCTACTGCACGTTTACTGTGCCAGGATCATTCTGGCTTCATTTCTCGTCGGTAAACTTCGCACATTGCACATTACTGAGCAATAACTTTGCTGGTGGATGACATGGGCACTAGCAAAACAAGAAGTACGTATTACCTCTGTCACGGCAGTGAACTTTTGCCCTCCCTATCTACACGTTTTTCGATCATCGTTTGAATTAACAATGGAAATTAGTTCTTAAAATTCTTTTCGAAAATAGCTTACATTGAGGCAAAGAATATTTCAATCATCCTTTAAAAAAAAAAAGACTATTCTTAAAAAATACGTTCTCTATGTGAATGGGCCCAAAAATAGAAAATAGTAAAGAAAAATACTGGCCCACGTCATACTTTCTTTTATTTCAAATACTTTAATATTCCATCGATTATCCATGTAAATCGGGATAAATAATTTTTTTTTACAGCATGTTGAAAAATGGCTTGTAGACTAAAGAATATATGAGGTCTTTTAATTTTTTCAACCTTGGGCACTACATGGGGTGATGGTGGCTCGGCCATCTTCAGAAGAGTTATCATGTGATTCTTTGATTCTCTCACTCATTCTTTTGCCTCGTCTTCGCATTTCATCCTGTTCGCTCATGAACGAGGTAGACTCGATGGAGATAGTCGTAAAGGATCTGAGGGCTTGCAACTTCTCTCTCTCTCTCTCTCGCTCTCTCTGGCAAAGGCTCTCCTCCATCGTTTTATCCTCCGGACGAGGATCGATTCGAAAGCGCCGGAGAAACGACTACGTGTGCGGTAGAGGAAAACGTCGAGTTATATATAATATAGATGGGAACGAGTGAGAGAAAGAGGCTAAGATATAGGGGATGAAGAGTGTGGGTGGGAGGGATTGCACCTCAGCTAGGATGCAAGCGAGTGAGTCGTTCCATCTTTCCGGTTCCGGATGAATAGTGAGGGAAGTGTGAGTGAGTGAGTAAGTAAGTAAGAGAAAGAGAGAGAGAGAAGCAATCGAAGAAACGTGTGCTTAGGTGAAGTGGAACTAGTGCGCTCTCTCTCTCTCTCTCTCTCTCTCTCTCTTTCTCTCTCTGTAGAATCAGAAGAAAAGAGAATAAGAAAGATTGCAAGGAAGAGGTCGAGTGGGAGAGAAAGAAAGAGAGCAGCATGAGGCCCCGGGTGAAAAATTGGCCGTCAATTTGTGAGTGGCAGTGGTAGGCACGGTTGGACTCACCGCGGTTGAACGCGCGGAACTGAGCGAAAGAGAGAAAGCAAGAAAACTCATAGAGGTGCAGAATGCAGGCTCTCTGTGAGAAAAAAAATGGTATATAGTGAGAGAGAAAGAAGCAGAGAGAAGAAGCACCGGAAGAAGTGGAGGAATGAAGAGAAGAAGAAACAGGGAAGAAGTGGAGAGGAGGAGGAGAAAAAGAACGAAGGTATGTGCACTGTGTGTGGTTCGGGAAAGCCAGCATCCTGGGCAACTCTCTCCCACCACGTTCGTGCGGCCAAGAGTGCACATTCAGCAGCTTTACCCGTTCGCCGTTGGAATATAAATTTGCAACATTATCGCCTCGGAGAAGACGCCAGTCACCGCTTCTATCGTCTCTACTCGTTTTCTTCTACAGCTTCTCTTTCTACACGTACCAACGTTACATGTGGACTATACATATGCAGTGACTGACATACAGTAATGCACACGGTATACAACCAGTATTTACACACACACACACATATACTTGAGTTCTCTCGTTCCGTTCTCTGCTTATCGACGTGCCCACCAAACGGATATGAAGTTCCTCCTCCATCTCCTCTATACTCTTTTGACGATTACCAACTCCTGTGAGAGACCCGAGGCCTCATGTGCGCGTTCTTTCTCCACCTCAGCCCCATTTCAAATAATCTATAATGGCACGGTAAAACCACCCGGAAAATAAATGTTTCCACTTCTTTATCGCGTCCCTGGTATGCAATTAAAAAAAGCTACAGATTGAAATTTACTCATTGCTTCCTCGTACTGTGCTCCGAATTCCCATTTTCCCCTTTTGTGTACAAATATCTTTTTCAATTTTGACTTCGGAAAGTCGAGGGGGTGAAAAATACGAGAAAGCAATTCGAAAATTTCAAACTGTTGTGTTTTCACCCCTCATTCAAGGCAGCAATTAATAATACGTGAAGAGTTGCTTGAATTAGATTTTTTATGAAATGTTCGAACCGATTCTCAACTCTATAAGATTTAGACCATCAATCTTTGTTAAATAGTATATTATGAATTATTATTAAATATCGACTCAGTACTTGGAAAGATATTATAATAATAACTCGAAGTTAGCTTGAGGTAGACCGTTGAAACTTATTTTTCTAAATTAAATAAAAAAAAAAATCTAATCGATTTGACCGATTTTTTTCAAACTCTAAAGCAAGCAGTATTTTGTGTCAATACGCATTTGCAAAAGAGCTGAATAGCTCGAAAAATGTGAATGTTCTCTGACCACACTTTCTCGGAAAAATATAAATCCCATAAAACCTGAAGAAGTAAATTCACGAAAATTACATTAAAAAAAAAATGGTTAACAGTTGTAATTACGTGCAAAACTTCAGACCGTTCAGTCGAGCCAGTCGGTGAAAATTTTCTGAAGCAGTTCGATTTTTTCAATCTCATCACAGACACACATCAAGCTTTTTCTAAATACGATTTTTTCACTTTTTCCAATTAAAAGCTCGAAAACTTTATTATTTGAGAATAAAGTTTCCTCTATGAGGAAGCAAAATAACAAAAGATATTATCATGAAGTGGTGAGAACGAGTAGCCAGTAAGCTCATGGTTGAGTGATATGTACGTTTATAGTTGACAAAATAGGACTGTTGTTTGTGGCGAGGCCGCATTCGTGCATCAAAAACTCTATCGTATTTATCCATGTACGTGTATATGTATAGATATACAGTTGGAGTACATCCCCAGATGAATATAGGAGGGATTCATTCTCGTCGTTCGCCAGCTCTCTCGTTCCCACACTTCATTCCCCTCATGTTTTCCCTGCGAGCATTGCCATACCACCGCGACGATCACCGTCCCTCTCGAAATGGTGGAAATCCGAAGACTGCAAATGGCCATCCACCCTAACGACCTACCCCTAACGATAGAGAGCGGTTCTTAACGAGCGAGAGGGTACGTATATCCCGGGTATAACGCAGAACATACTCATCGTGTTAGAGTGTGTGTGTGTGTGTGTGAAAGAGAGAGAGAGAGAGAGAGAGAGAGATAGAGAGCGGTATGTGTGGGGATCTATATGTATTGGGGGGTGAAAGTGCAGACGAGAATGAGGAGTGGGAAGAGACGGAGAAGCAGGGAAAGGGTGAAGTCCGTCGAGGCAAAGCAGACAGGGGGTGAAATGTCGAGAGAGCCGGTGTGCCACCCCGTCATGTTGGATTTTTCGCGACAAGACGGATCACTTGCATTGATCAGGAGGCCACATAGAGCGAGCGCGAGCGCATGTAGGGTTTGTCAAATTTACCCTGAGTGGAACGATGCATCCAGAAATCCTGTGACCCGTGTCTAGTACCCAGAATGGCCCACGGAAGGGCAGACAAGACTAAGCGAGTGAACGTCTAGTCTCTCGTCTACCTATCGGAGAATGTCTATCTACCTATCACTGTTATCAGATGCAATCTAGCAAGACGAGCTCTTTTACCTCGACGATCAGATCCTATCGAATCTAAGATTCGAGTATGAGGAAAGATTGGATGTTGGAGATATAGGGGCGTGGGACGTCTCTCACTTGCTGATTACCTCACGAGAGATTCCATTTGAAAAACGACAATTAACTAATGGCCGGAGTAATCTCTCCATATCGAAATATATGTATACGCAACGTGTGTTGTTCCCAGGGGAAGCAAAGAGCAACGCTTTGCCTACCCCGCCTCAGGCTTCGGAGGAATCGTTGCGTGACTGATAAGTAGAGTGTCCGGTTCTCGGGTCGTTAACGATCCGTCCACCTCTCTCCCTCTTGTCTACGGGGAATACTTGTACGAGTGACAACGAAACTTGGCAGCCGATTGGCCTAAACGAAAATTTTGTGTTTCAGAATACTTGTTTTTGATACAGAGAGATTATCGCAATTGTCATGCATTGGTGTATCAAATAAGGGTTTCACTTGTACATTTAGTACTCTGTTTTGAATTATGAATACGAAGAAGGTGCTTATGATTTTTTCACTCGGAAATCGCTATCAAGCTACAATAATTGTAATTCGCTAAAAAACTTTCGACGCTAGAGTGCATACATTGGTGGAAAATGTAACCTCGGAAAACTTGCATCTATACGAGTTGCCACAGAGTGGAGGATGGCGAGTTACAGGGTCATTTCGTGGGCCCAGAATGGATAGAGCCAAGCTGATGAGTGATTTTTAATCGGAATAATAATGGAAAGTAGGCTGCTCTCTAACTCTCCGACTGCGGTAAAGAGGTGACAGAGGGATGCGATGCGGGAGAGAATCTCCACGATGGAGAACACCGTTTCGCTGGCTAGCTTGGCACGGAGCTTATATACGAGCGAGGGAGGCAGAGAGGCAGAGAACAGTCTCGTTTGTTAGTTGCTCGCTTGCTCAAGCCACCCTTTGCTACTGTTCACGCGCGGCCGGCGGTAGGTTCACGGCCCAACAGAGTTGTAATTAATTACCAAAGTAATTATCTGATGATTTAGGAACCCGGTAGCGCCAAGGTGCGGGGAGAGAGTGCTGGACCAACCAAAGAGAAGACTTCAGTGGTGGCGCCCGAATCCAACGGAGGCCAGAGAGCTCGTGCACTATAGGAATCCGAAACTGAAACGAATTACTATTATCCATGGGCGGCGCCCGGCGCTCTCACTGTTTCTCTCTCTCTCTCTCTCTCTCTCTCTCTCATCTCTTTTTTAACCAAATCCGAAAACTAACCACCGGTCTGCTGCCCCCCCCCCCCCTGCCTGCGGCTGTGCAATGCCCCGCCACAACGGCGACGGCGCAAGGCATGATTGTCGACCACGACGACGACGACGACGATGATGACGACGACGCGGTGCCCTGGCGTCGAGACGCACTGCTACCGGGGGAAGAGGAGAAATGAGGCAAAAGACCGGAGGGACGAATTTTGGCTCGACCCGAATAAAACTGATTTCTGGGAGTTGGTAGTTCCTGTGTCTTCTCTTGCGTCTCTTACCCTCTTCCAGTTCTATCTATCACTTCTCTTCTATCTTCTTCTATCACATTTAGTAGAGACGTTCTCGGATCCTAACACATTGACAGCACAAGCGGCTATAGAAACTCTCTAGGTCGTAATTCTCAAGAGTAAAATTCCCTAGTGTGTGCGGGTTAGCTATCTGCAAACTCTCGTTCTCGCGGCAGTGATGCGGCATACACCACAGGCCCACCGAGTTACGAGGCATATATACGGCTGATACCGGCCAACTATGTTACTCAGTATATATAGATACGTGAATCAGATGGAGATAGTTATATCAACGGGCAATACACAAAGCCAAATCGTGGCATCCGGTTTCCCCGAATTCGCGTTACCAGAGATCCATAATTGGGTAGCGTGTAACGCGGTCTTGTTATATACCCAGAGCACACGGTATCAATACCGTCATCCGTGTGGCGTAGCGGGAGTACGATCTCTGCCTTGACAACCACTCTGACTCTGATGTTGTGCTCGATCGCACACAATACACACACATAAGCACAAGCACATCTGCCATTATGAATTCCATTCGGGAACTCCAAGCACAGGTGTAACATTCTCGCTCTCGCTGTATCTCGGCTACAACATGGGTCACCTGCAAGCCGCATATCTACCCTGTGCTCTTGTCTCTCCCACTGTGCTTCCACCTCCTGTGTGTTGTATGACTGGCAAGTGAACTCTCATCTCGCAGCCCTTCACTTGGTTATCCAAGGAGGGGATTGTTCCGTGACCTGGCCTCGTGGAACACGAAGCTTCTCCAGCAAACTCTAGACTATATATCGGTCGCGTACTCCAATGGGAATTACCAAGCTCGCCTGGAACATTATCCTTGGCCAATTCTCCAAGGAATTCCGGAGGGAATCCTCGGTGCTGTCGGTGCTACTATGGCAAATGTCTAGCCCTCTTACGCTTCCTCCCTTCCTCTCTCCCTATATCTCTTCCGTCTGCTCTTGACGGTCATTGAGTTCCTTCAAGGCTGGGAAATTCGAGATGAGGACGAGTGGAAATCGAGCATGCTCCTTGGCGTTATACCTCCAATGAATTCTATCTTTCCCAGCAATTTCCAGGCCTCATTCTCTTCTACCTTCTCGCTCTCCTGTGTCCGTTTTTCTTCATCCCCAGCTCGAGAGGGTTTTCCTTCCCGTTGTCCCGACGGGACTCCTTATCGCTTAGAATGCAACCGCGGTGTAGGAGAGCAAGTTTGCACGAGATTCCTGCTTAAGTACGAGATCATTAGCAGTAAGTAGGAATACCGACAGCGACCAGCGAGATGGATGAGAAAAGGAGAAAAAGGATGAGAGGAAATTTAGTCTGGGTACAAAGAAAAAAATGGAAAAGGATAATGCTATGAGATGGCGATGAGAGTTGACGTGAAACCGTGTGCTCTATTGTGTGCATAATCTCAACCGGACCGGCAAACACTATCCTCTCACTGAACCATAGTAGATATATCCTTACACTTCCACCTCGTCCCTAGATTCCATGGCAGACCACACAATGGGAATTAACTGCGGCTAGATTGAAGTTTAACTTCCATTCTCTATCTCTCCCTCTCTCTCTCTTCCTCACTCTCGTTCGCAGACTCGATACTATGCACATAAACGCAAGTGAATGAATGCGCGAACGTTTGCACAGTTTCTCGGATCTATAATTAAAAAAGTGGCCGTCTGTTTTTTATTACGGTACAATTCAATGCACTTTATAGTAATGAGGGGTGAGGGTTAAAATAGTGAGTCCGATAGAGCCGAGGAGGGAAACGTTTCACCGTAGGCCGCATATGCATTCCACGTTCCCGCTTCCGCGCTCCCATTCGCAATTCAGCTGCGTTACAAATTGATGGATTTATCTCCACATCTAGAAATCGCCTCCTGGACAAATTCGGGGCAATGGCCGGCACCGAGGAAGCAAAAAAAAAATCAAAATGAAAAATCGTGACGCGCCGGAAAAAACAAACGTAAAAAAGAAGCATTCGGCTCAGTAGAGAATACGCGGGAGAGACGCGGATGAAGAAGAGAGCGGAAAGGTGAAAAAGGGAGACACACAAGCCAGAAGCTGCACGCACGTAACATTTCCCATATGTATGGTCAGCTGGCGCGCACCGGCTTTTTAAAGTTTTGAATAATTCGTTCACTCGAATCTCTGGTCGGATTTTCGAAGCATCCCTGTGACGGGGTCGAGAGAGTTTTCAGCTTGCTGATGTGTCGATAAGCGAAAAATGCTGGGCTCGTTCTCTGATTCTTTGGCTCAATTAACCCGGCATGAAAAAATTTGCGAATTTTTCTTCTACTCTAAATAATTGGGCGCACATCGGAAATTTTCCAATCTTTATTTTATTTTTTTCATTTTTCATTCCTTTTTATTGATTCTTCTTTTTCTCTTTATTGAGCGATAGGGGGTTGCAATGGGAGAGGACAAAAAATGGGCTGGATATATATATATATATACTATATCGTTCTCGGTCGTTGCAGCCTCGTCAAAGGGGAGAATAACTGTGTATGGCCCGGGCGCACCCTCTCATCGTGGTAAAACACCAACGTCCTAACTCTGCATGCCTGGTGCTCTACTGACATCACAGCATGGACACATACACGCATACCATTCTCTTACAACCCACCCCCCCCCCCCTTGTTCGTCCTCCTTCTCCACCGCTTTGGCCCCGCTCTTGCGGGGGTTAATAATGGAATTATGAATCGAGCCGCGGCTGAACTTAATGCGATTACCCCGTAAAACCGAGAGTAAGCGTCTCTCCCGATCAATGCTGCGTTACATGACTCAGGATATAGTGCTTTGCAAGGCTTCGCATCGTCTATATCCATTTCCACGTATATATCGAGTACGCTTGTGCGAGTGCTAGAATGGATTGGAGGATAAAATAGTGAGAGGGAGAGATGAGAAAATAAGAGCGAGGTCTCGAATGACGACGCGATAAAACAAACGATCAATTTTTCTTTTCCCCTCGTTAACGCGAGAAATGGATGACTTGGCTAATCGAAGGAAAGATGCTCCGGCAGCTCGCGAGCCCTTGATGTGCTTTGTGTTGTTTACGCACGTGCGTTCTTAAGTCAGCAAAATATCTTCAGCAAACGATGCCAAGCTGTTGCCAAGCGAATATATTACACCCCCTTTTTTTTTTTGCTTCCTCATGAAGTCAGCTTTGTCTTCAAGAGAATAAAAAATCCAGATTTCAATGCCCAAGTTATTAAAATTTTCCAAGAAGTCGAAAAATCACAAATTCAAAATCTCACAAAATGAGAAAATTACCTTAATATGGGAAGATACCAAGGTGGTTTGCTTATTTTATGAGATTTTGAATTTATTGAAAAAAGGGGCAATAATTTCTATCTATTTAAAGTTCATGTACGTACATGAGCGACCTGCTCATAGCGGATTTTCCAAATTTGTAAAATACTAACGGCGCGAAGAACCATTTGAGCAAAGAAGAGGGGAGTGGAGGAAAGAGAAAGAGAGAGAGAGAGAGAAAGAGTGAGTGTTTAACCGCAAATAAACATGGGATGTTGGACGAGCAAGCGAGTTGCAAACATAATATATGGGTAATACATAATCCCTTGTGCACACACATATGTTCACCCGTATAGTATACATATACATCTGGTCTGGCGGAGGGATGAAGCCACAAAATTCTGACTCTCACGTGTGTACCATCCCGCTATACCAACTACCTTTATAACTGTTGTCTACAACACATATTCACATTCAGTTCTCCGATATACGCGTACACGCCATCACCTCTTCTCTCTTTTGCATCTATCCTTCTGCGCTGCAACATTCACTCGACAGCAGCAGCAGCAGCAGCAGCAGCAACAGAAGCACTAACACACCCGATACACTACACACAGGTTCTACCGTCGGTGCAGCTGGCTGGCTGGCTGGCGTTATTACCCTTGTCGCACAGAGCTTTGATTTTCTGTGCCAATGCACAACGTTCGATTATTTCCCTCAATTAATCGATACGTAATTCGATAAATACCACCGAGCGATGCCCATCAATTTACCTATGGCAATGCTCAACGTAACCTGTACACATTGCATATATGTGTATACTCTAGTAATTACGTGAGTTATTCCGAGGGCAACGAACGATTCACAACTTTTCTCCATGCTAAAAAATCCTTTCCACTTCGAAACATTCCAGCCTGTAATTTTTTTTTTTTTCATCCTCTAACGAGTAGAATTGTCAATTTATCGCGAATAGTATTTTTAAAACTGTCTCGATATAGTGACAGGCCATATTATTCTTCTTTATTGATCGAACAATTTTTTTTTGGTATGTGAAAAACCATCGTGATGCTGCTGCAATCTGTAAACTTTGAATCTCCGCATCAACTTCTCCTTATGTGAATCTTTTATGGGTTTGCCGACTAAAGCTGCAAAATAGCGATTAGTTATGACACAATGCGAGATCCTGCCAATATACCGATGGGGCAATTGTTACTATTCTGGCTTCTATGTCCAGTTGTGGGTTTACTCACGTCGATGGCAATGGCTGGCAGACCTATCTGTGACCACGATATCCAGCAGACCTCCTACGCGAGGGCTAACTATGGAATGTAAACGTTAAATATGTAACTACATTCGCTAGCTCGCGGCCAGTGAGTAACGGAGCCGCGGTTACATTTCCAAGTTTGTTTTCCTCGAGGCTATACTATTACAACCACAACTGTGTTTCGCGATGTAAGTTAATACTCCGTTGTCTATCTGACCTCCTACCCCCCCCCCCCCCCCTCCCTGCCCCGCCCGTGGTCAAATATCACCCGCATATACTACGCAAGGAACCCACTAGTCGAGCACTTTCCCCAGATTCGTATACACAGCAAAATGGGCAAAGCTTATCGTGCTTTTATTATACATTCGCTCTCGTATACCGACCAACACAACGAGACTCAATGTCGCGATTTACCCTTTGCGCCATTATCCACCGACCCGTACACCCTTTTCCTCTCCTAAATCCCTTCTTCTAAGTATCATAACTCCGAGAGATTCTTCTCTACTTGAGAAAAATTCTTGGTCCACTCTTCTCTTTTTCATTCATCTCTCGCTTCGTTTATCTCACTCCTTCCTTGTTTCTCGTGGTTTTTTCTCTCTCTCTCTCTCTCCCTCTTTCTATCTCGCTGCCTCTACCGGTTTCACCGTAATCGCTAAAATAGTACCGTCGTATTCGTCGGTGCACAAATTCACAGCGTAAACAAGCGCGAGCGTCGACTCTTTCGTTCTTTTTTCCACCTCTCGGTGATCTCCAGTTTCGTGAGGCCACGCACAAGAATAGAGAAACACAGAACGGAGTTTCTCGTCGCCTCCGCGCTTGTGAAGAATATGAAAGCGACTGAATAACCCGTCTATATATATATATAGGGGCGTTGTGGATCGCAAAAGAGAAGTAGGACGAACGATGACAGCCACAACGACTAAAGAACAGAAGAAAAATCGGGCATGACTGTACACTGAACTGGGACTGACGACGGTACGATTTTGAGGAATCATTTCTACGCTCTCTTCGACCATCTTCCACTATGCTCTCATGACCTGGCAAGATCACTATGTGCAGAATTTTTGCTCGACAGCTGCACGAGAGAATATGAGTAATACTAGGAGTGTCCTTACCGACGAGAACGACAAAGTCCTCGTCGTCTTCATAGTGGCCATCCAGTTCATCCGAAAAAGAAAGCTTGACGCTGAAATGAGAATCATAGGGGTGCTCCTTGGGGTCAGCCACTTGGATTCCTTCCCTTTGTTATATATCCTGAGTAGCTTCTCGTCAGAAACGTATATATACTCTTAACTATACCGTCCCATGGGAGAACCAGGACACTGAAAGATTGTCCTCTTTTTTCTCTTTCTTTGCACACCATCATTTCTCGTGAAAAACTAAGTATGTCCGCGTGGGTGTGTGGAGATTTTCGTTGGGTGTGTAGATGAACACGCCGGTGACTGTTTTTTCGTCAAGAAAACAAATTCGCCTCCGGGACGAATGGTGCTCCAGTCACTGTGTGTGCCAGAGATCTTCCACCTCCTTTCATCCCTCTCTTTCCATCATTTCCTCGTAGTCCATCACGTTTCACGATCGTAATTTTTCTGTCCATTCTTCTCTCTCTCTCTCTCTTTCTCACGGACTGTTACTCTTTCCTATGTCCCTCTCATGTCCTTCTTCATCGTTCTCTTTTCTACAGTAGCAGTAGATAATAATATCCCTGGGCACTCGTCAACCTCGACCTCTCGCAGCATTCGTCAAACTTCATCTCTCTCTCTCTTCCGCTGTACTTCCGGTATATAGTTATGTCCCTTTCGCGCTTTTGCCTGAGGCGTACTCAGCGATTTCGAGGGCAGAGATTCCGATCACCAGAGACGTTTCAACCTTTCTTTCCTCAAGATGATACTCTAGAAATGGTGGACGCCTGTGTATGTGTTTTTTTTTTTTTCATTGGGGACGATAATCAATGATAATTAAATCGAAAAATTGTGGCTGGATCTAAGAGTCGTAATGTCCATATACGTATCATTTGAGTAATTACATAAACAAAAGTAACGAAGGAGAATTAGTATCACTTATCTAACCGTTTTTGTTTCATTCCATTTATGTCTCCATTTCGCTTTTCCTTTCTTCGTCTACCATCCTCGGTATCAATATTTGCCTATACATCTATCGGCTTATCGAGAATACTGCAAAGGCGCAGCAGCCTCGAAGAAACATCGAGGCGCGCCACGCGGCGAAGGGGGGCAGGGAGGGGTGAGGAGGGGAGGTGGGTGTATTAACTCCCCGTAGAGGTTTCGCAGAGTTGGGAAAACCCGTCGGAGGGTATAACGGGCATGGTGGCGCGCTGTGCTCTCGGTTAAGTTAGTCTGATTTGTGCAAACTCCGCGAACAACTCTCCTCCGGCCCTCCTTGAATTGGTGTACGTCTGGCCTCTCTCGCGGACGTCTCACTCTCCAATGCCGTTTCACCGCACTTTGCATATATATGTATATAGATTTACCTACAGCGAGAGATCCTCGTCCCTGTCGTGGCTCGGTTGGTCGTCACCCCCCCCCCCCCCCCCCCCAACCCTCCATCCCATGGGGGCTGCGAGGCAAAACAGGAGCCCGGATTTCATATTCATCGACTTACGGTTAATTACGGTATTGGCCCCCCAAGACGTTGATGGCCCGACGGTCGTTTCACTCCTCATTCCGTTTCTCCCTGCTATAGCACCTCTTCCCTGGCTGCTGCATCTCTAGCTAGTTTTCTCGCTCTATCTCGGTCGTTTAGTGCCCTCACACTCTATACTATGTACCATGTCTCGCCGCTGCCCGATTCTCCTGGCCGTAACTCGGCAGAGATTGTATACCGCATGCAACTGAGGCTGGGTGTGTTTCGTGCACGGTATATATAGCTGTACATGCGAATGAAACTCCAGTAATACCCCTAACTAAATAGAGGGATGTATATACAGCTCGTAGGAGTTACACGTATCTTCCCAAGACTAGATATACACAGTACCGTATAACAAGAGCAGTCCACAGAGTTTTCACCCTCAATTCTTCATCGCGTGTTCTTAAAAAGTTTCTTTCAAGCCCCAATGCCCAGAATAGTATAGCAATAAGTTCAATGAGACATAGACACTGTAGTTGTCACATTTAACTTCAATACAAATCGCTACTAGTTGACTAGATTGACGTATATGTACACAAATAATCATCCTTCCATCGAATTCAAGCCCCAATGCCCAGAATAGTGTAGCAATAATTTCAATGAGACGTAGACACTGTAGTTGTCACATTTAACTTCAATACAAATCGCTACTAGTTGACTAGATTGACATATATGTACACAAATAATCGTCCTTCCATCGAATTCAAGCCCCAATGCCCAGAATAGTATAGCAATAATTTCAATGAGACATAGACACTGTAGTTACATTTAACTTCAATATAAATCGCTACTAGTTGACTAGATTGATATATATGTAGACAAATAATCTTCCTTCCATCGAATTCTTGCCCATTGAGTTTTGAATTTTTTTTTTTCGAATGTAGAGTCAACCAGCAGTAATATCTTTTGAGACGTTTCTCTTATGCTGAGTAAGAAGATGAAAAAAAAACTCATCGAGATCTCTCTGCCCTCCGTTCACACTGCAGCAGACAGTAAGAGAGGCCGCGCGATCGTCCGACGAACGAAGATTGCCAGCCGCGTCATGAGGCGCCTTGCGGCCGTTAAGGCCCGAGGAAGAATCGGTCTGTCGACGATAAAGTAACGATCGCATTCTCCCTCTCTCCTTCCCTGCACATCAATTCCCAAGAGTGAGAATGTGTATGTGTTTGCGTTTGAGGAAACGATCTTTAGATCAAACCCCGCCCCGAACTGGACACTCGCGCGTCTCTACCTCAGAGAGTTTGCCAGTTTTACTACGTCGTTAAGGATATAAAAAAAAACGAGATTGAGATGCTACTGGGTTATTTTACGTGGTGACATTACTCGGAGTGAATGAGAGAAAGAGAGAGAGAGAGAGAGAGAATTATGGCGCATGCGATGAATGCTTTTTGCAGATCCTTACTTCGTTTGCTAGATATCTCTTGAGGGCTAAGTACTATTTTCCGTTTAATGTGAACGCTTCGCCAATTGGACCCCATGGAAGCCCCCTAAATAACGTCACAAAAACTATTTAATTCTTATAGCCTGATCTTATTTATTTTTCTGCGAACCAACACAGTATACGTGTCCGCACGTATACCATATACAATTATATCGTCGAATCGTCAACCGTCCGGACGTGATGAGAGCTCATATGAGAATTTTCTCGTTCAGCCAAATCTAATCTTTACTGCCTACGCGCAGAAAAAAAAATGGAAAAAAAAAATGCTTCCGGTACGCACGTTAAATAGGGTATTCGTACACGAGAAAATTTTGCCATGCATATAAGGGGAACCAAAAAAGAATTGCGTATATGTGTACAGATGACCCAAAGCATTGTACACTCGGTGGATCCTCTCGATGTCGCACGGGCATGTACGAGCGATCGTGAGCTCGACGTGCCCTGTACCGCACCAGCAGGGGTACTAAGCAGACATTTAAATTCAACGACACGTAGCGAACCTGCGCGCTTTTTTCCCCATGGCCAACAGCAGCATAGCTGCAGCCACCCTTTCCCACACGACTACGAGGTATAGGGCGCACGAGAATGGCATGGAAAAATCGGTAGAGAAAAGCTCAACGGCGACATCACGGTGCCGGGTCGATCGCATACTATGTATAGTCTCAATGTGCCATGTAAATATATATATATATATACACATATATATATATATATATATAATACATTTACTACTCGCCCTCATCGCTTTCCTCTTTCTGCTCTTCTTTCTATATAGTTCCGTTTGATTCGAAAGCCAGCATCCACCGACGACCTAACACAAGCCCGGTATATAGTCAAACCGCGCTCCGCTCAGCCCCGGTTTAATGATCCGCAAAATCGTGGCCCAATATGCGATAAGTCGATCCCGTGCGCTCGGCACCAACGGCAGGCAGATAGAACGAGAGCTACGACAGTGAATACCGAAATGCAACGAGAAAAGAAGTCAGACGTTTTGTCGAGACGATGATAAAAAGTAGGACTGGAAATTTTTCCAGAAAGAAGACTCAAAGAGGTGTGTGTGTGTGTTTTATTTAAAAAAAAAAAAAAACATAGTTTCACCGAGCCAAAGATGACAATGGATTGGGAATTATGTCATAGTTCATTGAATCCCATAAATAATAATTAACAAATTATTATATTCTTGATGATTTTTACTCGTATATGATAAATCGGAAAATTCGATCTCAAATATATAACCTCGGCGTTGAAATAATTTCCAGTGCGTATGGCCGGTGTGAGAAAAATCATTTGATTGAGATCGTGAAACAAGCCAATCGATAAAATTGAACGATATCTATTCATATGTATTCGATAGTCATATTTTTGTGGCATGACTCGCAGCTTACCCTATATGCTCCTTTAACACTGATGAAAATGAGAAAATAATGACTAACCCGATGGTTAAGTTTTATTTTTTTATTGCAAACAAATGGAACGAAATCTGCAATATTTAAAATAGAGCTTACAATCTCTATCTCTCCGAGTTTTTCCTATGAAAGATTCGTCCTTTTTATAATTCTCTTTCCTCTTTAATAATTCGTGATAATTAATTGAAAATGTAAAAGTGCTGAGTGAGTAAGAAAAAAAGAATATAATAAGTACGAAGTACCTGAAAGAAGGAAAGATACTGAGTACTTGGAACTATTGCACAGAAAATATTTATTCGTAGATGATAAGCGATGGTATTTAATAATGAATCATCAATAAAATCTTACAAAGTTGTACCACTTTTGCATCACGAATGGTGTTAATTAATTCTACAGTTGGTTCAGCAGTACGCTAAATCCGGACACGAAAAAGCTTTGAGAGTTTCACGAGAGTACTCTCTCGATAAGACCTCTTTGAACTTGGAGTGGACTACTCGCACTGTTTTCCTTCACTTCCCGCTCCTCCCCTCGGCCATTTTTTACCCTCTTACGTCCAAGATGAAATGTTCAAGTTGCGAACCACTGCATAGTTAAATCTTGAACCAAATGTAGGATGGGAGAGATCGGTCTCGAGAGTCGGGATGGAGAGAGAGAGAGAGAGAGAGAGAATTGTGGGGATGGAAAAGCAAAAGCGGCAGGAGGGGTAGAGGCCACGGGGCGGAAACGGTAGCCATTTCCTGGTGACGCGAAGACGCTCATCCAATCCTCTTCGTTTCTCTCGTCCGTTACCACTATACCGTCCTTCTCTGCTCTACGTCTATCTATCCCTTTTCCTTCTATGACTACTACCATAGAGTTCTCCTATATATCCTTCCACTTTCCTCATCTCGTTCTTCGCTTTTTCTCACTCCACAGCATTCTCCCATCATTCCTGCGACCTGGCCAAAATTTCACGCGGTCGTGCGGGAATGCGCTCGAGGGTGGTGCGAGGAGAGGTGGATGGAGGTAGTTTGAGCATGAGATGAGAAGAAGGAGCAAAGGAGGATCTGCTATATATATTCGCTGGAATATTTCGGTAGCGTGTGGATGTAGCAATAGGGATGGGGATGAGCCACCGAAGTAAAGAGCTCCGGTGATAACGGCTCTGTTGTCAAGATGGACCACACACACAGAGAGAGAGAGAGAGAGTGAGGGAGAGACAGAAAGAGAGACGTCCGTCTTTTTATGTTGCATCTTTCCATTTTCTCGCGCAGATTCTTTGGCACGCGGAATTTCTCGGCAAAGCAATAAAAAAGAATAGTAATCATAAACGCGCAGAAAAGCAATGACTTCTTTTCGCGTTATGTATTTTACAAGGTAGAAATGGGTAATATGGTCTATGCAGCTGAGATGGACCAGCATATTTTCATAAAAATCCGTATAGCTGAACAAATTTAAATCAGATAAATTTGTTTATTTTGACATCAATAGAGGAGAATGATATACGTGATTTGCAAGAGTGACATATTTTTATTTTACAAGAAAATGATCACTATATAACGTGACTACCATTCTTAGCTATACTTCAAAACTAATATCTAAACTTTATAATTGAGTCTGTAAAATGGATCAGCGGAGCAATTAGTTTTTTTTTTAATTCTTAGGAATATTAGGATTCAAGGATTTTATAGACTGTAAGTATCTTTAAAAAATGATATACGTGATTCGCAAGAGTGACATATTTTTATTTTACAAGAAAATGATGACTATATAACGTGACTACTATTCGTAGCTATACTTCAAAACTAATATCTAAACTTTATAATTGAGTCTGTAAAATGGATCAGCGGAGCAATTAGTTTGTTTTTAATTCTTAGGAATATTAGGATTCAAGGATTTTATAGACTGTAAGTATCTTTAAAAAATGATATACGTGATTCGCAAGAGTGACATATTTTTATTTTACAAGAAAATGATCACTATATAACGTGACTACCATTCGTAGCTATACTTCAAAACTAATATCTAAACTTTATAATTGAGTCTGTAAAATGGATCAGCGGAGCAATTAGTTTTTTTTTTAATTCTTAGGAATATTATGATTCAAGGATTTTATAGACTGTAAGAATCTTAAAAAAAATCCAGCACTTATTGAATACAATTTTCACTCCTATATCTGCCAAGCAGTGATTTTTTAGTGGTCCATATTCCCCGTTATTACCGTATATATAAGGACCAAATAGTCTCAAATGGAAAAAAGGGGCACAACAGTAAAACCTCAAATATCCGGACCCTGGTTAATCGAAGCGACAATGTAAATGAAATGGGAATCGTGGATAAACCGAACCCGGATAACCGAGGTTATAGTGTACGAATTTGGTTTTGATGATGGTCGCAGGATATCCAATACATTACTGACAAAAATCGTCATATATATTTACGTATGTATACAAAACTATAGTCAGTGGTAGAGGCAGAGGGGTCAGATGAGGGTGGCTTCATGTCATGTATACAGAGATGGAGAGTTGCACACGCGAATGAAATAAATTATGCACGCGCATCGCGTACGAGTGCGCACGGATGCTCCCTGCTTTTCACGGGTAACCGCTTAATCGGCGATGGAGCCCTCGAGAGTGGAAGCTAGAGGGAGCGCAGTATAGAGGGGCTGCAAGGTTGAATTTTGTGAGTTATCGCGAAATAGAGATAGAACAAGCGAATTTATATGTGGATATATAGATATATAATATATACGGAGGAGAATGAGAGAAAAAGAGAATTGGGGAGAGGAGGAGAGAAGTAGAAAACTGAAACGTGGCCAAATCGAAATTAACTCGCCCGTAACAAAGCCGTGGTTGAAATATTAATTACCTGAAAATGAGTCGAATATAGGTCACAGCAGGCGAGTTTTGTGGTAGTTATGGCCGAAAAGTGCAGGCAGTGCATCGCACTGCTGCGCATCGCGACGAAGAGGGAAAGAAAAAGTGAGCGAGAGAGAATGGGATAGGGGATTGGCGATGTACAATACACAAAGCTATACGGGTACAGTTCACCTGTGGGGTTAACGCGTAAAATTCACCGTGTACGTAAAGTGCGCTCAGTGCACACAGCGAATTCGCAGTGCTCGTATACCGCCGATGGAAAACGTGCTGGCTTGGACTACTCTGTACCGGAATCCGCTAATTTTTTCCTCTCACCAAAACTACATAATTATCACGAGAGCCACAGCGAGAGAGACTTTTATTCATTTTCATATTTTATTTTTATTTCGAGAAATTTTTCGTACACGGGACGAGGTAGAAATTTGCTCGTTATATTTAATGCGAGAAATGATTGGGACCATGGGGCTAAATGGTGCGATCGTGCAATTCGTGTGAGAAGGAAACGAAAACGTATTTAATTCAAAATAAAAGTTGAATTAAGAAAAAATTATTTTACCGAGGGATTTTGCTTTTACTTTTATCCGCGAATTAAATTGTTGGATAATCGTTTACTCAATCATTCCGTCGTTCCATATGAGTGGTAAGTGTGAATGCATTATTGCCTCCAATTTAAAAAATACATGTACGAGTATTCACGAGAGATATTTGTCGTATCCGACCAGACAATCACAGCATCGCGACTTCACTAATGAAAATCACACATGCACACACACAAACATATAGCTGAGTGTGTGCACCACGCTGGATAACATTTACCGTTTTGGAGTTGCCAGTTCGTAAACTGGATAGGCTGCCCGCGCTTTTCCTTCTATCGGTCCCCTCTCTCTATCTCTGGCTCTCTCCCTCCCCTCGCTTTCTCTCCTGCTCGACTATCGCCACTCTCTTTCGCTGTTTGTTTGATTGTTTGCCGAAAGCCGGCAAATATTGGTCGATCCATTTGCTATGAGCGACTGTGGGGCTATTCCCGTCTCTCTCTTTCTCTCTCCGTTCATATACATATACGTTCGTTCTTTCACTATCGCCAAATGTATAACACAATGCACACCAGCAGAGAGGCAGCACTAGCTTTGCCCTGTGGTGGACCGATGGCTTAAAAATATTTGAGTTTCATTACTGCATTGTTCACGTGCTCGTCATATATGATCGTGCCCATAAATTTTAAGACCCACATAGATCAGAGCGTGAATTCACCGAGAGAAAAATATATGCGCGAGAAAATTAATCGATCGTGTTTACCGTTTGATAATTCGGTAATACTGATCATAATTTCATAATCGAAAGTTTTTTTTCTAGAAGACGCGTGCAAATTACGATAATTATATGCCCGAACAGAAATATCAATGAAAATGTACATATGTAAAATGTCTGAAAATTTATGGGCACGAATAAATTTTAAGACCCACGTAGATCAGAGCGTGAATTCACCGAGAGAAAAATATATGCGCGAGAAAATGAATCGATCCTGTTTACCGTTTGGTAATTCGGTAATACTGATCATAATTTCATAATCGAAAGTATTTTCTCTTTTTTCGAACAGAAATATCAATGATCATGTACGTATGAAATATAAATACATAAATTCGTTCGTATTCTTGCAAAAATTTGACGCGGATAAACGTCGCATCGAACGTGAGCAATATGCGTGATCGTAATCGAGGTCCACAATACATGATATGAGAAAATGCAGCGACAAAACGTTTTGGCATTTTGTTGCCTAATATAGGATGTCTAGAATTGCGTGGTCACCAACGTGTACGCATGAAATATCGAAGGACCTCGAGAATATGTTAAGGGAGTGAAATTTATCAAACGGGCCATATTCTCAGGATCCTTGCCATTTTACTTTTCCCGCGAGGGTATTATGCTCTCCCGGATATCTCGGATTCACCTCATACGAGACATAGAAAATGGAGAGAGAAAAAAGGCCAGCAGAAAAGGGAGACGAAAATTTCATTCGTAGAAAGGTGTAGAGTAGAATAAAGAAAAAAGGGGGAACAGAAAAAACGCTCGGCATTGCCACGCGAATGTGCTATACGGCCTCATTTCTCTGCTATATGCGACGATGTGAGATGTAATAAAGGGGGGAAAAGCATAGCGGTAAGTCAAATTACGTCGACGAGAATTTATGATAGTGATTCGAGGGACGACAGCGAAAACGGTAGCTAGAGCCGTTTTCTCTCTCCCTCTCTGTCAGTCTGTCTGTCTGTCTGTCTGTCTCTCTCTCTCTCTCTCTCTCTCTCTCCCTCTCTGTCTGTCTGTCTGTCTGTCTCTCTCTCTCGTCCTGCATTCAATGCCCTATTCCATACACGGAGCATCGAATGGTCTCAACACTCACTCCATATTTCTGTCTCACGTTGCACCGCGCCACCACTATGTCGAAATAGGGGAAAACGGTGGTCGCAGCTCTCCGATGCATCTCCATTGGGCTCGGGCACATTTCCGAACGAATCGCGTGAAATTAGTTTTTATTTTCATGCCTGGCAGTCACACGCCACCTATCTGTTACAAATTTTATGAAAAATGATGAAAATTCATGGCTTTACCTGTCTCTCCGAGTCCACTGCTGTTTACTCTCGTTATATGCACAAGAATACACGACTCTCATTTTAACGATTCATGACGAAATGAAAAGATTCTTTTCGCATTACGAATTTCAACCAATTTACCTCAACAAGACATATCTGTATTTTCCTACCATAAATATGGACAGCATCCGGCGGATATGAGACAAAAAAAAATGGCAATACTTCAAGTATTAATTTCTCCCACGTACTCATGGATGCTTCTTTTATCTATGTGACAAGTTTTTGATTTGCGACGATCTATTTCGAGATTTTATCATCATTGCTCACAGAGAGGTCCATTTGTCAATTCAGTAATTTATAGTTTTTTCATAAAATTTTAGTCATACGATCGTACTAGGTTTGGCGTGAAACTACGTTTTGAATTGTATTTTTTTTCTTGAGGATTTTTTTTTAACACGGTATATCCGGAGATGGTGTATGAAATAAAATAAATATACGGTGGGATTAAAGAGGAGAAAAATGAAGAAAGAATAGTACGGAAAAGAGTACTTATACACGTACAAAAGAAGAATAATACTTATACGTAGTATGGGAAGAATAAGAGGAGGTGCTCGTAAAGAGGATGCTGGATCGAGGACCAAACGCTAGGACGAAAGAAAACTAAAAACGATGAGATGAAGTATAGCAAGGGTGAAATCGGGCCAAGGTTATTCCGCACAATCGTCGTCTCAACGGCTCCGGTCTTTTCTTCCTCATCGCCGTCGTCGTTCTGGTCGTCGTCGTTGTCGTCGTCGTCGCCGTTGTCGGAACGGGCCACGCTGGGTCATGCCCAAGAGAGCGACTCAATTAGTCGTAGACGTTGTCCTTCTCATTCACCCTCTTCACCCTCTTATTCGCCCTCGTCCGCAAAATTCGCGTTGTCGCCTGGCTATACAGGATTTCAACTCGACGACTCTCTGCCCATGATGCTGGCGCTATCGTCTCTCGTTTCTCCCTTATAAACCCCTCTCAGCTCCGTTTTACTCTCATCGGTTCCTCGACCCATCGAGCATTAGTGGCATCGGCAGAAACGATTGCACAGTCCGCCTTTCTCTCGCTCTCTCTCTTTCTCTCTCTTTCTCTCTCTCTCTCTCTCTATCTCTCTCTCTCTCTCTCGCCCATAATTCTCCCGACTCTCTTACATCTTTTTAATTATTCTTTGCAGCAAGACATTTTTTCATCTAGGTGGAAACAATCATTAATCCGACCCATGGCAAAAGTAAAATGTTCGCGCACCATCAAACGATTATTATCGACCTATAGCGCTTTTGTTTACACTCTTTAAAATCATAAAGTCTCTTTCAGCAGAATAAATTCCTCGAAATAAATGATCGTTTCGATATAAATATCAGTCAGTTTATAGAAAAAGTCACAGGACTCAGAGTGAGCGCGAGAGCAGGCATTAAGCCGAGAGCAGGTCACGGTTATACACATATTTTTCATTTATTGTGATAAATTTATTCATGATATAATTGTAATCTGTATTGTCATTTTCATTCAACAAGTTTATAATTCACCAATTTGCAGTTTTCTTTAAATTTATACAAGGCGTATAACTTTGTATTACGCCGCGTATATTATTGTTACGCCAGATTTCTCCTTAGGGATTTATCTCTCGGATTCAAAGCACATATAAAATCAGTCAATCTCTTTCTCTCTCGCTCTCTCTCATCTTCGATTTGGAATTTCTCCGACCGTCATCTCGTAGCGGTTATTAGTTCTCGAGGTTCTTCACGAAGGCTCTTCCACTCTTGCGGTGACTGCAGCTCTCCCTCTCTCTCTCTCTCTCTCTCAGACAAGCCCGAGCGACACCGGCGCCGATAAAAAGAGAGGCGGTAATGTCCAATTGGCGCGAGAAATCCAACTCTCGATCGTGCTCTCGAACCCCAAAGAGCGAGAGAGTATAAGAAAAATAAGGAAAAATTAACAAAAGGAAGCCGATAACCAAATAAAAAAAACTCTGAATAAAAAATAAAGTTTAACAAGTCGTGACTTATATTCCCTTTTGATTCTCCTGTTTTAAAGACTTTCCTTTGTGAAAAATAGTACCAATGCCGGTTTTCATGCTATGAAGTAAAAAAAAAAATAGGATTAAAAATGACAGAATAAATGGCCGAGGATATGTGCCAAACATTAATGAATTATCACATTTGGAAACTTATTCTTCAATTTACCGATCATGGAAACAAAAACTTTATTGACACACATGTAATGTGTATAAATTCTTGCTGATACATTTCTAAAATAAAATAAAATCTCTAAAATAGGATTAAAAATGACAGAATAAATGGCCGAGGATATGTGCCAAATATTAATGCATTATCACATTTGGAAACTTATTCTTCAATTCACCGATCATGGAAACAAAAACTTTATTGACACACATGTATTGTGTATAAATTCTTGCTAATACATCTCTAAAATAAAATAAAATCTCTAAAATAGGATTAAAAATGACAGAATAAATGGCCGAGGATATGTGCCAAATATTAATGCATTATCACATTTGGAAACTTATTCTTCAATTCACCGATCATAGAAACAAAAACTTTATTGACACACATGTAATGTATATAAATTCTTGCTGATACATCTCTCATCGCACGATATTCCTCGTACGTACGTATATAGAACTTGGTAAGTACAGAGAGTAGATACAACGGGATGATGCGAAAAAAGTTTTCCACAAGAAAAAAGTTTGAAACAGATCTCATACTACGTAACTGTAGCACAGATGCATATACATATACACACGGGTGGTGTGCACTAGTTTGCTCTCTGGTATATTCGTTCGTCGAGGAACTCAAGAGGAGTTGCGGGAGGGAGGAAGGGAGGGGATGAGATCGAACGATCATCGAGAATGCCAACGGATGAGACGTCTAGTAAAGCATCGGATCACTCGGTCGCCCTCGCTGCTTTCCGGTATCGGGTTATTCGATCTCGAGGCAGCCGCTCGAGTGATCCCCAAGAAAATTGGGGTGTACGTGGACCGGGAGCAAGAGAAGAAGAAGTAAAAACAGAAGAGGACAAAGTGGAAATGGTAGAGTGAGGAATAGTGAGCCGCTGTGTGTAGCCTCCCACTCCCGTCTCTCTGCATCATCCCCGGGGCCATGGGGCAAGAGGTGACACGGGATAATATTAGAGGTCGAGCTGAAACACTCGATGGGGATATGTGACCGTTGCTTCTTCAGGGCGCCTCTACATCCTCTCACGTTCGCCTCGCTTTTCTCCTCTGCTCTTTCCTCGCAAGTTCTCCCTGCTTGCACGAAGTAGTACCTTGCTAGGTGCTACTTGCTCTTTCTCTCTCCCACCGTCTCTCCCACCCTCTCATTCTCTCTCTCTCTCTCGGTCTCCCAAACCTTCCAGCATACGGAGAGAGCGCATGCATCTTGCTCTCTTTCTCTTCGCTCACTCTCATTTGGTATTCCGAGTGACGCCTACGCCTCCCTATCTATTACCCCCCTCAACTTTCTTCAATCTAGTCGTTTTGCTCTCGTTTTACCGATTTATGGATCCGGTCGCGCTCACTCCGGGGTTAGCCTTGTTTGAATTACCCAACGTCGTTGCTACTGCTGCTGCTGCCTTTACCTAGCTACCTTCCATCTCTCTTACCCCGTGTTCCTTTTACTCATGGAGGATGTGCATGTCTGTGTGTGTGTGTGTTTGTGCGCGAGTTCTCGAGCTCTGTGCTCTCTCCGACTGTTCCTCGACTCGGGGGTCGTCAGAGAAGTTTGCCACGCTGTTCTCTATCTGCCTCTTTCTCTCCCGTGGAACATATATGCCGAGACTCCTTGATAGTCCTTCTCCTACTCTCCTCACCCACGTAGCCAACTCCCACTTGTCCTAACCTCCAGTTGCAGAGAACTCACGGGTTTTCCTGCACTCCCTTTGCGAGCAACAGAGACAGAGGGAGAGAGAGAGTAAGAAAGAGAGCGAGACCGAGAGAGCTCGACACCGCACCGACATGAACACCGTGTGGCCCCGCGGGTTATTTTCACGGTATAACCAACTGGAAGTTGAAGAAGAGTATGAGAGGGGGTGCCTCAGCACACCGGATCACAACGGGCTGTACCGTAATGAAACTTGACTCATGAGAACATGTGCGGAACAGCCCAAGAACTTAGATGCACACACACAAACATATATAGATATATGTATATAATATAACAATATATATAGGCATCGTCGACGTGAATTAACTTGGAGAAAATCTCGAAGTGAGTCGAGCGAGATGGCCCCTAACAGCATTGTACTAAACAAATACCCGGTCTACACAATGTACTTGGGCAATATACCGGGCGCGAGTTCGGCAAGGGAGAAGAGAATAAGAAGCTAATGAGAGGATAAGCAGGTAAGCCGATAAAAGGTTGACTGAACCCTGCGCGCTTTTAACAGTTGCGACGTGTTTCATCGATGTTTTGTGTACGTGCCTGGTAAACTCCTTCAATCGAGCTGCAACCCTCTCGCACGGTGTACTTCGTTAAAGTATCTGGGGCTAAAAGTGTCATTGACACCGTGAACAGTATAGATAAGAAGAAAAATAATGGGTTTAATGGTGGAGGCACGGAACATTGAAGGGCATTATTATCATCCAACAGCTCGATCGTCACCGATATAAATTCATCCCTCATCCCTTATACAACGGATTTTCCTTGAGCCTAGCAAGGATCAATCCAATCCGGGGGTTATAATGAGATTGAAAATAATTTCTATCCATTGAGTCGAGTCGTGAATAGTGTGGGTAGACGTTTAGCCCAACTTTGTTTCGTTAGTCGAGAGAAATTGGTAATATATATATATATAGAGCAATAATTCAGTTAACGCCGTCGTGCCACAGAGGATAAGAAAGATAAGAAAACGATCCTTTAACCAGGATGGAATATCGTCGGTCTCGTCAACAAGCACGTGACCGAACGTTTGGGTTCTCTCAGCACCGTTGACGTATCTCGCGCTCATCTGGCTCTCGCTTTGTCGGTTATCCAACAATTGGACATTTTAATGGATGACGAGGCGCAACGAGAGAGGGGGAGAGAGAGAGAGAGAATGAAATTATCATGGGGGACTTTCCCATCTGCCCATCTCCCATCTGCACATACAGACATAACCGTTCTCTCTCTCTCTCTCTCTCTCTCTCTCTCGCACTACCCCATTTTTTGGCATTTTTTTTTTAGCGTGTGCGGGCTACAAAAAGGGTAGACCGAAAGAAGCGAGTAGCCGGGCTCGTTGTGCGTGGAGTTAAAGAGAGAAAACGAAAAAAGGAGTGTCGGTAAATATATATAGATATAGAAGGAAGTGCAAAAGGATAGCAGAGAGTGTAGGGTGAAAAGGCGCGTGTTATGTACGTGCGCTTGCACTCTCGTCTCTATGCCCACTCAGGCAAATACCCCGCGCTCCAACAAATTTCGTTGGAACTGGAATAAAAGTAATTAGAGGCATTCGTGTCGTCCTGTAATTAGCTTGTGTGTGCACTTTCCAGCACGCTAGCACGCCCAGCGACTAATGCGATTCTTGTGACAGCGACGTCGTCGTCGTCGTTGTCGTCGTCGTCGTCGTCGTCGTCGTCGTCGTCGTCGTCGCTGTCGTCGTCGTTGGCGTCCAATTTCATGCCGCAGTATCGCAGTCGGTTATACGAACCAGAGCAAGAGAGGACGAGTGAACTATGCTAGCAAAAGCCGGAGACACAAAACGCCGTTTACCTTATCTCGCCAAAAGCGCCCTCGTGCATAAACGTCTGTGTATCAAACTATGTACAATTTACGTAATACTCTTAAACTACATTACTGTCTTTCTTAATCTTGTGGCTTTTTCCATGCATGCATTTACTATCCTTTCGAGTATTTGCACTAATACCTCTGCCAGGATAAAACAGATGTAGTGTTAGTGACGAGTTAAATTTGGCTACAGCCGGAAATAAGAAAAGGAGAAAGTCGGAGTAAGAGATCGAGGCAACGACGTGGCGAATGCAGAATCGAGGGAGCGTGCAAGTCCGTTTAACCCGAGGTTTTTTTTTTTTTTTTTTGCTTTGTACACTACCACATTTATAAAGGTATATAATTTCCTTTTTAAATGCTCTACTTTGCTCATTCGAAAACTTTTACCAGCACGAAAAAAAAACTCCCCGCCATTACATTTAACTTAACTATTTCGTTCAAAGCTCCAAGCAGGATCAAAGGTTATAAACGCTTTTGCGTCGAAAATTTTCAATATCGTATCATAAAAATTCCACGATATATACTTGTCACAGGGATACTCCATGTAAATCCTTTCAATATTTTTCGAGACACACACTTTGGTACTGAACTTTCTTCTTTTTTTTTTTTTTTACTTTCTGGAAGAGGAGATTTTTTGGTGGGTGTAGGTCGTGACTCGATATAAAGGATATCGTAAATTCCAATGTAAGCATAGTGAAGGTTTCGGAAAAGGGTCGGAGGATTTCACGATTTTCCGATGTCAGCTTTTCTCCCTCACTGACACAATATCCTCTTGTGTTTGCACGCCAAAGATACATCTCGTTGGGAGCTTTGGGCAAAAGCTATTCCTACCCTTGCCCACAAAATCCCCGAAATGTTTTGCCGTTTTGTTTGGACGAAAAGAAAGTTTATAATTCACAATTAAGCGTGCACGTGCGAGTGACGGAGAAAATACGTGGCAGAGAGCAGATGATGTTTTTGGATACATCTCACGCTCGTCGTCTAACGAAATTCACCAAAGACATATCCACAAAAAGTATTTCAAGTTGGAGATGTGAGTTTGTTTTTTTTTTTAATTTCTCCACACGGCGATGGTAAATGGATGCGTGAAGGGGCAAGATTACTCCAATATATATATATATATATATATATCTCCAAGCACCTCTGGGGCCAATAATTATTCCCTCCGGGCCCCTCGGTGGGCTTATCTCACTGATCCCTCTCGCGAAAGGGTTTCGAACAAAAAGGGAGGAAAAAAAGGACAGCGGGCTCGGAAGACTCCTGTGTATAAATATCGATGGAATCCGATCGACGACCTCTTTCCTTTCTAGCAGCTCTACAACATAAATATATCTCTTCTTCCTCGAAAGAAAAAAAATATCGCCACAGACTTAATGCGGGTATAATATATTATGTACCCAAACCAGTAGCGTCCGCGGTTCCTCATCCATAGAGGCGGGAACGAACGACCAACGTTGCGAGAGGATTAAGTGGCAAAATATCACTCAGACACGGGGGTGGCCAAAAAGAGCCGAAGCGTCCGTTCGAGCGAGCTTGTAAGCTCCGGTATACGAGAAAGAGGAACGATGGCTTGTACGTGATCGAAATATTCTTTGCTTGCTCCGTGGTAAAAAAACTCCATTGACCGCCATTGAAAAATTGCCATTCATTCCTCATTGCCGAAGGAATGAATGGAGGTGAATGACGATTTGCCCAAGAAGATTTTACCCATTTGTCGCAACAACCTAATGGGTATTTTGTGAAACAAAGAATCAAATTTAGTAAAACTTTCATAAGCAATTCGTCAATTATCGTCATTCGTCCTTTTACGCAATGGAAAATGTATGGCAACGTTTTGAATTACGACACTACCAAAAGTGGGGAAAAAGTAATTATGACACGTGATGGGGAATTAATTTTGGAATGATTTCTTCGAAGATTTTTTTTTTTTTTTTTGAGAATATTAATATTCTCAAAATGCATCGAAATGTGAAAGTTTTATGAAAATATCGCTAAAAGTATCTCCAAAATTTACCGTTGAGTAATGCCGAAATCCGAAATGGTTCGCATTAATTGTCCAGTAGATTTTCATGATTGCCATTGATTGCCACTGCCTATTCGATAAAGTTCTTTTACTCAGGAGCGACCCTTCTATAGATTTGTCTAAAAAAAAAAACAGAGTCTTCTCTGTTTCCCTTCACGCTCTGAAGATTCTCGTATCGTTATACCCCTGCGTCCTTCACTCCCGTGTAAATTCTTTTCCCAAGAGTTCATGGCTGAGGGCAAAGTAAGAGACATAGGGCGAGAAAAATAAGAATAGGGCCCTCGGCCCTCGAAAAATACTGGTGGTATGGAAAAGTATACAAATAAAAGTAGTATAAAAGTAGATTTAGTGAGCCATCAATGAGGTATCAGTACAGTGCCCGAGATTTATCGAGACGTGTGAGGATTATTGCGGTCCCAAGTTGAAATTTACACGCTCCGAATATCCTCCATAGGCTTTAACGTGGGGGGAGGGGGAGAACGTGTGGCGCCAAGCAATGGATGTCCTGAGCCACACTGGTGGTATTTTGATTAAGGACGAAACTCGTGAAAGTCCCTTTGCCCCACTTCGTTTCGTATCCACCCATATTCCATACGCATTAGAATTGCCTTCTCAACTTATTCCACTCCACCATATATTCTCCATCTTGTTGACCCTCGTTTACATGAATTTCGCGCCAAATCTCATTTCCTCGGGCGTTCGTCGCATTATCGTTCTCTCTTGCGTCGCCATGTAATATCTTTCTCGCCTTCTGAACTCTCTCATGTTTCTGTCTCCTTTTCTAACTGTGTGTATATTTGCTTGCCACGCTACAAGGATACCTTCTCTTGCCTGCCTTTGGCGTGGTTGGCAAACCACACAACGTGCCACACGAAGAATAACGCAATGCTCCAAATTAACAATTAAGAGGGTAACTGGTTTGGTAATTAAGCCGGCACATAGAGTAGTCGAGAGAAATGGAGGGAGGTGGACGAGAGGGAGAGAGAGGAAGAGAGAGAGAGAAAAGGAATAAGGGAATGAGAATGGGAGAAGGGGTTGAGAGCTCAGCAGCACATCGAGAAAGTCTGAACGAAGAAAATGCGTCCACAAAATGTATTAAGGAGACGAAGTTGTGGTGGCGTTGAGTGTAGGTCAGGGGAGTGATGGAACCTTGATAACGCAGTGAGGAAAAAGGCACGAGGCGCTGGTGTAAAACTTGAACGAAGAGCGAAAAGAGAACGAGAAAGAGCGAGGCAGCGCAAGTGACTGTAGAGTTTGAGAGAGAAAGGAAAAGGAGAACCCAAACGTGTGTTTGTCGTGGAAGAAGTGTGAGAGAACTTGCATGTTTGGTCGTGCGAGTATTCGTGAAAGAGGAGAACGAGTGCTGGTGACGGGTCTCAGACGATGTTTGAACATCAACGGCAATCGTACCAGTTGCAATTCGCGAAGATAAGGAACAACAAAAAAGAAAATAGAAATGTTCACAATAGCTAGCAAGGACTCGACCTTGCTGCTGGTATTCAAACAGAGCGACCTTGGCGAGAACATCAAGATACGTGAGACGCGTTCCTCCTAAACTGCAACGATGTATAGGTGCTTGGACGAAGTAGAATATAAAAATAAAAGTAAACGATTGCATATTCCAAATGATGCATCGATCTGTTTGTCTTTATTGATTCTAATTTTAGATCCTGCTAAACAAATCGAAGACCTCAACGGCTTAGATTAGCTTTACGTAAGGACAGGCCTAGGTGAGACCTAAAAAAAATTAGTCGCGAAGGAACAGATCGGTCTATGTTGGGAACACCAATACGTCGCAGCGAAGGCGATCGGTCGTCGATGCTTCGCAGCAGACTAGAGAGATTGGTGCGTGCTCTAGGCCGAGCGCATACGATGGAGAGAGGCCGCGAGTACCATGGAGAGAGGCCACGTCGTTTGAACGATTTTGAACTGTCACCACCCGTCTTTGTGCTCTTAGAGAAAGCCCACAATTTCGTGCTCCAACTCCCTACCTACTTTTCCCCTTTAGCCCGCTATATCTCTACTATCGTACAGATCCTTGTCAGTCGTAACCGAGCTCTTCTGGGTGGCACTCATCTTCGTGGTCCTGTGGGAGACGCTCGTCGGTACGAGCTCCGTGAGCTGTTTACCGACCGGTGATACACACTTCTTATTTCACCTTCTCTATTTTCTTTTTCCAGCCCTTCACCTACCATTGCGTTTTTATCATCCCCTACCATCATTTTGTAACATAGAAAGAAAGAGATATTGGTAGATATATATAGAGCCAGACAGAGAATAAGGGAGAGATGGAAGAGAGGAGCGGAAAACTCGCACGGAGAAAATAATAGATAGTAGCTGCGGGAACGATCGTTAGGAGACTTCCGAACGTCGACGACCGACGACGGTGTCTCCCTCTCGTTCGCTCTTGTCGTGTCTCTTCCTTTATCGTGACGTCCAGAAACCTCGAACGTGTTAGCTAGAACACATATTCACAGACACATACACAGATAAGTGTTTCCCTGCCTCGTATATCAGTAGTATATCAGTCGTGTAAACGTCTAGATATGGTTAGTGTGGTATGAGTCCACACATGTGTAAACATATATAGAGTGATCCACGTATATTGTCTATATATGTCTATATATGTACGGAAACACGACCAGCAGCGCAAAATCGCACACATTGGCACGGATATCGCACCCCGTTCTCTTCTTCCTTCTCCTTTAGTATACACTCGTTATCCTTTCCTTCCTCTGGCCTCTCTCTTCTTCTCTCTCTCTCTCTCTCTCTCTCTCTCTCTCTCTCTCTCTCTTTCTCCCACATGGACACTTTATCTAGACGTCAACTCCTAGGCAGCGCCTCGCCTTCGATCTCGCGAGTCTCTAAGACGAGCCATAGAACTTGGGCCCGATATAATACGTGATGCTTCTACATATATATGCTTGCAATGAGGGAACAAACCACTTTCTGCGCATCTACACACGAGCCATACAAAGTTGCCCATATATACTGGTTCGATCGTTCTATATGCGCTCGAGTTGACGCTAAAGCCTTGACGACACGGGATCAAGAGCAACGACGGGAGACGCGCCAAGCACGATGGAGAAAAGGTGAGAGGGCGTGTTGTCGTCGTTGTCGCCATCGTCGTTCTAGTAGTTATAGTATAGTATAGTCGCTAGATCGCTGACTTCGAAGTTAACGAGGTATTGTTTCTGCAATCAAAGCACAGTTCTTTACGATCGTCCGCACTCTCTGGTTCTCTGGCTGCTGCTGTGTAGCCTTCTCTCTCTCTCTCTCTCTCTCTTTCTCTAGAATGGGACTCCTTCAACTCTATCTACTTCTGTTTCAATTAAGATAAAGGCGAGACGATTCGATCCGCACTGGAAATACTTTATACAACGGTGTATCGGTCGCAAAGGCTGCTTTGAAAATGTTTCAAAGTATCGTTTTATTTTCTTTGCATTGCAGGAGTACCAATATGTTAAGTAACGATAGATAAGCAATGAAATTGGTCGATAAGAATCAACATTTAATCATTGCATTACAGATTTGTCGAATAGATTATTCTTAAGAAAAATGAGAGGAGCGAATATTTTTTTATTCCTGATCAATAATATACAGTCGAGAAAAATATGAGTAGCTATTTTAGAGAGAAAGTTTGTACAGTCTTTCACGTGTTGTAGCTCAGGCTATTATTGTGCAAACCATAAAAATCTAGCTCGAACAATGTAGAAAAAAAAACTTCATAAAACTACCCCGTCGAGTTAACCAACGAAAACTCGACACGTACGATAAAAAAATGTTTCTACGTGCAACGATAAACACACGACAGTTATCATAGATGAAAGAATTGAATGAAAACTGGTGATGTGACACCGTTGACGCTTAGCAACAGCTATATAGTCGTGCCTCAATACATTATTCTGTGGACACGTTTGCCCAGTCAGGTATCCGTGCCATATGTTATCGAGCTCGGGATCATATGGTTCCCGTGACACCGAGCACACAACAAGTGCAGCGGGAAAGTGCAGCGCATCGATCCTTTACATACAACGACATGCCATGCTCTTTCAGCATATTCGTGTATACTTGGATAAAAAGAGAGCTCGCGGTCGTGTTGTGGGAGGGAGCGAGAGAGAGAGAGAGAGAGAGAGAGAGAGAGAGAGCGGAAAAATAAAAAGGGCAAAGAGAAAAAGCGAGAAAAAGGGAAGAGTGTGTTGCGAGAGTAGAAACGAAACTAGAGAGAACGAGGGCAAAAAGAGCAGTAGAAAACGCATGTGTTGCATGAGTACCCACAGCATGCTCTTTTGAATTCTACGTGTGTTATGCTTCACCCTTTCTATTCTGGATATAACATGTACAATAGTGAGTCACGCGTAACACTTGTGTATATCAATGTGTAGATAGAAAATTCTAATAAACTACAATATGCATTACTTTGATCCCAATCCAACAATTTTTCATCGACCTTATGAGCTCGAAAAGAAAAATATGCTTGGTCGTCGAACGAGCAAAGTGACTCGTCAGAATTATGTTGATAGGGAAAAATAGTCAGACACACATACACACACAGCGAGATTGCAAATGGACGGTGATAAACTCTTCTCGACTTATTGTCTTCAAGTTGATATCTCAAGTGAGAAAACGAGAAGCTTGAGAGAACGAGACTAAAGAATGACATAGCGATTTGTATGCATCCGGGACCATAAGAAACTGCACTGTCGGTTGATGCGCAGCCAACTAGATATCACAGAATGTGAAAGAGAGAGGGAGAGAAAGAGAGCGAGTGAGAGAGAGAGAGAGGGAGAGGGAGAGGGAGAGGGAGAGAGAGAGAGAGAGAGAGAGAGAGAGAGAGAGAGAGAGAGAGAGAGAGAGAGAGAGAGAGAGAGAGAGAGAGAGAGAGAGAGAGAGAGAGAGAGAGAGAGAGAGAGGCTTGACTGATATCGTCTATAATTGGCGTGCACTATCAGAACTTGAATCTTGGCTATGCCTCTGTGTGTACACACCTTAAAATATAACCACTTGATACTTTACATCCACCTACATACCTACAAGTACGTAAAAAAAAATATATAAGAAAAAATCCTATAGGATCAAGTCTATTTTGAGTTAAAACAACGAGTATTTTTCAAAATTATTTTTTCGAGTAGCAGTTAAAAACATGAATGTCAATTAATTCGAGTGGATTCGTCAAATGTTCTCTGATCAAGAATACATTATCGCTCGGCCAAGTATAAATTATACTTTTGTCTATAAGTCTTTTTTCTTGAGCCAAAAATATGAGTAGTAGGAGCAGTCGAAATAGGATACAAAACGGTTAAAATCAAAAATATTTTTAGTTCGAGAATAGTTTTTTTTTGGTTGTAGATAAATTCTGAAAATGTAGGTCTGGCCAAACTTATGGGGTCAGGACATGCGTCTCTTTCCCTTGATGGATTGTATCGGCGATCGAGGGAAATACATAAATGATAGTTTGCGATTCCAGCAACTCATCACCGAAGGTAAACGTTGGCCTGACAATGCATATATACCTTGTCGTATCAGAGAACGTGAAAGCTCGCTTATCGTGGGAAATAACCATCAAGATTCGACCATCGCATCATCGAACAGAGTGTAGTACAAATGAGAAGGGCGAGGTAGGGGTGGAGGGGCGGGGGGAGGGGGTGGTAGTGGTAGAGTAGGCTAGACATGCACCTATTATTCACGCGGGAAAAGCATGAGCCTGGACCCTCTTCCTTGATATAGATCGATTCATCTGGAGGAAAATCGTTGTGTTGGTCAGATTATAGTGAGGGCTGCTGTGGGGCATTTCGCGCCCTCGGCGTTTAATCATGTATTTGTCTGCTCTTTGGCTAAAAAGCGATAGCAAAAGATAAAGAAAAAATGGCGAGGGATGAAAACAAGACAAGAAAAAAACGACTACATATTACTATATACGTGTGTTATGTAATATTATATATACATATATATATACATACATATATACATATATACCATCAGGCCAAGAGGTTTCGTGGTGAATTCTTATAAATCAAAACAGACACGCTATCCTGACTCTCTATCACACTAGCTCGCGAGTTATTTCCAGCCCCGTCTCGAGGCTCGTACTAACCTACCTACCATACTCACTATTATATGGCCCGTAGGCGCTTCTTTTCTTATCCTCTGCTCAATCCCCGTGAGATAAAGCCTCGTTTCTTGTGTACATACGAGCAGACTCAGAGGTGAAAAAAAAAAAAAAAAAAACTAAAAAAAAAAAACTGAATATCAAAGTGATAGTAACAGAGAGAACCATGAGTTTTTCATCATCAAATGTATGCAAATAAATGATCAATCAGCATATATTCTTTTATTTTCCTGGATAAAGAGCATTGACGAAATTTTCACGCAGCGATTTAAACAATACATATATGCAAATAAATGACTGTGAATGAACCCTCTTTTTGGGTCAATTTCATACAATATATTTATGAAATTTTCTTATTGAATCCAATAATTTTAAATCGAATATGTTTAGTGGGAGTAAAAGAGAAGTAAAACTTGAAAATAGTATATTTTTATGAACTGAATATCAAAGTGACAGTAACAGAGAGAACCATTTTCATCATCAAGTGTATGCAAATAAATGATCAATCAGCATATATTCTTTTATTTTCCTGGATAAAGAGCATTGACGAAATTTTTGCACAGCGATTTAAACAATACATATATGCAAATAAATGACTATGAATGAACCCTCTTTTTGGGTCAATTTCATACAATATATTTATGAAATTTTCTTATTGAATCCAATAATTTTAAATGGAATATGTTTAGTGGGAGTAAAAGAGAAGTAAAACTTGAAAATAGGATATTTTTATGTAGCTCGTATGCCTTATGGAAGGAGGTACTCTCGATTAGATCCCCCGCTCCAGTTCACAGGGGCGCGATCCCGCTCATACGGGCGCGCCTGGAGGAGCGTTGACACGCGATCACGACGGTAGAAACTCGTAGGAAATCCACTTAGAGAAGTGTGTAACGATCGAGAACCCCCTCCGGGGGCCAGTCGGGCTTGCAACTGTTGGTGGCGAACGTGTACTTTGTACTTTGTGATTTTTTTTTTTCTTCTTTCACCCTCTTCGCTCCCTCTCGTTCGTTCGTTCACTCATTCCGTACGTTCTTTGCTTTCATTCCTTATTCCACGTGAATCGTAGCAGTGAAGGGAACGCTTGCGATCCGCAGTCTACGTAGTTTAGCCGCGTGTGGGCAAACGATTACGGGCAGCAGCACGATCATTACGACTCTCGCGACTGGCTTCCAATACGGCCCTCCTCTCCTCTAATAGTAACGTGCTTAGCTCTATACTTTGAGGATATACAGAGCAAGTCTGTACTGTTGGAAGCAACGAAGAACCAATAATTCTCACGGAACTTGAAGATTTTTTTTTATTGGGGGATGAAATTAAGAAAGGGGAGAAACAGAAAAAAATCCAAATCCATTTGAAAAAAATGACAACAAGCTCTACCGAAAATTCAGCATACATCTCATGTCAATTTTCTCACCCAATATTATACTTTTTCTTAACAATAAAGATCCACTCTGACGTAATCAAACGATTATTACATCCGAACGAACTTTCCACTGCGTTATAGCGATGAACGCTTATAAAATAAAACAAAACTTGACGTTAAAAAAATGAAAAAAAATAACGACGCTAATTAGAACTTGCACATTGCTTACTCGTACTCACTCTCATTTACGTAGCTTCCTCTGTAAGTGAGTATTACCTTTTTCCAATTGTGACTTCGCCTTAGGGGAATTCATGTAAATGAGCGGAAATTATGCAATTTCAGTTTCACCTTTTATTCACCCTCATTTTAGGTAAATATGCTTGGCAATCGGGAAAAGTATTTGGTGATATACTCGACTTGCATAAAAAGTTTCAGTCCCATTTCTCGAAAATTGCCCATCTTATGCTCTTAACGGACTATTTTCAAAAAGATTAAAAATCCCATAAAATCTGACCAAGATGACGAATCTTCACAAAAATTATGTCAAACAAAAAAGAGGCCGGAACTTCTGTGCGAAGCTTCAGCCTGATCGGTGAAGCCATTCAGAAGTTACATAAGTTCAAATTTTTCAGCTGCATCATAACATAGAAATTTACACACGTTCGCTCGAATATTTTTCTAAATACCTTTTTTCAATCATTTATACATTTTGAGGAGGACACTCGGTTCAAAAATTCAAAACGAACCAGATACATTAAACAAAAAAAAAATAATAACATAAAACTCACGAGGATTCTGCACGTGAATGGGCGAGGGGGGGCCATTTCGCGTAATCCCAGTGGCGCTGGTAGGAGGTACTTTGGCGTGGAGAGCCGCCAGGCACGAGTTTGCCACATCGTAGATGAGACAGGCACCGTAATATCGTCCGGCACTTCCCATTTTCAATTTGTTTTTACTCGGCACTGTGGCCATTTTCACTATGGCTGATATATTAGCCCTGTAGCCAAACGAACTATATATATATATATATATATATGTACGTACAAAATATTATAATTTTTCCAATGTATATTTAGACTGCAAATTGTAAAGATAAGATATTCCTCTATGGGCAGCTCTTGTACGTTAATTTATATATTCTTAAAAATTGAACGACTACTTGCATACCCTGAAACACATGGCGATGTCATAAGGTCATCATCAGACTTCGCTAACATTTCACCCTAAAGGCTCAACAATCAACGAGCGAAAAAAAGAAATAAAGTGAGAGGGAGAGAGGGAGACAGTTGGTAAGTTAAAAATGAATAAAAATCCAAGTTGTGAAATACGATTTCTATAAAACTAGATCTCGAACTCTTAGTCAAGGTCGCACCGTATTCCTCTTCATAACCGTACATGCACTTAAGTGTACATCACTGGCAACGAAGAACCCTTTTCACACACACACCCACATAGAAGAGCTCGTTCACTCTTACACGGATACGCCAACACTTATCTTCACATAATCCACTTTACTCTCGTGAGCACCAAAGCGTGAAACCCTATGCTGTTAATCCCAGTGTTCCATTTAAACAAGTATTACTTGGTCCGCGATAACTCATAACTGTTAGACCATCATCGGTGTAGCATAATCAACGTTTCACCATTTGTATGCATTTCAGACTTATCTGGGATATTTCACTGTAATTGAAAAATATTTTAATCGTTTGGAGGCATCGAGACTCACGCACGTGACACAAAACAGTATAAAACGATCCAATATATTTTCACGGTAACTCGATCGACTCTAAAAAATTACACATAATTTTCTTACATTGGTCTCGTCGTATACATTTATTGAGAATACAATTTATGATCAATTGCGTCCTCTGCTTACCGAGACAGGCCAGCACGATAACGTATATCAATAAAGAATCATGTTTGCAAAGAGTTTTTGTCATTCACACATATTATTAATGTGCAATGTGTCATATCATCAACTGTGAGCGTACAGTTCACATAACTTCTATGGCGGTATGAGAAATCGGACACGTTTTTTCGAGTGAGAAACCACAGAACGCGACAATTCTTGGACAAAAGTTTCAGCGCTAGCTCGCGCGTGTGTCTCGGGCTTGGCGCGTTTCGCCTCGTCGTCACGATACAACTAAACTCGCGCGTCGCTTCAAACCACTTCGGGTCACGCTGCTAGCCCGTGGTTATTCTGTATATATGCTATATGCTGCTATATGCTATATGTATAATAGACGTATATGTATATGTATACATATATATATGTATAATAGACATATATGTATATATGTATGTACACCGGAGAGAAGAGAATCGTCAGTGGGCAGGGCCCATGCTGGGGCCAGAACGGAAACGGTGCGGTCCCGCAGACCGGAAGCCAAGACCGGAAACGTCACGAGTCAACGGCTGCCTCTGATTGCGGGACGCTTAAACTCGGTCAGATAAAACTGTGTGTGCCACCAGTGTGTTACCGCGAACGTTTTACGCAGACCTCTCAGAGAGGCCACACGTTGCTCTGCTATTGCCTAACTGCGCTGCTGGCCAGTGCCTTTGGCGGGGGATTATCGTCTTAGAATTTCGTACGTGGCTACCCATTGCCGTGGTCTCGCAACCACGCGAACACTTGGCCGTCACGTAATGATTATTTTAACAAGGTCCTTTTCAGAGTAAGGTTTACAGTGTTTTACTGATAATCCCTTCCAGCCTCAATAACTCAGGTTATATATATATATATATATGTGTGTATATATATGTATATATGTATATATATATATATTTATATATGTATATATATATTGTCATTAAGTGGTGCATGCAATGAATTTATCGCGCGCGTGCCACCAACATTTGTGTATTAGGAGAGAAGGTTGAGTCGATACGGGTCACACTGAGGCTTTGAGGGTAAACTTCGTGTGTGCAGACGATACTTTCTTGGATTTCAAAGTAAAATGATACCTGCAAAGAATCATGAACGACGTGTGATTCGAGTTTGAGCTTTTTTAATACTCGATTGAAAAAAATCGGGTGTTTGGTGTTTTACTTTTTTCAGGTAAAACATTTGTTTTTTCAACGATATTTTTTTTTTCACTCGCGCTTTTCACAATTAGCGGCCAACTGAATATTACAATTTATCGTATTTACGTCAATAAATATCGAAAATTTCAGCTCCAGCGCATAATTTTTTTTTTTCGTTATCCGTACATCGTGTTTTCTCGTACACTTCGATAACTAATCTATCAATTTCGTTGTTGTGCAACGCTGATGGTTTCATTAAAATATTAAATAATAATCAATCGCAGGTAACTCGTGGCTCGCAATTATAGCCTCGTTAATAAATGAAAACATCGATGAAAGAGCAATCTGAACTTGCAGAGAATGAAGCAAATATTTTCCCATTATATAATATATAGTGAGGAGATTGGTGGTTCTATCCGGCATATTTTATTAACAAACATCTCTCTCTCTCTCTCGACAACAATGACAACCCACATTAACAACACACAACGACTCTCTATACGATACTATTGCAGATTATATATTCGGTGAGCCATAGAAGCGGGTGGACCCTTTTTACCCCTGCATCAGCGAAAATCAACTTTTTTCAGATATATAGGATTATTTTTGAATTACCGGGATGTGAATCGCAGTGAACGCGGCAAGGGAAGTGTTGAACGTTGAATGAAATATAAATGATAAACCATTTTCTCCTGTATTTTTTATCATTATTACTGCAACATAATAATAGCTATTTGTTAATTTCCCGATGTATAGAAAATCGTGATTCAACAGCCAAGTAACGTCAATATTATAATAGCTAGAAAATTTATCCATATTACATGAAATAAAATAAACGCTCATGTACATGTAAAGCTTTCACACCAATAATTAAAGACACTCGAGTACAATGTGTTGAATGCACTTGACATTAATTTGGCAAAAACAAGTCGTAAAAATCTATAAACTGAAATTTTCATCGTAATATCTCCCCATCATCAAGAACAAGTATCGTTCTTAATTTTGGCTTCCTCACACAGGAAACTTTGTAAATGAATGGAAATTACGAGTGAAAGTTTCAATTGCCAGTTTTTTTCTCCTCCAATTCAGTCAGATATTCAGAATTACTTAAATTCGATCGTTCTTAAATATTTTCAAGGAATTAAAAATTGTATAAAATGAGCACCTCATCTCGACCAAACTTCACCAAATCTCGTATAAATCATCGACGAACGTCACTTTCTCTATGAAAAAAAAATTTAATATTAATCACCTGAAAATTAATCCAAGGTGAAGAGTATATAAGTGAATGTTTTCGGAAAAAGGATAATTTAATAAAAAGCTGCGATCAATTCCCTGCAAATTCAATATCAAATATTGTTCAATGATATTTAACTTCTGCAAAAAGTTTCAGCTGAAATTCAGTTGAAATTTCAATTAGTAAATGTGGGATGTGTGTCAGTAATTCAAAGGTGTGCAAAAATTCAGTTGCATAGTTCAAGCTGTTCCCGACTTATTGTGTTTCGAGTTTTGCTCATGGCACACGCACACACACACACACACACACACACACAGACAAACACCAGACTGATTTTCCAGCCTATACTTATCAGGCTTTCTCGCCCACACCATCGTCCATCAAGTACCCTACTTATAGTTGCAACTTGTACATAGCTACGCACAATAACACGCTTCACGCATTACTTGTAAAATCGTAGACGAAGCTGAAAAGTAATATTGATGGAAACGTAAATCCAGGCACATTCGATGACGCATCGCCGCACGCGTTCATCTCAAATTATACTTGACGAGCGATTCTTTAAATCGCTGTGACAACAGCGATTACAGAAAGACTTGGTCGAGTATTTTATCATCGTCGTCACGTCACGCGGATAATTTTCGACGAGTCGTTTTTTAGCGCCAGTATCGTTTGTCGTCGCTACGCCATGTTTCTGCTCTGGCAAGTGGCACCCACACATATACAATACGGCAAATACACAACCAGAAGCCTTCGACAACAGTTGCAGGATGTGAGGAGAGTCAGAGGGGGGAGGTGCACGCGGACATTTTCAAGCGACAGGAAGACGGCGATATCAAATGCTTACCGGCCGACGACAAAATGCCGGCGTTAGGGTGTAGATACGCGTATACGAGCTATATATATATATATATAGATAACTTGTATTCACAGCTAAATTTTGTCACCATATATCGCGATACAGTCACGAGAAAGCTGAGACATTAAATACTTACCATAATGATACTTTTTATATAGTGTGATCCATAAATCGAACAAATTTTTTGAGGAAACAGCGAAAATTTGACATAAAGATTCTGGATTAGGTAGATTTTTCTTTCAGGTGGATCATCATTAGCAGTGAGTGCTAATTCAAAACTGTATTATAGGTTCGTGGAAAATGTATTAAATTTTTTTTCACTATACCGCAAACTGACATAAGATGTCGATTAGTGGCCATCAAAAGTCATCCACTTAGTGTGAATTATTTACAGCCTAATCTTCTGAACTATGAGAAATATATACAATTATAAAATTACTACACAGATCTGTATAGATGTGAAAAAAAAAAATTTATGTGTATGTTACATATGGCTCCCTCCTTCTCGACACTCCTGTCGCGTCTCTTCTACATCGTTCTCGTGTATCGTGTATATGTACTTTTAACACACAGGTGCCAGGCATTGGCCGCTAAGACTCAACAGGTTTCTGGAATGAGTCGAGAACAAGAGCGAACGAGCGGGACAGAAAGAGATAGGGAGAGAGAGAGAGAGAGAGAGAGAGAGAGAGAATAACGTCACCAATGAGTACATGTAAGTTGAGAGACGGCGGGGGCTAAGTTTGTGGTGAGACTGGGGAGCAGGAAATGTACTTGCAATCGTTGTCGAACGACCTCACCCCCGACAAGGCCTCTTCTTATACGAGGAGATCTGTCGTGGTTTCAATAGTTTTTGACCCATTCGCGAACTAAATTATCGATCCTCAATCTCATTAATCTGTATCATTGCCATTTTAAGTACTCGTTAACGAAGAATTATATGGATACATTTGATGGATATTGGAAGTCTCTGGTCGACGTTCGTACACTAATAAAACACAACCATAAACTTAGGGTCTTACCAGGCAGTTGGCTTTTTAGTTTATCAACTTTTCATGAATCGTTGATCACTCGTGAATGTATATTTTTTTATTTTTTTTTACTTCACCCACAGACTTTGCAGGAGGTTTGACTTTTGGCTCCTGCTAGTTCTTGGTTTCCGCTAGATACACAGACACACACATACACATAAACGTTTTCTCCGTCTTTCTTGCTCTCGCTATACGCTCGTTCCCTACCGTTGGTGTGCCCGTTCATCTCGAAATTCTGTCCGGAATACGATGCCGCGAGGAAGAAACCCCGGGAGCTCGGCTAGTCGTGCCAGTGGCTTCGGGTAAAAAGCGTCAGTTACAAATCGCACCGAGACCTTGCTGGGAATGGAATGGTCGGAGGTATAGTCACTGCTGCCGGTAGAACGAGAAACTCTCGGATAGTGGGCGTTGGAGAATGATGAGAGAGAAAGAGAGAGAGAGAGGGAGGGGGGGAGAATGAGCGAGAGAGTTGAGAACTCGATGCGAAGAGGTGACTGTGAGACTAGGATGGAGGAGTAAGGAGAGGGTGCGAGTTCGTATTAGGGGTAATGGGCATTATCTCCATCGATCCCAGCTCGCAAACCTCCTTCCTCTTTCTCTCATTCTGCAGCTCCCATCCCTCGACAATCCAGCCTGACTAACCACCACCTCCCCTCTCTATATCCAAGCGCGCGGATCGTTCAAGCGAATCGGTGGCAAAAACGCATGGGAATTCGTCCGACTTGGGGATGTGAGGGGCATTCGTATCTACCAAGGACGCGTCCGAGAGTTCCTGTGTGTTCCTCGTTCGTTACTTCGAGACTCTCTTCGTTGGTCGATTTTACAGAGCAATTCAGAATCTGGAATTATTTCCTTGCATGAGTTGATGGAACCGGCAAATTTCTTGCGAGAAAATTGGATTTCCGCATAGAGGACGAAGCTTTCGTATGCATTTGTACTTGAAAATCTCGATCTCATTATGGAAAAGCATCGTTGCTTTTGTACAAACGTAAAAGATAATTTTTTAAAACGAGTTGTTTGTTACGTATCAGTGAATTTCAAAAGTAATATAAAACTTTTACTATTAAGTGACTTGATTTGTGCTTAGACAATTTCAATACACGCCACATTAAGTGTGACTATGCCAGATTGATTGCTCTAAAACTTAATCAGCCTGTAAATTGTACCAGGACTCGATTCGTGTTGATTCGATAGGTGTTTCCGGGTAGTCGTGAGCTGTTCTAGTTCTCGCAAATTGGTGTGAAATTTCAAACCGACGGGGATTCATACGATATATTCGCGAAAGAGATCCGAGAGTACACATCAGCCCTGAGTATGACGACCAGAGAGGCATGAAAATAGCGAGAGAATTCTTCAAGTTTTATTTCACGCAGGGAGGTCATTGAGTTGTGCAAGGACGTAGACGCGGATTTTGAGATGGAGAGAAAGATATCGATGACATGCTTCCAAGCAGTTTGCCACCTAGATGATTCACCGAGTCGGTGTTGTCTGCTACTCGCGATCGCGGAGACGTTTTTCTTCTCTCATCGTTCGCGCTAGATTCTTTCTAACTCTCATCTCGGGCCACCTTTATCACCTTAAACTCAACTCACAGTTCCTTCTTGTCTTTATGGAGCATGGCGTTCGTGGATGTATTTTTTCTTGACGGATTCATCCCCCGTGTAAAAGACAAGTGAACGCTCTTACGTCATCACCAAGCAACAAGGATGACGAGCTTAATAGTACGATTGCGTCACTGAACGCACTGAATGAGTGAAATTCTTATACAGCGTTATAGATAATTATGTCTGTTGTGTCAACGTTACCAGACGTACAAGGTGGACAAAAACTCTAGACGTGTACGGATAAAAAAAAGCCTTCATCTGCGGTTGATCGTCCGGGAAATGCACGAGGGGTCTGCTTCTGTTCTGCCCAATGCAGACTCTATAGCTTGGTAACAAGTAGCCTCTGACTCCCAAGGTCCGCAGGGACATGGCCACAGAGTGGGTGGAGAAACGAGGGCTGGAAGCCAATCGTGACGTGGTTGAGATTCACCCGACGGAGAAGACCCCAAAAACTCGCCATACATTGGCCATACTCCTCTCTAGACATCCTTTCTTTTCTATTCCCGGAGGAAATTTCGATACCAAATCGGCTGCGGCAAGTCCAGGCTTCTTTTCCGAGGCTCTTTCTTTATCCATCCACATATACTTTTTTATTCGTTTCTTCTGTTTAATCTTAGTCGCTCAGTCGCGTGATGTTCCTTTTTGTCATGCCAAATAGCTTTCTTGGCTCATATGATACATCAACGACAAACCATCTCATGTTCTCGAAATTCTTTTCTTCCTCTAAACGATCGCAGCTTCGAATACGTTAGACTAAAAAGTATTTATCTCACTTGGATGGAACATTAAATGGAATGAACATTGTTGATGATGCAAATGAAAATATTCTTTCATATTTAGTTGTTCGAGATGAATATCTTCGTATGATAGACACATAGCGGTATAAATATTACGACTAGCAGAGACAACTGAGCTGAGGATAAGGGGTGAGGTGGTGGCTGAAATCAGCAGAATCAAAGTCGAGCCTAATTCGGCGGCTATTGACGCGTTCACCCTTTTTGGCTATAGTGTGTGTGCACGGTCTGTGAGTGTGTGTAAACGAGTTGAGAAGATACGTGAAACTAGCAAATAGTGACTAAGCGGATTTCACAGTGGGAGCCATCTTTTACGTGGCAGAGCAGGCACGAGGGCTGCTTCCAGCCACCCGCTGTTCGATCTCGTCGATTGCGCGGCACTGTGAAAGCCAACAGCGAAAGATAGCCAGATAGGTAATGCGATGCGCCAACGGCATCGCTTATTCCTCAGGAGCCGCAACCACACCACCTGCCAAGCCACCACCACCACCACCACCATTACCTCGATAAGTGGATCTCTATCGAGATTATCTTTGGAGTACCCTCGGCTATGAGTTACATTATTACTACATTTCGGAGGATTCGGTATATAGTAGCCAATTTAATAGCCAAATCACCTTCCGGTATTGGTTATGGTATCTGAGGACGCCAAAAACTCTACCGGAATATAGTTTGATGCTTCCAATTCAACGTTCTCCATGGTAACTCTATCGCTGTCCTCAAATGTCCTGATAATTATCATGAATTTTGAAATTCCGTGGATGCATGTCAAGATCGTATAACTTTTATTTCTCGTTTATCCTCCATCATTCACGACACAGTCAAGAACAGTTTTCAAAGTCGAAAGATCATTGCCCAAACTTTGCGCGTTTCTTTATGGGCCAAGCAGGGTAGAGAGGCCGGAAAGATTCAAAAGGCCCCCACGAGTTCCGATAGCGGAATAACTTTCCGTATTGATGGTGGCTGGGCATAACAGCCATGATATCCAGCATCAATGTGACGGAGGTCCTCCGTTCAAGCAATTTCCCGTACCCTTTTATAGGTCGTTGGTCGCGCGACACGCCAGATAACGAACGTCCAATTTCTTCATGGGATGAGAGAAGAGAATGAGCTGGAGAGGAGAGAGAGAGAGAGAGAGAAGTGGAGATGGGACGGTGGTCGAGGCTGGAAATAGAGGGGTTATACCGAAACGCTGTAAAGGGACGAAGAGGTTAAACGGTGTTGGTGAACGAATCCCGCTGTCCTTGTATACTTTCACAAGCACACAAGTAAAGAACGATAGACTATGGCAATGTTGGAGGAGTAGTCGCTCGCTCACGTTCGACGTCGGGCGTGCGCAGGGCAATAAATACGCAAATAAACTTTCCTCGTTAACCTATCGGTAACGAGGGAGATGGAACGAGAAAGGGTACAAAGATGAAAGAGAAAGAAAGTGCGATGGAGACGAGCGAGGGGTGTTGGCTCGGATGCCTTGGAGCTATCGGCTTGAACATTTGCGGCTTGATGGACCTCAGCAATCTACATTACAAGCTAGAGATGAACCCAATAATGGAAACGCAATGGACTTATGAATTTTAACAATATGCCTGATCGTATTATCGTGTATGAGTCTGAGAACTCACTCATCGCCTGTAGGCCTAACATCATATATTTCGAATCAACAAACAAAAGACGCTTCGTGTACTAGTTCTTCGCTGCACGTTACCTGAAGCCGAATTATCATCAAGTGAATCCATCTCCTCTCATTTCATCTCCTTTCCGATGCTCTTGCCTCGATGAAGTTTATGCACATACCTTATATAAATCTATTTACCTTACAGAAACTTCGCTATGTATGATAGTTTCATATCTACTCATTCCATCTCATCGTTTTAACATATAGATGAATATTCTAGCTGGTGGCATTTTTTCCATCTTCTTCTTGCAACTCCTATCAATAGCGTCGATGCGGTATTTTTATTTCTGGGGAGAGAGCGAGAGAGAGAGAAAACGACAGAGAGAGAAAGGTGTCGGCTCGATTTTACGAAACGTGTGTTCTCGATTATCTTTCACTCTTCGTGCCGCACATTTCGCTGGAGTGAACGAGACACACGAAAATGTTAGCATATTGATCAGCTTACGTCGAACCGTGCAGACTGTTCTCTGAAATTTACCAAGGCAAAATCCACTTAAAGTAAGCAACCACTTTGCTTTTTTTCCGGCAAATACGATATTCTCTGATGGAAGAGCGAGAGTAGGGATCAGAAGCAGAGAAGCAGAAGAAGGAAGAACTTCTATAGTAGCAGTGGAGTAGGTACATACATATACGAGCGTCTCTCTCGTCACCTTTTCCAACCGACGCCGACGTCGCAGCCACCACCAGCAACCCCCCAGACGACTCCACCCAACTCCCCCTTTCCAATAGGTATTCCATACTACATTCTACTAGGGTATACCATTTCGTCGTTCCTCTACCTCGTATCCGCTCGTATCAATTTGATGTCAAAGTCAGCGTCAGCCAGGGTAACAAGGTATTCGCGAGGGGAGAAGTGGGGAGAGCATCGTTTCCTATCATAGGAATTGAACGAATATGTCATCGATCGGAGTTATACCTACTTGGTGTAAGCGAGACAGACGAAGACAAACTGGAATGTAAGAAGACAAAAAAGAATTCATCGTCTAGATATCGATCAAAGATATTATGTCTCTAAGCATGGCCAAATGTTTTTTAAGAAACATTTTTTTATTCTTTTTCCACCAACAGACATCTTCTCGCATTCTTAGTTTTTCACGCCGACCGATCTTCGCGTTTCGAATGCAAATTTTTTGTTGTCTTCCGCAAACGCTCTTTCCCTGTACATCCGGCGAGAGGATGAATAGAAAAACTCGTTTATTTGACTCATCCCGCATCAATTTCGAGGCGTGTGCGACCATTAACGACGTTGCGTACGAGAGAATGAGAACGAGTGAAAATAGGGGTGATGAAAAGGGATAGACTAGCCTGGAGGGTGGAGGGTGTCGGCTGTAAGCAGCAGTCACGTGCCGGTATTGTCATCTAACGATTTCGCCACAGCCCTTTTACTATACGCGCGTCAGTTCCAACCCTTTGGTACGTCGTTGATAATCCCGTCTGACCGTTAGTCTGCAGCCACTCTACCGTTGCAGTAGCTGATGGTTCTCTCGCATTACGAGTTTACTGCTCTGCTCGCATGAATAACTGCCGTGTAGAATTCAAATTTTCAGCATGTATATTATTCGGCTATTCGGATCCTCTCGTTATGATAATGCACTCGAAATTTAAACAGAACTAGTTACTTTATCTGTAACATTAAAGATGGAACGCGACAAGGAAAAAATAAATCAATATATTATATTCGGTGCAGATATCATTCATCCACTTGGAATTATTTAGAAATTTTTTTGTTCACGATAATCTACATTAATGAATTGTACTAAATCATCATTTTTTTTTACAATCAACTTCATAAATTTATTGAGATTATGAATAGTCACTGCATGCAGCGATATTTTAATACATGGAGAGAATTGGAAAAACCGAGGAACTTGAGTGTCACTTCAGCGTCAGCTTTCAGTGGCTGAGCAAGTCTACTTTAGACACTTCAACGCGATGTATACTGATGATGTTGTATACAAAATGTATGTATAACGTGGTCTACAAGCCTCGTGACCAACGGAGCACCGACCATTAACCGTGAAGGAACATAAGAAGGGACTTACTAGTCATAGCTTTCGTGTAACATTCTCTGAGGTTGCCCACCTCCCTCCCTGCTCTATTCAAGTGTTCTGACACTAACGCCACGTCGAGTTGCAGGATCAGCCAGCTTCTTACTCGTGATCCTAGCAAGATAGCAATGAGAGGACGAAAGAAAGAGAAGCGCGAAAGGAAACGAGCGTGTGACAGAGAGAGAATGACATGGAGAAAGGATGCTGTTCCACTGTTTCGTAACATCACCGTGACTCTCAACCTCAGGAGGATGACGTCTGCTATTTCAATTTATTACCTTTGTATGCTCCAATTTGCTCAACTATGATTTTTTTCTTATTCCCGAGTATATGGACACTACAGAAAAGAAAAGAATACAGCTGAGAGTAATAATACGAGTCCGTGGAACCGATCTTTCAGTCGGCCGTACTTCGGTTACGCCATGACACACCCCTACGGAGTTATTCGTTCACGAAAATCATGACGTGCGAGAGAGAGAGACAGAGCGAGAGAGAGGGTGGGAGGAAGGGAGAGAGATAGAGCGAGCCAGAGACAGATAAAGAGGGTAAGAAGAAGTCGAGGAAGTCGTCGACGACGATGAGCCTTTCCTGGTGCCTCTCTTGCAACTGTATACTCCGGCAATCCAGAGCCAAACTTCAGATTTATCCTTCTCGAAGAAGGGGGTCAGAGAATTTGCTGGAACTCTCTCGCGCGAGGCATTCGGCCAACTCTCTCTGGGAGTAGCGTCGCGACGCCCAGTGAGCAAGCTACCAAGTAACCCGCTGTGCCGAGTAGGGCTCAGTACATATCTCTCTATCTTACCACCATGTCTCACTCTTTCGTTTCCTCGCCTGTATATATATATACAACCAGCCCTTTTCCTGAAAACCGAGAGAGAGAGAGAGGAAGTCATTCATGTTGACCTGTCAGCTTGAAAAATTCTCAAACAGCAGAGGGCACAGATTTCGATTGCCCGGAGACACTTCCTATATCTCCCTCTACCTCTTATCTATTTCCTTGCGTCGAAGTATATACTTTTTCGATTCCTATATGATTACATTAGCCGATCCAATGTACCAGTACATTCTCGTACTATTTTTGGAAATTGAAAAGCATAAATAATTTTTTTAACGTCTTTATTAATTCTTTGACAAAGAATATGCGTGATTGGTAATCTAGAGGAATTTTCGAAAGTTCTTAAAATATATTATAACTTATAATGGGACGCGGTTGTGTTTTTCTTCGATCCTAGTGAAACTTCGCGCGAGAATTAGTACAAGAAGCGAACAAAAGCAAAAACCATGACATCAGCGACAGTCAACCAGCATCACGTAGATGCACTTTTTTCGTATTGTCTCAGTCGTTTAGGTCCAAAACCATTAGCGAATTTCAGCCGACCATCAAGATACATAGACATGTTCGCGACTTCGACACCAAGTCGCAGCAAAGTTTTTGATACCGCGTGTGTCTCTCATGACTTACTCAATACGCCAAGCCCACAAATGCCCAAAATTCCAGTGCAATTCGGAATCAGACAAAAACATTGACGTGCACGATTACGTGGACCTGCTGCAGTCTTGGTCCAGAGATATAGGTATAGGAGAATTGTCTTAGACGGATCCCAGCAAGCTGCAAGCAGACACACCACGATCGTCATAGTCATCGCGGCTTCGAGAAACGCCAGCGAGAAGCACAGCAGTAACAGTGAGCGTCTCACGTCCCTAAAGCACGCTCTTCGTCCCGATCAAATTTAACTTGGCGCAGCGAATTTCCAAGTGCTGTTTTACGAGTTTTCGTTGCCATTGGGAATGGAGGGATCAGTCGTTACCACGGAGAATGTCGCCCAGGGAATGTCCTCGAGCGCACACAAGCATATACCCTCTTGTCTCTGTCTCTTTCTATTCTCTATTCGTAGATTTGATTTGTCTTTTACCACGGTAGTATATCCTTTTCACAGTCCTTACTTCAGAATATTGAGCTTGAGCGGAGTCTTTTGACTATAGAAGATTGAGAGAGACTGCCAGTGCAAAATAGAACAATCGGCTCGACATACGTAACTTGCGACTTGCATATATATATATATATGCGTTATCTCATAATCTTCAGTGTGTGTGTGTGTGTCGGATTTCAGTTTGTCTAAAGTTCAGATCGTCACTGTTGCTATAAACGTGTAGAAGAGTTGTGAACGTCGTAATGTATCATTCATCATTGTATTCGTTGATCAGAGCCAGTCGTATTGATTCAAGATACGTAGTTTCCATAAATTTTCATAACATACAAGTTGAGAGCAGAGGCTACGAGTCTTGCGAGAAATGGAGAATCCGGAAGGAGGAGAAGTCTGGAGCTGGTCTGACCACGTACGGTTTTATTCACTGGCGCTTGGCTGCACTATAGTGGCTGACGAGCTTCTGATGCAGACTGGCGCCACCAGATCTTTTCACATATACTGTATAGTAGTACAAGGGCTCCCGATCGGTTGGTTACATGCTCGGCACACTTAGCTACACTTAGCGCTTGGCCAGCGTGGATAGAGTGCCCGACTATTTGAAAATCGATGATATCGAAGTGGGTGATAAGGGGGAACGAAAAAAAATGGGGATTGGTTGTGGGGGGGGGGGGGGGGGGCGGGGGGAAATTTGCAAAGCGACGAAGTGAACGAGAACGTGAGGGAGGAGGAGGTGATGGGGGTGGTAGAGGTCGAAAGAAGCAAAAAAAAAATAAAAAAACGTAACCTACCGGACGTACGCTGCTGGCGGACGGCTAGTAGCAATGTATGTATATATATATGTATATAACATTGGAGAAAAGAAAACAGAGGCCGTGCCATTTTGCCTCGCTCGAGGGCGTCCGACGATCGAATTTACTGCCTGGCCGCTCCGACGGGCACAGAGCAGCGGCCTCGCCCCCGCTCTGGACAAAACTTACCCCTATATGCTATATAGGAATCTCCACGAAGAGCGAGCAAAGCTTCTTTCTCTCTCCCGTTCGACCGCACTCCGTACACTAGACTAGCTCAAACGCTCTCACTCGCCTTCTACGGGACTTATCTCGACCGCCGTACCTCGTGAACCGTTCCACAGAACCTTTATTCCAATAACATTTTCGGTGCGCCTCCATGACTCGGAGCTACCGAACTGGCCTATGATCTAACCCCTCGACCTCTACGAGAAACTACTATACGACGCTTTCACCCTCTAATTTTTTTCTCTCACTCCACTTTCTTCGTCTTATTGTCTACTCCTCAATTCTGCCCCTACTTCCGGAAAGGCACCCGGTATCATTATGTGAAATAAAGAGGGTCCAGCAACCCCTCGTGATAACGTGGCAATCAAACTCCAGGCTTTTGGCGTATATATATATATATATATACATATATGTGTGAACACAACTGTATAGCGTATTATGTATTGTGTTGTGCTGTGGCCAGCGCCTCTAATATACAAATACACGTCCAATTTCATAATGGAGAAATGGTTGTGTGCTTTTGACCCAGGCGGCCCATCTAATGCGCATGTAGTTTGACTATGCTAGACTTGTAACGAGGGCGATAAAGAATGAGAGAGATAGAGGCTGCTTGGCTGAAACCTTTTAAAAAAGTATCATGAAAAAGTGAGGTAAATCGTAACCTATTTACTCCCTTCACGAAACTTTGGCATTCTCCTTCTCTAATATTACTCCCAGCACAACGTTCTTTCCATTAGAGTTTGCACTGTATCGGGTTCGAAATTCTAGCTTGACACGATACACACCCGTGACAACTTGGACTGTGGAAGAAAAAAAAAGAGTTGCGGCATAGGTATGACGAGGGACGTTGATTGAACGAGTTTATACACTCCTGATCGATAAGTCTGGCACTCTACGAGAGACAAAGATAGTGTGACAGATACAATCTAGCATATCTTTCGCTGCAGTCTTATTGTGTGTATTATATTGCACCATTTACTCTTATATATGTATATAAATAGCATCTCGATATACGTGAATAAAATATATTATATACTTTTTTTCTTTTCACTGCTACACCCTCGTCTTCTTCATACTTTTTTTTTTTTTTTCTTCTTTCGCTTGTGTCTATATGCCCAGCGTGGTTCAGCGATATTTATCACTCGATAGGGAGACAAAGTGGAAACGGATGCGGAAGTAAAGTGAGCGAAGACAAAGAAAAAGCGTGAGAGAGACGGCGAAAGGAAGTGCAAAGAGAGAGAGAAAGAGACATATAGAGGAGACGTTTCGGACAAAAAGGTAAAAGGAAAGAATAGTGCGAACGAAAAGATAAAAGGAGGAGGTGGAAGCTCGAAACGTTTTTAATTAGGCTAGAGGTGGAACGAGGGTTCGTTCTATCGACATTCGCCAAACTCCTCTCTCTCTCTCTCTCGAGTCCACCGTGTAATTTAACGAACAAGAAATTCGTTATAACGGTACTCTCATCGATTCTATCTCCTACAGTCGTCTTCTTTTTTTTATTTCGTACTTACAAACTATAAACTCTCGTTACAATTTTGTTGAATTTGAGAGGAGGGTCGAGCGTTAACCAGGCAATTGAGCATGGACGAGGCACGTCTGTACACTGCACAGGGCACTTTCTATCATTGCCAGCTCTGTAAAGTACACATTTCAAGAGCTGCTGAGAAATAATGACAGCGCTGCACTGAGCATGCGCGAGTACGAGAAATGAATTCCCGATTTATACACAAATTTTTATACGAAAGAGCAAATCAATTAAAAATTTACAACAAAAAAACTCTCAAGATATATTAGTTCACAATTGAAAATAATTAATTTCCAAAATTTACATATTAATTAGGCTTATGAACTTTGAAATGTTTCAAAATTCACAATTTGCCGTAATACGCGGTACTAAACAGCCAAAATTTCAACATTTTTTTCCTCCAAAACGGACGAAAGTCTGTTAAAAAAATCCTCTCAACCTCTTAACATATTTTGGCGTAACGCTCAATGGTGATTAAAATATTATGATAATTATAGACCCATTGACGTTCTTTGAACAATTATCTTAGCGTCAGTTTGGATTTTCTTATTGTCTCAAAAATGTTCAAATCGTTCTAGGAATAAAAAAATATATAACTTTTCGTGCTAAAAAAAGTGAACAAAAGGGCTAAATAAAGGGTCTTTGAACTCGGCAAATCATTTCTTTCTGAGCCAAAGCGAATCCTTAAACTCTGCAGCTTTTCATTACAACATCACTCATTGTTCAAAAATACACCCAATATTAGCAGATTTTTTTCTTTTTCATTCTTTGAGGAGGGAATAAAAAAAAAAAATCGCAAATCTACTTCGCGATCGACAGGACTTGAAATCAGACGGTGGAGTTCTCGGTGAAAACGTCGAAAAGTTACGTGCGAGCCGATGAATAAAGTAGCCAGAATGGCGGAAAGGAGAGAGGCAAGGACGGAGAGTTAGTTTGGCTGACTGAAAAGCTGGCTCTCTCGCTCGCTTTTCAGACTGGCCTGGGGGAGAGTGCTGGAAAGTGGGCAGCCGGATCTGGTGGTAAGGAACGCGGTATGAGTAAGAACGAGGGGCAGGAGAGAGAAAGGGGGAGGGGGAGCGAGAAGTGTGAGGACCAGCAGCGGCGGAGAAGGATAGCATCAACGCGCCCTCGGTCCCACCGCGGGATGTGGCATAGAAGGGGTGTGGGCAAAAGCAGCAGGGTTTGGTAACCACCCTCGTAAGGTACGTACCGCACGCGGCGTTGAGCGCCGCGCGGATGGCGTTGGCGCGGCCTGGCGCGCCAACTAAAATTGAATCTGCGGACGAAACTTTGGTAACCTCGTCAGGGAAGCAAAGCCGAAGCCAAAGCCATCCATCGCCTATTCGCTTGCTCACTCCCTCTCGCATTCAATTCCACTTTTTCACTCCATTTCTCTCTCTCTCTCTCTCCCTCCCTCTCTCTCGCTCACCCTCCCTGAAACCTCAAGCTGCTCGCACTTACTCTCTCACTCTGCTGTACCTTTAACGATGTGGGTCTTCCATCGCCTTTCTCGTTTTCTCGACTTCAGCCGACTGTCGGCTGAACTGTGAGAGGAAAAGCGCGAAAAGAGCTAGGATAAAAGAGAGAGAAGGACGGAGAGAGAAAAAGTAAGAGAAAAAAAGATGATGAAAAAAATTGTGGCTCGAGCAATGGCACGATTAAGGGTGGCGAGAGGAAAATACGAAAATATAGACGCAGATGTATGTATGGAAGTGAAGACTAGTTTAATCCTATGTATATGGATAAATTCGCGTGTGTCTGTGTATTTAGGGGATGACCTTTAGGGGGTCGCATACCTTGGGCTTATCTCGAAAAAACACACCGTGCTCCGCATGGTATCTCGATTAATTCAACGTCGACGTTCATTTCGCATAATTACTCCCCTTTTTCCTCATTCCTTGTTTACTCGCTTTCTCTTCCGGTATAATATTCTACCCCACAGTCACTCCTTATCTACATCTTTCTTCATCCCCTCTCAGCTTATACAGTCTAAAAGTTTCAAGAATCGAAGACGTTGGAAGCTTCGAAACCAAATCGATGAGTTTACCCCACAAAAGCGCAAAGAGTGTATGCATGAGCGTGGCTTTTATGCGCCTTTTCGGATTTTAACCATCGAAATGGTTGATCCATTTTTTTTTTCCTTTGAAACTGCACGCTTATTGATTTCATTCTTCAATATTACAACGGTTCTAAATTACCAAATAGCTTCAAAACTTGCGTGCATAAAGGAATTGAGTGAACACGTGGTCGTTTCAATTTTACAAAAAGGTTTAAGATTTCCATGCTGATTCTCAACTCGCTAATTTTGAATTTTACAAATCGTTGATCGATACAACTTAAAAATTCCTCGTTTTTTCATCAATTAATTTTTTATGAAAAATTGCTTTCGATACCCTCAGTATTTTATTTTACATTTTCTATGTATGAAGTCGATAGAAAAAACAAAAACAGGATTTCAGGGTCAAAAAAATAAATTTCTACAATATTTCAAAGAGCTAGAAATTAAGGCACCTGATTTGTTGGCAGCAGTTGCTGCATGGTTGATGCTGGCCGCTGTAGACAGCTTAGCTGGTTCCATCTTTTGTGGTACGCTATGCGTTGGAATCGGACCTGGATTAGTCATGGTCGTCATCGTCGTTGGCATCATCAGGGTCGACATGGTAAGCATCGTCGGGCGATATTAGTCGCCGCGGCGAGCGTTCCTCTCAACACGTTTTTCGTCAAAGATATTTCCGGTATTCCGCCACTTATACTCTTCCGCTCTTTCCGTATTTATCTATTTTTTCTCTTGTTCTATGTATGTTGTATATATTTAAATATTTAATATTCTTCTTGTTGTTATTATTATTATTATTATTATTGTTATTATTATTATTATTATATATCTAGTTCGCTGTGTTTCAAGATGATTTTAACGCGTGTTCCAAAACTCCGTTACTACTAATAGTCGTTGGATAGATTTGGCCTCTCGCGTGCACGAACTTTGACGCCTACGCGTGACACGGCACGTCTTCTCATTTGTAAACGAGACGACAAGAGTGTTTAAAGGTTTTGCTGCAGAATTGACTACACGCGCGCTGGCGCGCCTCTTTATACCGCAGCCCTCCCCCCCAATTAATGGCCAATTACGAAACGTTATTAACTCGCACTGTCACTTTTATTATTAAGTATCTCGCGACATTTCGAGATTCTCGTGATATGTCGCACTCTCTCTCTCTCTCTCTCTCTCTCTCCAAATGCGATTCACAACTACGAGATTCTTATTGCTCGCGAATTAGATGAATCTTTCAACGGTCACAATTCCAACGAAAAGTAAATGAAAAAAAAAAAAAAAACTCGGACTTTCGATATTATTCCTTGGTGTATTTATCGCTTGCTTTTTTTTTTTTTTTTTGTCGAAACACAATTATCACTCACGTCACGTTAAATCGTTACCTTTATTTTATATTATTTTATTTATAATACCAAACGAAAACGTTGCCTCTCTCGGCTGTATCCTGAATCCTGGCAAGTGTCTTCCCTTTTATCTTTGTTGATTAAATCTCAAAACTCGTGAGAGAAACTTTGCGGTGACACTGACGATTTCGACGAAACTTTGGGGTTAGTTTTTGTGTACTTTCTGTTATCTCGTTATCTTGTGTCCTCGTTTAAAAAAAAAAAGCTTCGTTCAACAATGAATCTAAAAATAATATGGAATTCACGGCCTATAATTGTAGTCTTAAAAACGGTGTTGAAAAAAATTGTTGAAAATTTTCACACGTTGTGCTTGATTATTTTTTCTTTCTTTGATTAAATTCTTTTTTTTTTTTAATTTTTGTTTCACGTAGATAAATGAATTTTTTTTTTCTTTCGTTTTTTGGGACTGATGGACAAATGATAAAACGCGGACGCGAGACACAGCAGCAGCGTGCCGCGGTGGTTACGTGGGTTCTACGCTACGCTACGTTACGTCACGTCCGGCCGAGCGTAGAGTCGGGACTCGTCTGGCGGGGTGAGCGCGAAGGGATAACTACCGCTGCTTGCCCGCCACCCCCTCCCCCGCGCTATTCTAACCCCCGTCAACCCCTCTTTTGGTACCGCGCGCTCTCGCGTTTGCCTGCTAGCCCTGGACGCCCGCCGTCGCGACGCCCAGAGGCGCCGGCGTTCCCGAGCGTTCGCGGAATTGCACGAGCTAAGACGCGAGGCAACAGTCGCTATCGGGCTTCCCGAGGGGTTGTTCCACACACGGTCTCCATGCTCTTCCTGAAGTACGAGTGATGTACACAACGCTTTCTCCTCTTCAAAACTTTTACTACCCCCTTTGCTATTCTTTTGTCTGTACATTTCTCGTCGTATCTGGGCCAGTATTTCTGCTTTCGCACTTTCCACACATTTCCTCTCCCACAAAAGCACACACGTTGTTAGCTCATTCGCTAATATCAGTATTCATTTGATTTTTTTTTTTGCTTTAATGTTGACACACTTCGACGTTACAGACCTTTTCCCTCATTCGAGCTTATGAACTGGAGATTTTGTACACCCCACTAAAAAAAAAAAGAATTTTATGCCCATGATGGGTTTGACCACGACCATGACCTTTGTTTTAATGATTGAATGGGAGAGACGACGAAATTATAATAGTAAACGCAGGTCCACCATCATATCAAAGTAAGCAGAACTTCTGGGAGACTGACACAGGACTAATTCCAAAAAGATTTATTAATATTTCCATTCATGACTTGAGTATTTATTTATACACACAATTCGTCAAATTAACATTTAACCAGTTTCATTCGTTTCTACAGGCTGTCAAGACGTGATCCATGACGATCTAATCTAGTTTACTGAAATATTTACAATACATTGATGGCCCCCAATGAGTTGTAATATGAATTGTACAATTGTTGAGATGATTGAGCAAAGAGGAGAGAGAGAGAGAGAGAGAGTGACAGGTACGATAGTGATGGGTTAGTTCTCTCTGTACACCTCGTGGTAACCTGAGCTTTTCGAAATCGTAGCAAATCATTATTTTAAATTAGCCATTGTCATGAAAACAAATTAACTCAAAAAATGAAAAACCAAATGGAAATAATTTTCTCATAACTCCTGACTAAAAATTGTATATTTAAAAAAATGAGGGAATAATGCCTTTCTGACAGTCGAATTCTTCATCTGAGAGATATTAATTAAATCTCTACAGACAGGGAAATATAAACATTAAAGAATGGAACTTGTGCTGACTGTGCAAATGGATGGGCGTTCCTTTGACTGTAAAGGTCTAATTATTATCTGTCAGATGAAATATTCAGCAAAGTTTTCAGGATCGAATTATTTCTTATTTTATTAGATGAGTACTTTTCAAGCGGGGTTAAAAAAAATTGATAGTTATTTTGTTCCTACACCTTATGAGCATTTTTTTTCAAACATAAAAATATCCGTTGACCATCAGGGCACCTCAACAAAAAAAATTCATAACGTTGGAACATGCGATATTTTTTGGCACTTTATAAAAATTACACCCCACTTTCAAAGCACACAGATAATGCATGTTTGTTTTTTTTTTCTTTATGGTTTACTGTGATATTATTTACAGAAAAATTGGACGATTTCGATCCAGTGAGAATGATTTTTATTTTTTTTTTCGTATTCAGCGACAACAAAGGCCATTGAAAGAGTGAGAAATCGATATGTGACAGTTGATTTTTCCAGGTTTTGCCACGAGTCGACAGCGATAGATTTGGAATTGTGAACTTTTTTTCACCACAACATTTTATTCGTCCGTTTTGACTTCTCCCTCTCTCTCTCTCTCTCTCTCTCTTCGCAACGAATCATACCCACCACTAGCTGAACTTCCTTTTTTCACTCTGTAAAATGGTCTATCCAACTCTGTCGATTATCGAAAACAATATTTTTCTGCTCGTTCAGATTTCCCGGCGGGACAGAACCGCGAGTTTTCGCGTATATATACAGGAACCTCTCGTGAGCTTCACTCTACATGTACTGATGCTGCGAGAGAGGGGAAAGAGAGTGATAAAGAGAGAGAACGTTGATTGCTGCTGTTGATACTCCGAGGGATCGAAAAAGAGGGAAAAAGAGCAAGAGAGAGAGAGAGAGCAGAATAAAGAGCAGATTCGCAACAGAGAATGTACAATGGAGGGGTTGTGAGCTCGAGGAATTCATCGGTCGGGTTAACGGCTGCGAGTTAACGAAGGAATTAATCCCCGTGGGTTAGTTCGTTCTGCTTTTACTACCCCTCCACAATTTTTTTCTTCCATTTTTTATTTATTTATTTATATTATTTTTTGTTAGTGAAATTCACTCGACAAGCCTGACTCTCGCGCACGTATCAAACAAATAAAGTTTTGCTGTAATAAAAGGACTTTTCATTAAATAGACGTTGCAGAAATTATTTGTAGGGGAGTGGGGGTGTCAGATGCATTGACTAAAATTTTTTTTAATTTATTTAGACCTATTATTTTTGCCTAACTTCATGCACAAAATGCCAGAATTAATGAGTTTAAAAAATCCGCAATCTCTAATTTCCACATTACTTCTTTCTAATTTTTCCCCCATTTACTTTCTACTGAAAAAAATCTTTCTCTGCATAAATGGATAAATATCACGAGGAATGAAATAGCGATCAATTTAATATTTTAAATATATTTGTCACATGGTAGGTACATTTATTTGTTAGGTCAGTCAACCGTTACAAAGAAAGATTCTCGGAGTACTTTTCATATATAGTCTCAGTCGCGTTTCAGCGTAATGCAGTACAATTAATGTAGAGATAGAACTAACGCGATTAGTCTGGAAGCCACACGAGTATATTGCGGTACGCTTTGAAATTGAACCGAAGTAACGCGTTGAACTCTGGACAGGCTGGAATATAGTATTATACATTGATATATACATACAAAAGGTTCTATGCTCGCCTACGCTAATGCTCGCGAGTGGGAGCGAGATGGAGAATTAATCGTACATAAACGCGGTCCAAGTATTTCGAATTTCACGAGATCCGCTGACTATATGGTACGTGGAGCGGGAGAGAGAAAGAGAGAGAGAGAGAGAGAGAGAGAGAGAGAGAGAGAGAGAGAGAGAGAGAGAGAGAGAGAAAGAGGGAGAGAAAGAGAGAGAGAGAGAGAGAGAGGACACGAACGGGGAGACGAGACGACGACGACGACGACGCAGAGGCCCAATGAGCATTATTCGCGCGTTCGGTCGAGTGCACTTGAAACTCTATCGTGCTGGCATACCCGCTCGCTCTTCATACTACCGGTGTAATGCTCTAAGTACGTCTACAGTATACATACACTACACGCACTCTCTGACTGCATAACGCACTTTGGCGAGCGTATAGTCATATACGTTTTCCCCGATTAATCCCCGAAACGTGTCCCGTGACCAGCAACATTTCGAACGATCTACCCAGTACCATCGTATACAGATCCATGTAAATTTGGGGACTCTCTGGTGCGGTGAAATTAATCTCCGCGATGCTCGATGCAACGGTACCAAATTCAAATATATATACTCAATGCATTCTACCTGGGCTATCGCGCGGCAGAGTGCAAATCGATAACACGAACGCACATATTCCACATTTACAATACCGTCGAGATACGCGTACTACAACGCTGTTTTGTTATTCCGGTGAGAGATATTTGCGCAAAAAAAAAAAAAAAGTGAGGGTTCCCGATAACGTATGTTCAAGGATTTCCAACGATTCGATGTGATAATGAGAATCATTACGTTATATCAGGCTAAAAATTTGGGCAGTACTTTTAGACACTTGTTTCGATTGATTTTTGATATTATAAAAAATAAATTTTTGTGCCTGTACTTAAAAAATATATTTAAGATTGACCAGACCAATTTAAATAAATTTATTTAAAAAAAATGATAAAAATCGTAGCCTCATGAATGATATTACAAAGTTTGAGCAATTATAAAGAACATCAGAACATTTTAATTTTTCTCTCAGTGGTTCTCGATGTTTGACTGATTTTTTTTTTATGCCGATCAGTTAAATGAGATCTTGAGTAGATAGACCTAGCAACGACCGACGGTTGTTTAGAAAAAAAAAAAAAATGGAAATTTTCTTCTGCATGTAACACAAACTAATGGAACGTGGGGTTGAAATGTCGCGTCACAGACCGCCAACGAAAGTGGAGCAGCCCGCGTCGCTCTCGACCCTCCGGTTAGTGCGCGAGAATCCGCGGCAGTAGCCGCAGCAGCAGCAGCAGCAGTTGGGTGAGGGTTTTATCTACTGATTCCATTTGGTGGCGCCGCCGATGGCCAGAGCCTTGTACTAAAGTGATTGCGATGCTTCGGGTATTCCCCAGCAGGCGAGTTGTGCGCTTCTGAGACGAGCAGTGGGTGGTCGCAAAAGTCCTCTCCCACTACTCCAGGACCGACTTGTACCCGGTAACATTGACGCTCGGTGAAGAAAGGATCCTTAATACGAAGAGCTCCATGCCAGAGCAGTCGTTTCTCGAAAGCGATGTTATTCATTCACTACAAATAGTACATAAATGCTAACAAGAGAGAATCGTTTCGATTCTCACCCTACAGAAAACGTCATCGCTCGAGACGCGATTCACAAGCTTCGTGTATCTCACACGCACGAGTGCGCTATTCACTTGCTGTCAAAAATTCTCTTATTTTTCTCACTATTCATCAATCTGACATGAATATTCGTAAAAAGTAGGCCACTAACATTTTTGTTGTGCTAAAAAGAAAATAAAATTCCTTCAACCCTCCCTTATCGCGTTAATGCATTTTATGACTTTTCTTAAAATAACATTTGAGTGAGAAAAGAAACGGGTGGTGGGAAACTAGAACACGATTAGGTGACGACAGTCCGTTTTTCACCCCTTGATGGCAAATCGACAGGAAGGAGAGACTTTTCGACCCTTCGAACCATAACTCGCAGCCAGAGATGAAGAAGCTTTTCCCCTCTATGCTCTCAGGATTACAGAGTCGCAATTCACTTCGTAGACTCGTCGTCGTCGTCCTTGAAGACGTCGCGGAGAGCTCGCAAGAGAGAGAGAGAGAGAGAGAGAGTCACTGCCACTAGAGGTATTTCGTTTCCTCTTTATCGCGCGAGAACATCTCGGGAGTTGGTTAGCTGGTAGGTCGCTTGGTTGGTTGCTGGCACTCTCGTTGCTGATATACTTTTGCCTCTGCTGCTGCTTTACGTATCGAGGCCATGAAAGATTCTCAAGGGAGCAATGCCAGGAACTCGGTGGATCCTTCCCGCTATGAGCGCCCTCCCCCGCGTGTTTTTTCTTGCCTGCCTGTGCTCCTCTTCAGCCGAAATCGGAAGGAAAAAAAACAAGAAAGAGACAAAATTCGCGATCGCTACTTTGGCTCCGTCAAATTTCGAATTTTCGACACGGATTCGCATAATATGAAGAACAAAGAGAGAAAAAGTGAGAGAGAGAGAAAAGACAGACAGAAAAATGGGGGAGTATTTCTGTCATGCGTATAGGGTAGACCGGGAAAACGAGCCCCTCTCGTTGTCGTCGTCGTCGGTTTGGCTGACGTTCTCGTGAAACAGTGCTAGCAGCAGGAGCCTAGAATACTCCCGTAGCATCGAGAAACGTCTTAGTGGCTTACGGATGAGCTTTGGCTCGCATTCAAGCTCATAAATAATTCTGTTTGTGAGCGTGTAGATATTCGACGCTGAGGGGCACCCCCGCGCTTGCGCGGGTATAAAGACGCTTTTGGGGGGGAATGGGAAGGGTAGCAACAGAGCAAGGAAGGGCAAAAAGGACGAAGAGGAGAGAGAGAGAGAGAGATAAAAGAGGCCAACAACGCAAGCTGTGGAATGTGCGGTGATGCTGGGGGCAGAGTGGCAAGGGATGAAAGGGGGTGGTTAAGGCTGAGGTTCAAACTGACATTGGAGCATATATGCTCTGACACGCTACCGACCACAGAGAATCTCTGAGATATCGATGTACAATTCTGGCCAAGACGCAGAGCATACAAGATCTCAGCTAGTTTGATATTTATATATGAGAGAACCCGGAAATAAGAGACAAGTCTTGTGGGCTGCTGGCGTACGAGAGGCTTACGCGAGCAGTTACATGAAACAATTGATAAACGATTCATGATAATCGTCTTGTATAAGATTGTGAAGAAATTAAAATTTCACCATTAAAAACATTAGTAAAAAAAAAACAATCGGTTATAGCTTGACAGAAGTGGATAAAAATTTCATTTTAGGAGACTTTTTTTTTTACATAGAACTGTTATCTATCAAATTAAGGCAATATTCATGAATCAAATTATATTATACGTGCCCTCTATACGTTGTCAGAGCAGCGGAAGTATAAATATATTAAAAGGCGAGCGTCTCGTTACTTTGGCAACTATGAATTCTTGATATACTCGCTATATGATCTTTGTGAGATTCGCTACAATGGAATATATTCATCTCGTTCACAGGACTCTTGACGCTTGTGACATTTTCTTAACGCATGACTCCTTATCAGGGCCGTAAAATCAACGCTTCTATATTCCAACTCTCGTAAACCTCCTTCTTTATGATACAACAATGACGAGAGTCGTCTTGAAGAGAACATCACAGCGCGACTGTCGTCTTCCGGTGTGAATTCTCCAAAGACCTCGCGGCAATTTCAAAAGAGTTGCATGATCATACAAGATATATATATGTATATGAACTTTATTACAACCCTCATTTCGCATACATTTCTCATTTGCTCTTCCGTAAATTTTAGCGATGTATCGTTACGTGGAGGATTTTGACTCGTTCAATGTGATAGAGATGAGTATTTCGGAGCTTGAGATTTCGTGGAATAGGAATGATGAAACCGTGAGAGAAATAAGTGCCTGCAAGTGGAGTTTATAATCTCTCACATCGTCTTTGCATCATTTTTTCTTACTCTCTTTCATTATATATAGTTATATGTGCTTGTATTTATTCATCTGCCCTTTGCATATTTATTTTGCATATTTATTTTGCACAGACAGGAGGCCCAACGCCATTAACGTATCTCCATAAATCTCGTTTATTAAGCTCGACGAATTCAAACTTATTTTGAATACACACAGAGAACGAAGAATTTTCGAAAGGACGAAATAAATATGAGAGACATTTTTACTCAAGATCTTTGCCCTCTATTACGACGTCGCTTTGCTTTATATAGGAGCTCTTTGGCATTCGTGGCATTTTATTCGTTTTTTTTTTTTTTTTTTTTTCATCTACATCCGTATAAATCTTATTTCCTCGCGAATGGAGATTTGTTGTGCTCAACAAGATGATAAACGCAGGACACCAAAGAGATCTGATGATATTGAGCAAAGTTTTTTTTTTCGCCAGTGTGCACTTGCATGGTCTGTAACAGCATTTATATATACTGCACGATATAGCACGGATGCAACATTTTTATTTTCCGCATATTAGCGTCGAGAATCTTGTCGTAAATTGGCTCTTTTGCACGGGGGGATATGCCACAAGATGGGTCACCCGGGAGGCAAAAGAGCCGGGGAGAAAAGCGGTGGGAGTTGGGTGAACCTCGAGAAGATCGTTGGAATGAGCGAGCAAGCGAGCTAGAGTAACTGAGGTCGGCCTGATGACACAAGGGAACTCGCTCTCTTTCTGTCCCTCTAATGGAACCATCGTGTATATACACGTACATTGGATGGAAGGACGGAAAGTGGATGAGCCTCGGGCCATTCGCTCGACATTGCTATGTTGCGGTAATTGCAGCTAATTAAGAGGTTGAATTCTCCCGCTTTCTCTCTCCCTCTCTCTTTCTCTCTGTCGTTCATGCCTATCACCATCGCGTACTCTTTCTCCCTTTTACTCGATCTCATGTATTCTATTTCTTGTCTCTCTATGCTGCCCTGTATATTTCTTCAGCAAGCAAGATTCGTCCGCTCATTTCTACTCTTTTCGCCTTGTTATCTTTTAACAAAATGAAACCAGAATAATCGTCAAAGTTACAATTATCGTCGACGTTGACCGTTAAATTTATTCAACGTCACAAAAGTGTCTTTTATGTCGAATATTTGTACTTGATAAATAATATATAAAATCAAATATTTACTATGTGTATTAAATATTTAACAGCAATTATTTTGGAGGAGAATTATTATTATTGTCGTCTATTTCGATCAAATATAAAATAAGAAATCTCCCAAACGATTAATCTTTGAAAAATGGCATTCCATTGGATGATTTTTTTTTGAAAAAAGAAAACGACATTGCTCGTATTTTTTTTTATCACGCAATACACAGCGGTATACACATCACTGAATGAATAATCAACGTATTCGTCGAACGAAAAGAAATATCTCTGTAGTCTTAACTGAGGGTATCATGGGAATTTCGATACTATTTCGTATATATATTTTTCGTCTCTTGTGGCATTGGAATAGGGCATCATCCCTTGTATGAAGGGCTCTGTTGAATCCCGTGGAGAACGATAAAACTAAAAAGACCATCTTTGATAAAGATATTATACATATATATATATATATTGGTATGCATGCGATATATACTATGCACCTATTTTGCGATGAGTTTGAGAGCAATAACATTGTGTCGATGATGCGAGGTGAAATGTGTATGTATGCGTGTACGTTCTTTAGTTGGAGGGTTGGTATTGCCATAGCATGTGAGATGTGCGTGCTTACACGTAATCTCGTGTCCACGCACTCTCGCTCAACTTTTCTCTGTCTCTCTTTGACTCTCTGCTGGTCGACTCACTCATGCGTTGACGTGACGCAAAACGAGCGAGAGAGATGGCCACCTATATGTATAATGTACGGAAGGGCGTGCTGTGGCTGATTCTACAACGTCCGAGAGAGGGTAACTGTGGTAGGATATGTGCTTGTGGGACCCATGTGGGCCATGAAGGCGATCGAGCCGGGTGCGTAACTCACGTGGCGTCCGACCATATAGAAACAAACTCATGACAGAATAGTCTGTTGAGTTGATACGGGATAGATATATTGTTGCTACACTCTACTCCTATGTACTATAATATAACAGGGTATAACGCTTATATACACACCTATATACGTATATATGTATATATATATATATATATATGAGATATTTTCACGTAGGTGAATAAACACGACATTAATGCATCCATGTATAAGCGAATGTTGTGTGTAGCGGGTAGTAAGCACGAACTCCCAGTACGGGCACGCACATAGCAAAGAGAGAGGGGAGCCTGAGGGGATTGAAGAGAGAGAGAGAGAGAGAGAGAGAGAGAGAGAGAGAGACGAGGGGACATACTCTCGCACATCGCGCTCCAGCAAGATAGGAAGCAGTCAATAATTCACGCATTACTCTCGGTTATTATGCCACCGTGGTCTGGCGTCTCGTGTGCTCCATTCGATTGCCCGTGTATGGTTTTACCATTCTCGCTTACAGACTTCCTTGCCTCCGCTATACGCACTATATACGAGGCATTCCACCGCAACACGAACTACATTGGAATGCACTCAAAGTGTGGGTGAATTTTTTTCAACGTCTTTATTTTGTTGTATAATTTACAAACAAAATATATTCAAGCGGGGATTCAACCCTTCTGTTCCGATAAATCTACATTTTCGGAACACAAGTCGCTGTTTTGTTTGTCACCTGCTCGGAAATCTAGATGGTCTCAGTTTGCACGAAACTGTAATAACAATTCGATCTTATGTATAAATTAGACAACTAAACACGTTTCTGGAGTAAAAAATATTTTTATTTATTTACAGATAAGACAAAAAAAAAAAATTTGAGCCAATTTTTTTCTGGCCTCGTGTATCTTGTAATCAGTAGATGCCAAATATATCATATTGAGATGATCTATATTTCATAAAATATGTGAAACTCCCAATCTTGAAATCTTCACGGTTCGTGATTTGTTGGAGTGCATCTGTTTGCTTGGCTGACTCCTATCTAAACGGATGGCCTGACGTATGCGCTATATTAGGGTGAAATTCCTCGTATGTGGATAGAAGATTCAGTGGGGTATACGTAATCTAAGATCGAGAGGACGAGAGGCTCTTGATTTATCGACTAAGCCGAAGGTTTTAGATACAAGATTTTGCCTTCTCTCGTTCCATATAGCTCCTTGGCAAAAACTGCCAGGTTCTTCTCTTCTATCATCCTGGTTTTTTTTTTTTCTAGTGAGATATTAAGGCAGAAAAGTACGTTGATAGAAGTTAGAACTCGATGTCTCGTCATATTTCGTGTGTTGTCTCATCTAATTAACAGAAGTATGAAAAATATTATTTTGCTTCTTGGATGATGGGGCGATGAGGCGCTTGCATTAGACGGTATCAAGAGCTTTTCTCGGAGAGTTGTGGCAAAGTGATCAAAAAAATATGTTGAGGGGTTCCGACTAACATGCGCCATAGATCGTTGTCATTGCTCATTTTTCTTCTCCAAGAGTGGCCAAATATCGGGCTCAAGATGTGCAGAAAATATGAAGCGAGATACACGATGAGAGTGAAGAAAATAGAAGTTTTTTTTTTTTTTTTCTTGTAATTCGTTTTTTTATCACGGAATTTTGATAATCTTTAGATTGAAAAACTTACACAATTTGCAAAGTGCCAAAATTAGCCGCCGTAATTTCATGAGCACCTCAGATTTATGAAAAATAAATTCCAGAGTTGATAAAAAGGTTTGTCAAATTTTTCTATAATGCCACATTCATGTTAGTTAATATTGAAGGATTTAATTGTAGGGAATTAAATTTTACAAAATGATAGAATTAATGTCTGACTCTACCCTGGCCTGATCTACTGAAAAAGTCTGACAAGAAAAATGGAACTTTCGAATACTCTACATCGATTACGAATTCGTCAAATCTCTCTCGTTTCTCCTAACGAGCGATCGAGGAATGAACGACGTTAGTGGCAAAAGTGATTAATCGGCGAAGTAGCACGATAACTGCACGTTATCGGCTGCACAATAACTGTATTGCTGGATGAAACAAAGTCCTCGGTTTTTATTCCGCAAATGGGATATTTTGGTAGAAAATATTTACCGTCTTTGTGCTTTTCTACAGCTTTCTCTTCTATTTTGGCTGCAGTACAGAGACAGTCTAACCGTGTCTACCCTTCTGTATGCGTATACTATATACACACGTGGGCGAAGAGCCGCACGTTGTGGCAGCTGTCTCGAAATTGAATTTGTAAGATAAACAGCCTCGACGTTACACAAGCTTACTACCTATTTTCCGGACTCACGACGCGAGAACTCGACGAGGGTGCGGAAAGGCCTTGGTATCTCTCTCTCCCTCTCTCCCTCCCTCATCCCTTTCTTCCTCTCAGTTTGTCGCTTGGTCCGCTCTTCCAACTCCCTCGCCAGAACGACCGTATATACGAGACCCAGTGCGGTGATCGCAACGAGAATATATTCATGTTACATTTTCTCCCCACCCCCTCCCCCTCTCCAACCCTCTACTGTACGTACACTAAAATCATGCCTATCCTCACTCACGTATATAACCAAGTAACGTTCCCTCGAAATATCCCGGACGACCAGTCGAGTTCATTATAAATGTTATTAATCGCCCGAGGCTCGTTTACCCCACCGAAACGACATTTCACTATTTAAACTGTTAAAGTTTGCCCTTTTTTTTTTTCTTTTATCTACCCCTCGCTCGTGTTTTCTTTATCTCTCATTTTCTTCCGAGATCTTCCCACAAAAGTCTGTAGGTTCGTTTTTTTTTTCGTACGATATAATAATGGGCAGGGAATTGAGGAGGTGGGGGAGGGGAGGAATCTCGCTACTGAGATGAAGAAAAATGTCTTGAAATTCGTCAGGGATTTTTTTTAGAAGGAAATTGGTGTTCCACTCGCTGACAAAAGATTGAAACAAAACGCAAGAGAAAATTGTTTCATTTTTTTTTTTTTTCATTTTTTCAATGTACCGAAACTCTTTGAATACGGTGAGAGCCCTGCTGTGCTCTTGTCGTTTACGAATATGGCCCGAGTATCATTATATGCGCTTAGAGATCAGCGAGTTTTGAAAGTTAGAGGCCGGGGGCCAAAGCTCGGTAAGCAAGGATCATGTGCCTTGCAAAGGAGGACGACCTGACAGGTCTTCCCGAGTACTCGCGTTTCTCCCTTGTTTTATACATATATACACGCGGTGGCATAACCGCAGCAGCTAAGACGACGGGACCGCGGTGGGACAAGATATGATGCGCTCTTGATCCCAACATCACCCCTTCGAAACGAGCTTCGTTGTCGTATCCCGAGACTCGTTACGCCAAAATATGCCTTTGTGGCATAGCTTTAACCACAGCTTAAGAATATTCGAATTTGCAACATGGAGGCAGCACACGTTGCATTAGTCTATACATTATCGTGTGACAGCATAAAAAAATAAAAACAAAATAACCAGATACCAATGTAAAATGTATGAAAACAAAAAAATAATGCAAATACGATGAAGAGGCAACGAAAATTCGTGTAAGATATCTCCAGCGTATAGTATACTGACATTCCTTAATTCGATTAAGTCTGCTTGGTTGCAGCTAAAGTTTTTTTTCAATTTTTTTTGCCCAGGTATCCACGCACGTAGACCCTCTTTTGTTTTTTACATATAGAGCTTTGTGGTTTCATAGCTATCCTACTTACTATTGTATTGCTGCTTGCCTCTATATTCCCTTTCTGGTTTTTCTCACTGGCCCCCAGTTTTTCGACGAGATAACGGTGCGGTGAAGTGCTCTCTGTTGGTACGAGGAAAAAAGCAGCAGCAGCAAATTTGGCATCATCAACGGTCAAAGAGTGCACAACATATACAAGGGGATAAGAGGAAACACCAAATGGCACGGGTGAAGTTGGAGTCTCGACTTCGCCCGATTGCCATAGCCAGTGTTGCGTAATTTGCTGATATCAACGTGAAAGAAAGAAAGAAAAAAAAAAAAAAAAAAAAACCAGTCCTGCGAAATGAGAGAGCCCTCGCTGTGGCAGCAATAGGAAACCGGAGGGTGGAAAAACGTGCACAGTCTTATTAGGAGATGATGGGACGAAGCGCTCGTTCTCGTTCCAGAGGGTTTCTCCTCTTGCGCAAATATTCTCGTACGCTCTTGGAGAAGGGAAGACAACAGAAAGCCTTGGGTTAGAGAAGGTAGAAGGGATGACCAGCCAGCCAGGATGAAGAAGAAACGCTGTACTTTGGAATAGAAGGGCGAAGCGGTTACGACAACGACGACAACGACGGTGACGACGACTAGAGAGAGAAAGAGAGAGAGAAAAAAAGAGAGAGAGATGGTGGAGTGTACAAACGGGGATAGTTTATCAAGCCAGCAACAGAACAGGCTGAGTTCAGAGAACCGAGTGCCAAGATAATTAAAGTCTCGCACTTTTCTTTCACTACCCTCCTTCCCTCCCAGTATCAGACGGCGTTTCGTTTTCTCTTCCACCCCTCGACCTCTTTACCTTAATTCTACATTGTACGTCGTAGTTTACCGCGAGCAATGTCGTTTCAACGGAGATCTTAAACGCGACGTTCTCCTTCGCGGTTTAAAATACTTTTTTCACGGGTTCGTACATTCCTCCAAATCCTTTTGTGCGATTTATTCTATTTCTATACTGCCTTTACATTTTATTTCGCTAGGATCATGTTTTTTCCATAAGCTGATAATATTTTTGCCCAATAAATAATTTGCCACACTCATATTTTAATGGAAATTAATAACAACTCTAAGGATAGACTGAATAGTGTCTGAGAAATTTATTTTCATCTGGCAAACAAAAAACGAGAATAAGCGAGTCAAAAAAATTAAACATCTGGTCGTTCAACTTTCTCATTAATATGAATGAAATTAATTGATCTTGTATGAAATCAGAAGAAGAGTAAAACGATTATTATAAATCTAGTAGTCACCGATCTGATGATGTCTATTTCTCCTTATCTCACGAATTTTATTACGAACAGCCCCAAAGTCCCACTACACCGTTCGAGTGGCCATGTCTCGTTCTTGCCCGGGCCAGAGCATTCTGACACGATTCGTTCCATCGTTCATTCATTCCCCGGGCCAAGCGCGAGAGTTTCATGGCGAAAAGAGAAAGAGCGAGCTGGTGAATACACACAGACGAGAGCTGGTGAATTAACGCAGAGCTCAGTATAGCTCAGAGGGGCAAGTGAGAACGAGGTTTGCTCTTGTACGTGTATTTGGATCTGGTGTATCGAGCATGCACACACCAACGCATACAAAAGCATCACAGAGACTGCATATATATATATATATATATATATATATATATATATATGGGGCTTGGCGCGGGGCCGACGGTGCAATCTCGCGTATAGGCTGTCCCCCCTATAAACGTACAGGCATTGTCGGTTGCACACGAATGCCTGCTGGGTACCCAGTGGTTACGGTAATGAAATTGCTACGCCAGCCTCTACCAGATATTACTCCGAGAGAGCCCCCCAACAGTGCGGGAATACCGGCAGTTGAACTGCTGGCCCCGCTTGGGTTTAGGAACCGGACGAGTGATATCTCGAGAAGTTTCAACCGAGAGCTATTCGTGCTCTCACTCGTCTGCACTGGTGGTCATTAAGTTTCCCACTGTACGTATATCGCTTACGTTCACGATCTTTCTCTCTCTATCTCTCTCTCTCTCTCACTCTCTCTCTCTCTCTCTCACTCTCCCTCCCTCTCCCGCTCTATTTGTTTCTCGCTATGTACAATTATATATATAAATATATATATATATATATATGTATATGTATATGCATACACATATATATATTTCTCATGCTGATTCCACTACATTCTGCGCTTTGTACACGCAAATGTTACGCACCGACCACCGTTTCGTATACCCGGTGATGTGCACTAGAGCGAGAAAATTGTCATGATGTTATTGCTCACGGAGAGAATATTGTTTACACTGATGAGTTTGTCGTTCGTGCACTGAAGTGGGATATTGCTAGATATAACCGATTGGATTTACGTATTTACACAAGGGACGAGTAAATTTCGATTTGATAATTGATTACAGAAAATGGCTGCTGCGTAATATGAGATCGTAGTAGATTCAGATGTATACGATCAATCTCCTTCATACTATCACACTATTAGCCCTTATCTTCGTGTAGCAGAAAGAATTTCGTTTTTCGACAATTTATTAATGAATTTCCATAATGTGTAAATATTTGTATACTACGAAAAAAGTAGATAAAAAATTCTGATAGAGTTACAGTTGAGAATGGAAAAATAGTCATGCGGTCTAGTGGAATAAGTAAATCATGGATCAGCCATGGTAACGACGTGATTTTATATGCACGCTGATTATGAGCTAAAGGACTTTTGCTTTCAATACCACCCAATTATTCAAGCATTTCATAAAGTCAGAACATTGACCATTGGCTAATTTGTAATCTGTAGATAAGGCTTGACGTTGAGAACGATGAAGATGTCGACGACTACGAGTAGAACCGACCACTTTTGGTCAGCCAGTTAAAGCTGCATTCTTCAAATCTTAAAATCCGGTCTATTAGCTTGCGTGCTCTCGAGCACGTCCAACTTTCTCTTTGTGGCTCGGAAAATTGTATAACGGAAAGAGTAAAGTGAAGGGTGGGGCCGAGAGACTGAAAAAGAAGAGCGTAAAACATCGTAGATGGCTCAGGCACGAGGATGAAGTAAAAGGAGAGAGAGAGAGAAAGAGTAAGAATGAAAATATATAACAGAAAGATGAAGAGTGAGAGCGAAGACTAATAATGCTGAAAGACGTTAAGTCGTGGGGCTAAATGAGAATGGCTAAAGGCTCGAAAGTTAGTTCGGCCCGAGGAAGAATTAGAAACCGCCGAGTGCCTTGCCGTCTTCTTAACGTGGCTGTCGACGATTTCTCTCTCTCTCTCTCTCTCTCTCTCTCTCTCTCTCTCTCCCTGTATCTCTCTCACTCGGGGCAATTCTCGTTTCTCTTCTTAAGAAATGGTGGCCTCGAGGTCACGGAGACGGGGTAGGGGTGCTTGGAACTAGAGAAAGGCACGATCCAGGGTCTGCTCAACGAAATGAGAGCAAAAGAGCTAAGAAGCGCGCTTTAATAATATGTATACGGTTTTCTACTCATCTCGTTAGTATACAGAGAGTTCGTCCAAGCCCGGGCCAAACAAATTAATACAAATTACGAAGCTGCGTCATATCGAGGACGTGCTAGATACGTAGAGAGAGAGAGAGAGAGAGAGAGAGAGAGAGAGAGGGGGCTCGGCTCTACCCCAGCTGAATCCAAGCATCTTCTGTCTTTGTCTTGATGCTCCATCCAACTCGTACATACGGTTCCGTTACTGCTATTCCAGGAAAGACATACCTTGCTCTGTCTGTGGATCCGAGTGGTAACAGAGAGCAAAGCTCGACGAGACGCTTCGTTACTACTGCGAATGTAGTGGATAACGCTGGTTTATGTGTTTGAAGAAAACCAGGTCTTCACCGCCATCCCTCGTCCCTTTCTACCCTCGCTTACATACTTCAGGTGAATTATGAGATCTCGCGAGAGAGAACCAGACGAGAGAACACGAAACACGAAGAGGGGGGAGATGAGAGAAAATCTTCACCTTCCGCTCCCCGAGTTCTCATCCACGTACAAGGCTACAACACTAGGTGGAGAGAACGAGGAGACGCTCTTTCTCTCTATCTCTCTCTCTCTCTCTCTCTCTCTCTCTCTCTCTCTCTCCACGTACAAACAGAGACTAAACTCCGAAACTAGCGGTATAGTAGGAGCAAGAGTGCGGGCAAAGTCTCGTGGCTCATGGTCGGGATGATGAACGTCAAACGTCTAACCGAGATATTCGTATGGGGATTGTGCAGCTGGTAACCACTCTGCCGAAGAACATGGCAAGAATTTCTCGGAAATTTCGGACCGTATAACGGCAAAACTTTCTCATTCTCTCGTACTTTCATAGGGTGGTAAATTTTTATACCACTCATAGCACATCGTGTACCACTGTCGTGCGAATCTGCTCGTTCGGTCTGGCCAGAGATAATCGTAATACGGCGAGAAATATTGTTGTTATTATTATTATTAGTATTATTATTATCATCATTATTATTATTACCACAGTGAGTAGCCGGATTTATAGATCTAGAGTGCTCGAGGATGAATGGGGAAGGCGTTACAATATATTGAAGGAGCTTTGCCAACATAGAACAGCCGGTCTGTAGCCGATATGATGAACGTTTCTCACTACGAAGAGTTACACCGGTAATTCTCTTCCTCACTGGTCACTCATCCACTTTGGGTTGGGGGGGGGGGGGGGGGGGGGGAGGGAGGCTCGCGATGAACGACTTTCGCTCAGAATGCGATTACTTTATCCATCTGCACGAGAGACAGACGACTAATGCATATGTACTACAGGGCATTTTATATCAGATAATCCTGGCAGAGTTGCACCTAGATATTGCTAATTAACAGGTCATTGACCTTTGGCCGGTATCCTTAAAAAGTAATTAATCGGCGAAATGAATTGGTCAATGAAAATAAAAGATAATGACGACCACCCACAATTATTTTTTGATATTTCGAGTCTATTCTTCCGCTTCGGACTCCAAGTGAGGCCTCAAGACTGCCGCAACTTTGTGCCAATACTGAGCGTGTCAGGGTATCTGCATCAGGGTATCAGGGGGTTGGCATAACGTAGACTCGTTATTCCAGCCAGTCTCGGCCTAAAGTTACAAACCAACTGTCAGCCATCAGTATTGGCCCCAATGCTTGGCCTTTACGTCAGTCTCAGCAAACTCTACATGGGACGCTGCGTAATTCAACTCAAGCACATATTGATGCATCCAATGCAAGATATTGGAAATCTGAAGTACCTGTGAAGTGTGTGGTTGTATAGATATCGTATAATATATAGGGCAAGGGGGAAGAAATGACGGGGAAAAAAGCAGGAGATGCGGAGTGTCAACGGAAACTGCAAAGAAGCGGCAAAATTGCGCCATTGTGCGCAAGAAAGACGCTCTCCCTTTCCAATGACCTTCATACCGATCCTCCCTTTGCTGCTTTACCCAGTTAAGGCTCGTGGTACTCCTCGAATGGCTATTTCTATGATAATATCTCGGGCAGTGCAGCACGAAATGCCCAATTAGGTGTGAAATAGTTGGTAGGAGGTGAAAAAACATCCCTTAGTAAAAGGTGCTAGGTGTGTATGGGTGAACGAAGGTGCGAACGAGCAAGGAAAAAAAAAGACGAAGCAAGGTTTGTCGACGAGAGATGGAGAGAGCGCGAGAACCATAGCATTTAAATGGGTAAAAAGGGGGAAAGAGGGTACCAGCGTTGTCGCTGTTCTATCTGTGTTACTGCGAGAAAAAGGGGGCTCGGTCTGCACCCCTAGGGGTGAAATGGCGAGAGCGTAGGTGAAGGGGGATAATGACGGTAACCCTGCTGGGAATGGAATACTCGTAGGGGAGCGAAACGGAGGGAAACGATGAGGTTTCTAAAGAGGATGGGTGAAAAGAGAGAAGGAGAAAGGGTGAAAGAGAGGGAGAGAAAGCGAAAAGAGACCAGCAAAAGGCGGGCGAGTACAAGCAGCAGCAACGAAGGCTTTTGCGCAATGCACCCACCGGCGCGCTGCAGTGGGGTTTATTTCTGATCTCTGCGTACGTTCAGCTACTGGTCTTTCTCTGTCTTCCCTCCACCCTTCTCTCGCTATGTCTCTTCTGTCTTCGTTCCCTATAGTCCTTCGCCCCTCTAGCTCATTCTCTTCGTTTGTGTGTCACTTGGTGTATATCGCAGAGTTCCATTTATTTTCTCTATTTTTCCATTTCTTTTTTTTCCTTTATCCCCGCACTTGGTGGCTTCTGTTCTTCTTTTGTTCCTTTTTTTGTTTTTTTTTTTTTTTCATCTACAACATCCCATACAGTGCACATCCTTAGTGTACGTATGCAGTCACTGAGTTATCCGACAGACTAAGCCAGTTCTCCACCTTTACCAGGCTGAGAACACTCGTGGAAACGATACACAGCACAGGTGTGCGCTCAGCCCCTTTCTCCCCTTTTTCACGCTTCTTCCGCGTTCTTCATACTACTTCTCTCGTAGCCACCTGGTGCCCTTCTCCATCCCAAACGGATTTTCACGTTTCTCCTTCTCGTCCTTTCTTCTTTCACCCTTTCCACACAGATAACATTCTTTTTCTGGCAAGGAGCCCTCTCTTTCTCACGTGCTATATGCACGAGCGACGCTTATTCAGCTCACTCTCTCGCACAAGATGTTTTATTTCGTGGCTTGTCCCCTCTCTCTCTCTCTCTCTCTCTCCCTCCCTCTCATGAAAGAGTGAGAGAGAGAGAGAATAGAATAGAATAGAACGGGGCAACCCACGAAATAAAACATCGTGTGCGCCACACCTGACAAAGTTTCGCTCTCGGAATAACCTCGCGAGCCGACATACGATTTTCCGTCAAAAACTCTTGTCATTTCGGTGAGAATTTTATCAGGTTTTTCAGCCAGAGGGAGGAGGAGGAAGAAAAAAAAAATACGCCTCAACGTATGTGACTGTGAATTCGACCTTTGTTTGTACATTTTGCGTTCAGGTGCAACGGACGAAATTGCATTCGCGACATATATCCAGTAAAAAATGTGTCGACGCGGCTCCAAGGGGGTGGATGGGGGAGGGGATTAAAGAGTGGTAGACAAGAGAAGGAAAATAAACGAAGAGCTCGATGAGGGAAACAAAAAATGTTTTCACGGATAGCAATTGAAGCGCGTATAGCCAATGATTCAGAGCAGTCCAGTTTGATGGAGCAATTGTACCCTCCCTCCTCCCATTCTAGCCCGTTGTTAATGCCACGGGCCGTTCAAAAGTATGTTTGATTATCAAAACGCAAAAACCGGCGAGGAGGTCAAACTCTCATCGTGTTCGGTGTTACCGAACACGACGAATGTGGACGCATATATACCGTTGTATACGCGTGCACATTCGAGGCATTCTACACAGTGCAGTACAAATACGGTTCATATATACATTTTGACAATACAGTGTGTACAGTAATATAGTATGCGCAGAGGCCGTGAGGTGGAGTTGGATACACCTGTGTTTTCGAGGTGAAATAGGCAAGCGTCTGTTTACTCATCGTTGGAGCCCTCGAGCAATCGGTTAGTTAAACAATTTTTGTTTTTTTTTTTTTCCTTACAGAGTGTATGAGCCACAGTTGGCTCCCGAGTGTCCCATTTTTGGGACCCATTTTGTGTAAATGCAGAGATTCAACTTTATTTTTTCAATATACTTTTACACGATATAGTCCTCGTAGAATAAAAGTAGTTTAGTACCGAAGCTGAATAGTCACTTTGCATAGTTAACGCGCACAAAATCCAATCATTCGTGGCCGAGTATACTAGCGGCATAACTCTATGTGCAGTCATATTTGTGTGAATAGGGGTATGTGTGTGTCCATTGGCATGTGTGAGTAGTGCATTAATCATATTTGCTCAGCGACAATTGTATAATAATTAACTGCGATGCATTGTACCAACGAGATTCTAATTTCGATGGAGTATATTATAAAGCGATCGCTGGCCAGATCCAGAATCGAGTCCTTGCCCAGGAATGTTCAGCTGTCGAATAAAAAAATCATTGAAAATGATTTGGACAAAAGTTAATTAATTTTTTGTTTTTTTTTCATTACTCGTCATATTTTTGCACGGTGATAGTCTGATATTGTGCAATACTTGAAAATTGCGTTGTAATCAAGTGAGTTAGGTTGGCCAAGCGAAGGAGACACAACTATGACGAGGCAGTATAATCGTGAAAAAAATTCATCGGATCTTCCAAACGAAAAGACGAACGATCCTCGTCTCTACAAATGCTCATTTCTATCTCGGGTTGGCCCTGTCGCACCGATGAGACGCTTTTTTCATAGACTTTGTCATCATGTACGTATTTGTCTCCTGATGACTCTCTAAACAAGTCCAAATTGCGACGAGCGGGGCATGACAGGGAATTTAACCCACTTGAACAAGGGGTGAGGTGCGAAGTTATCCCAGAGCGAGAGAGAGAGAGAGAGAGAGAGAAAGGAAAAAGAAGAAACACATATCCATCGTATACCGACGAGAGATCGATTCTGTCTTCGTAACCGTTTCGATTGAACAGCAACAAACGCAGAGCCCCGATGGCACAAAAGAACCTTTGTCGTTGTTGGCTTTCTCTCTCTCTCCTGCTTTCACCGTATTATCTGTTGACAATTCATTATTGGACTACGATCTACACTTTCGAATTCCAATATTGGAAAGTTTTTCGCTTCGATACACATTGCCTCACCTGTATTATTCTATACATGTATAAATACGATGTGCACGTACTGCACGACAGTGTTATTGTGGTATTACTTGTGTGGTAGAGATAGAGAGAGGTCTGGCGATAAAAGTACGTATATGAAAGGTCGTCTTCGGCGGATAGGACAACGATACGAAAAGAAAATCGAGACAAAGCGAAGAAATTGAAGGGAAAATATGAAGGGAGAAAGAAAAAAGGAGAGAAACGTATTCGTATGAGTGCGTAACCGATGAATGAACATGTACAACTCCCAAGTATGTACGTGAAACTGTACACGTGTATTTGGCAGCAGCAGCATCAGCGTCGACCTGCACGAAGATCGTTCGAGAGATTCTGTTTATTTAGGAAACAAGGACGCCCCGCCCCCCCTCATGAAAATCATATATACCTTTTTGTCCCTCTCAGTCGCCCCCATTTCTGCACTAAAATGCGCGTCTTTTTTCCTTAATTCTTTCTCTTTCGTTACCGCATCCTCGAGTTCTCTTCCACCTCCTGCCTTCGTGTTTACGGTACCAACGACGGTGATATCTATTCGGGCGAACGTGTGTTTTTCTTTGGGCATTTCGTCCATAATTTCCTCCCTTTTCTCGGCTACATACGCCAGCCCACCCTCGCTTCCTTTTGTTATTTTTATTTTACGATATTTCAGCGATATATCGAAGAGAAAGGGGAGAGAAAACTGGAGAATTTTTACCAACGGTAGGTAACGTAATGTATACATTCTCTGTGGGCACGTGCAGCATTGACGATTCTCGTGATCTCTTCTCCATCTTTTTTTTTTTCTTCACGTGTTTCTGTTCTCGCATTTTCTCGCTCTTTTTCTCTTTCCTCACTCTTTCCCTACTTGGTCTATTATACCGATATTTCGCTGTTTGTTTTCTGTACTGGAAACTCGGCCCATGTTATACGCGCCTCGATCGTAAACACCAGCGTTTGGGAATTCCCTATCGGCAGGCTCTAGCCCTCGGCTCGATTTCCTTCGCCCTTCTTCATTCCCTTTTTCTCATACACTTTCCAGTCTAGCACTCCGCCTCAAATTCATTTCCACATTCTTTCCTACATATACACCAGCAGACCAGACATATCGGACTGTTTCTCTTCCGGCTTCTCTTCCGACTGGTGCATCAATGGTTTTCCATTTCCCATCGTGCATTGCACACCTGTACTTCCACTTTCATTCGTAGTCCACGTACCTATCATATTGCATCGCCTATCCTGTTCTTCTTGGGTTTCCTTTGCGATAATGATACTGGCCGGCAGCTTTTCCGCATGTATTCCGCTGCTTCTGAAAATAAATTGCAGGCAATCCTTCTTCACCCACATAAGTCTCCGCGAGCAAACATCACAATCACCCAAAGAGCCACTCTGTGTCGGAATAATTGATCCAAAAAGGTGGCTTTTTAATAATTCAAGTGTCCAGACCAATTCCCAGCATCCCTGCTCACCCGGCCTACTCTTGGATCGAAAATATCGTGTGCGTCACAATCGTGACCTCTGGCTAGCCTGGAAAATAGAACTGGGTTTTTCCCCGACCAAACAAGAATCTCCCGTGCCAGGGATGCGAAATTCTCCAATATACATATATTGTTTGAGAATTTTCTGCGTTTTTAGGATCGGTGGAGGGTTCCATTACAAACCAACGTCGGCTTAGCACTACAAACGAGAATTCCCCGGCTGCTGTTGCGAGCGCTGCAATGAAAATACAAGAAAAAAAGAAGAGAAATGAACGCAATGCACACACACACACACACACACACACACACATATATATATATACATATATATATATATATATAATATATAAGTACACCAGTGGTGCTCTGTTGTTCGGGAGTGACGATGTGTTGACTCGCCAAAAATGCGGATACAAAGATAACTCAGCGGTTTAATCGCGAGTGTAGCTCCGGCACGCGTAATGAAAAGCCCCTTTGTTGCTCCCCCCTCGTCATCGGACCACAGCGGCTATACCGTTTGCCCCGCCGTGTATCTCGAAAAACGAGCGAGAGCGTGAGGTCAGGACTAGATGGGCTTGCGGAGAAACAAAGTGTGCGCTAGCGTAGTACCAAGGACTATTACCATCACTGTACACTGTTGCAAGTGCTATATGTAGCAGTAGCTCTGGTGCTGCTCCTGGACTAGGATATGCTCAGGGTACGATAGTGAAAGAGGGAGGTCTACATTCTTGTGGCCAACTACCGTAAACAGTGTGCAAAAGTACGGAGGGGTCGCTACTGTGCAGTAGTATGGTCCCGGAATATATATATATATACACACATGCCAGATCCCATAAATCTACCCTTGCCAGCTGGACGTTAGGCTGAATTAAAAACTTAATTCTTTTTTCGCCTCTCCCGCACGCTCTTCATCACCCCCTCGCACTCGCTGGCCCCGTCGACAGGGCCATTTGTTGCATTTATTGTGCAAACTCAAGTGTGCTAGATATACAGCCATGTAAAGCGTATATTTATGCACATGATTTTCCCAAGACCAACTGAGGGATTCTGTCATCTCGTTTTTTCGTCGTAATGCGATAACTGAAAAAAATGCTTCAATATCCTGTTTAGTGGTTCTACGACACTTGTATATATATATATATCATGAATTTGGTCTGTGCAACATAATTAATTCAAGCCTTCTTGGTTGCATATATAGCCATGTAGAACTTATATTTATGCACATGATTTTCCCAAGACCAACTGAGGGATTCTGTCATCTCATTTTTTCGTCGTAATGCGATAACTGAAAAAATGCTACAATATCCTGTTTAGTGGTTCTACGACACTTGTATATATATATCATGAATTTGGTCTGTGCAACATAATTAATTCAAGCCTCCTTGGTTGCATATATAGCCATGTACAACTCATATTTATGCACATGATTTTCCGAAGACCAACTGAGGGATTCTGTCATCTCTTTTTTTCGTCGTAATGCGATAACTGAAAAAAATGCTTCAATATCCTGTTTAGTGGTTCAACGACACTTGTATATATACATCATGAATTTGGTCTGTGCAACACTTGGCAACATAATTAATTCAAGCCTCCCTGACTGCACGTTTGGCCGGATAATCTAGCGAAGATGCTCTCGTTCATGCTCGCTATGCGGCCATCCACGTCGGTTAACGTGGGTACGGTTGAATGTTACGGGACATAACGCAAGCCGTATAGACAGACACACATACATACACCATTGGGGAGATATATATATATATATGTATTGAACGGCCGTTAGGACGTCCTGTAATCGATGTAAAATGCTGTAAGAACGATCTTGGGGCCTCAAGAGAAAGAGAAAGAGAGAGAGAAAGAGAAAGAGAGAGAGAGAAAGGGATAGAGAGAGAGAGAGAAAGGGAGTGAGAGGAAATAAAAGAAGGTACAAAAAGAAATAGACACACATGTAAAGTTATATTTGGACCCCAAGGTAGATTCGAAGGGGGGCTTAATGTAGATATGAAGCAGTGAAAGAGTCAGAATAGAGCACCGAGGGGCCTCGTTTCAACGCCACGGTTTTAAGTATGCAGAGGGTAATCTGCATCGTGCGCGCGGCGCTAGTTTGGCCTGGCTTGTTGGACGGGACTTCGTTACTTCATGGCGGAGTTGAAACAAAAGCTGTTTTCTCGCGTATTAAGTTTGAGCTCGGCGGGCTCCATGTCGTTTACTCCCTCACTCTTGTTGTAAAACTGTTAGTTTACGCAGGGTGCTTTATTAATTAACTGCTGGAGCTGGGTGGAGAGAGAGAGAGAGAGAGAGAGAGAGAGAGAGAGAGGAGATCGTTCGTAGTAGCGTCATGAATGCTCGGGGTCGAGCGCGGTCTCTACCTTTCCTCTCCGTGTTACTCACTTTTGTGCAAAAGCTCTCTCTCTCTCTCTCTCTCTCTCTCTACCTCTCTCTTTTTCTCCCTTTCCGCCTTGCCATGTTCTCTCTATATTTTCACGTCGCCATTCTCGCCTGCCTTCACCTCTCACGCCTGTCGTGCTTGTCTCACTTCATGGTGTGAACATCGAGACGCCAGAGTTCTCGGAATGAAGACATAAGTTCTCTAATACCCCACGAACACTCCTGTTGTTGGACCCGGGCGGTTGGGAGGTGTTTGATACATATATCAAATTTTAAGGCTATTCACAGAAAACGCCCTGTCATAAATATACCAGAGGTGTAAAATGGCGTCAAGAATCAATACATTAATACGTATTCCAAACAGAGAATAAACCCGAGGATTTTTCATCCTGTTGTACATACACGTGTAATGTTTTTCAAGGGTGTCATGGGGAGATGTGTCAACAGTGCGAAATGTATAAATATGATTAAAATTTCGGAAGAGGCGGGATGCAAAGCAGGGAGAGAGAGAGAGAGAGAGAGAGAGAGAGAGAGCGAGTAGCCTTTTGCATTATTCTTTTATAAACTCGTCGTCGTGATACCGAGAGAACATTATAACGAGTTGGTGGCAAAAGGAAGTTATGCGGCACAGGGGGTTGAAGAAACGAGTGTTCTCGACGATTAGCATGTCAGAGAGGATTTACTCTCTTGATACAGAGCTCGCCAGGCTTGTCAGCTCCATCGTATGTCCCCGTTACTGATTTCAAATTCTGTTTAATTGTCGGAAAAGCATGGAAGTATCACAGCAGCAATGTAGGGACACAACAGAAGCCATCAACATTTTTACTACCCTGTGAAGGATTTTCTCTTTCAAAACACAACATTTCTATTGAGACGTGTCCTTTAGCATCTGGCACACGACGGTTCTCCAGAGGCGTTTTATGAAACACGAGTGCACGAGAGTGTGTACAGTCCGGGTATGTACATTGAGTGCGAAAAGTGACAAGAATGTACGATGTTTCACACCGAGACACAAGGCGCAGTGCTGTGTTATTATCGAAAAATGTGCGGTGTGCGGAATATATAAGATGTTTACCGGGTTCTCGGCAACTCGCACGTCTAGAAGAAAGTGAGCTTGCATACAAGTGAGCTCTTGGCATATGACCTCACCTGGGAAATTAAGGAGCTTTTTAATCCCGGAAGAGAAATAGCTCGCTCTTCTTCCCTTACAGGAGAATTTTTCTATTTTCACACTCACTTCCACACCAGTTATATCGCTTTCTATCCACCCCTTTGCGCTATACCAGCGCGTGCGCATGTGCGCGCAAACCAGACGATCGTAAGAATGGAAATAAACGAGAAAACGTGCGACTAAGAACGAAGGATAAGCGGGAGAAGGCCAGATGTGCTACGGTACAACCAGTCCCAGGTGTGAAGAAAGTAAGGAGCGCATCTCCATCCTATTTTGTCGATAAGATTATCAGATGTATTTTTTCTACGCTATGCAACAATAGCCGGTTTTCATACACTTGTGTTTAGCGTTCGGCAAGATAGTACGGAAATGCCTCGATTTTTTTATCCTATGTACATGTTAGATGGTGCATGTATTGATGTTAACCAGAAGAAGTGTATCCTTGTAGACAGCAATGTTGACCAGAGATGAGAGAATTCAAGGAGTTATGCAATGATATATATATATATATACACGACGTGGCATAACAAAAAGCTCGAATTTCTTTTGAGTTATCGGGAAACGAGTAAAGAAGCTCAGCAATGCATTCTACATCGAAAGCTCCTTGTTGGGGATTCGCCGAGCCTGCATGGACTTTTAGAACGAGGCAAACCACCAAAAATTCACTCGCAGCAAGAATCTTTGGGGGGAGAATTGAAAATTCTTCATATTTATGCGGATAGAAATGTACTCTTGCGGAAGATCGAAAGATTTTTCCTGAATATTTACTCATAAATTCTTGCATTTGTTGAATAACTTAAAGAAAAAAAAAAACATAATCATAATTCGTTAAGGAAAAATTGAGAATGCCCCGAATACCTCCGAAAGCTCCGACGTCTACGCGACAATGAAAGAAGGAAAAGCCAAGTCAATAAATCACTGGGACGAGATGGGATATAGTTTTGTGCAAGAGCTGAGAGCTGAAGTAGAAAACTCGTCGACGCAGATGCACGGGCTCTCGGCTAGACGTAGCACGACAATTTGCAAAGTGCAGCGCGTACACACACCCTTTACGATCGGCCGAGAAGGCGACGTCGGTGTATACGGAACATAAAAGACGTGGGGGTGGTCAGCTCAACGAAGAGCAGAGAATAGCATAGATGGAGAGAACGAGTGCACAGAGAGGAAAGGGTGGCTGTGTGAAATTGCGAAAAGTCCATGAAGTAATGGGCTATGGCGAGAGGGAGATATGGTCGACGCACGGACCAAATGGCAGGACTGGAACGAGAATATGGTTCTCTTCGTAGCTGTCATGTACTACCTCCACCTCCACCTCCATACGTCCCTTGTGCACGAGCATAAAGCTGGAGGTAAGCTTTTTAACGCAGTATTTTCCCCATGCCAGCGAGAACACGCAGGTTCCACACGATAAAGAGGAGAGTAAAATAATTTCATCAGTCGAAGGATAAACACTCGATGGGTGGTGGGCAGTCTGACGCGAGGATGTACTATATATAGGAGAATTGACGCACCTTCGTGTTCAGAGTGCGTGGAGCTTGCTAATGGTACTTGTATTGTGGTCCGTAACTCGTGAATACCGCATTGGGCGTATTTATGCGAGAGAATCGACGTGACGCGAAAAGTGTGAGTGGGTATTCCCTGCTACCCCTTGTGAAAATAATATTCTCTCATGATGATGCACGCGTACAAAATCATGATATCATCCATTTTCGATTTCATCCGTCATGGATGCACGAAATTCGTAATTAATATACGAAGAATTTGCATACACTGCGTGATGCAATTGCATTATATGTCTATTACATATGTATAATGTAATGATTGGTTTTATAGGAATCATCCATCACGTAATAATAATAATATTCAGCTAAAATACATCAACGTATGTTATTTACGTATCGTTGGCTAAATTTCGCATCGTTCACAGACCTTTTTAGCGTATGGACTCTCGAATACGCGCCTGTGATCGAGTTTACTTTGTCAATGTTATAAAAAAATTCTTAATTTTCACCTTTTATCACCCTTAATTTTCTTACAGATATTTCACTTTTTTACGGCAGTTTCAACGATTTCTTTATCATTCGATCATGCAGAATCATAATACGTAAGTTATGCTTCAATCAAAAAAATTACAAACGTAACATCCCTGCGGGTCGAAAAATAAATAAACACCAGAAAAGGTTATAAATTTATTTCGAGTTCCTATGTTGATGGATTTGGTAATGATTAATCCATCAGAAAATTTCTCAGTAACTCCAAGATTTTTATAAAAAGGAAAATAGGGTTTTTCCTCTTCTATATAGATATTCAAAGGGGTTAAGGCACAGCTCAAAGCACGACGAGACAATGAAATCGTCAGATAGCGCAGAGCACGTTCACCGCGATTATGTGTTTGTTTGAAAGTTTGAGTATAATCATGGACATTGGAGAAACTGAAGCGAAGTGCGAGCAAAGTGTAGCGAGGCGCGTATTTGAAGAAAGAGAGAGATGCAGAGAGCCTTGAAATATTCGAGAAACATTGAGCGATCGAAAATGTAAAAAAGAGTTAGCATTGCTTGAAGAATCGTTTTTGACATTAGCTGTGGTAATTATGCGCGTGTTTCTTCGAAAAATCTTTCGCGTGGCTTGAAATTAATATAAAGGACTGATGACGAGTGCGCTAGTAGAACAAGGATCGTAGATTTTTGAAATTGTATTGAAAAGGCGAGTTTCCAAGTATCTACTTGTGCTCCCTTGCAAGGGATTTTCCGTCAACTGGCTTATTTCTCTCGCCCTTTTCGTAGTACTTTGTCACATAAATAGCCCTAACAACATCCCCTTTGCTACGTCAGCATCGACCCAGAATTATGTATCTTTTATAAATAAGTTATGAAACTTACGACACCCAGGATAAATTTCTTTTCATCGTACTACTCTTGCCTACAGTTGAATATTCACCCCAAAATATACGCAATGTATATCGCTAATTTTACAGAAAACTGTGACAAATTACAGCTTGGCAAACGATTATAAAATTTTCCAAAAGCTGAGACTTTTTTTTTCACATGAAATTGATCAGTTTTTTTATTTATACATTTTCATTGAAATACCGATAGATTCACCAACGTTCAAATTTTTTTGCTGAAATCGATGAAACGACAATCCAAAGATTTGAGTGTACAACAAATTTCAAATAAATTCTAGATATCCTCTACAGAATGTTACCAATATCTAACAAGGTTCAATAACAGACGATAGGGCTCTAGTTTGTTTCCGTTTTCTGTGAAACCAGCCGCATATAGTGATGTATATCGTTCCAATTTCTAGCAATTTCAAATTTTCCCCGGGAAATTATAAGCGAAGAGTCCAATTTCGCATGAAGATCGTTTTACTTTGGTTCTGTTTCTAACGAGAAGCGAACGAGCCTCGTCAAATTGCATAGATGTTATGCCACGTGTACCTAAACTTCATATATCCAAAGTATACCTTTGTTCATACTCAAGAATGCTCTCGCCTACTCCATGTATACGGAAGATGAACGCTTTCTGATATAAGTTATATTTGCATCCAGGCCCGGCGGCGGCGATGGCGACGTGCATCGCTGGTTACGTTCATCGGTGCGTCTCTGTCGGACGTCCATACTGGGTGCCAGGACTATTTTCAGGTGAGCGATACGCAGGATATATACGTATGCAAAGTGCACACTCCATTGTATACGTCAGCTCGTATACACTTGATACGAAGAGGAAGAACGACGCAACGTCAAGTTAGACGGGTAGGTGCAGGTTCGTGAGTATGAGAAAACCATTCCGCGCATTGTGCTCAACTACATATAGAGCAGAGAAACTACAAACGAGGGAGACGGGAAAGCCTTTTGCTTATCACTCAGTGCACTCAAGGTGGTTCGAATGGAGAGAGAGAGAGAGAGAGAGAGAGAGTGTGTGTGTGTCGGTGTTCTGCAAATGCTCGGGGCAAGTTCCACCGTTTCCAACGTCCGCTAGCTTGAAGCGTGCCAGAGAGCTGGAAAGTCGAAGCGCAACCACCTCCGGCCATGTTTTGCTTATAGAGAACATAATTCATGCAAGATGGCGTGGAGCAGAGTAATACAGATGCACGAGCCCGGGGACTTTGGCCTCGCGAAGCTTTCCTTCCTTCCAAGTATAGTTAGTAGTAGTGGAGAGACTCACTCGATCTCTGTCTCTCCGCACGAGGTATACATTGTCTTTACCCGGGTGTGCCTCATTGCGGAAGTATGAGTTCTCGTAAAAGGGAAGAGAGCTAAAGCAGTTTCAGCCCCTGGAGCCGCCAAGGCTTCAAGGTGGGCTTCCTCCTCCAATGGTTCTTGACGGTGGACCGTTGCGTGAGACGAAAGATCGGTCCAGGGGAACATTGGAAACGCAGGAAAACTGCCCACAGGTATACAAGTATAGAGTCTAATTTATGAGAATAGCAAAAGCAAGCGGCTAGGAGAGAGAGAGAGAGAGAGAGAGGGAAGACAGGCCAAGAGAAATACCAGTTGGCTTACGTTTACCGCAAGTTGCCGGCGGCCAGCTCCTGAGCTCTGCTTGGACCTCGGCACCAGAGAGTTGAAGACTCGCTTTGTCCCGCTACGCCCTCGTTTCATTTCTCATCCCTTCTCGTATAGAGAGAGAGAGAGAGAGAGAGAGAGGGAGAGAGAGCGAGAGTAGCTTGTATACAGGCTGGTGTGTGTGTGCGCGTGTATGAACTATATACAATACATTTATAAATAGTTCTACTATACCGTCCAAGTTCTCTTCTGACTGAGTCTCTCCGGTTATGGCGCAGGCAAAGTCCGCAGGGCCAACGCGCCGCCTGGTACTCGGATGTTTACCCACAAAGCCCAGCGAGAGAGAAACACAGAGAACTAGAAGGGATGAGAGAGAGAAGACGAGAGAGAAGACGAGAGAGAATGAAAGAGGTTAATTAATTAACGAGTTTTTACTTGGTCCTGGCCAGCAGCAGACTGAGCGGACTAGCAGTATGAATATACTACACACGGCACCCTCTTGCTTTACTTTAATACAGACGAGTTTGATATGTATAGTAAACTGCGTGGCATACTATCCTGGAGCATGCCTCGCTCTCTGAGCCTGCTGCGTATCTCGCTGAGCGTTCTCTCAGCCCACAAGCAACACACCCCCAGTTTGTTTGTAGGTAGTGTCCTGGGTAGTGCCTCGATGCTCTATACTTCTACTGTACAACACAATATATGGTACATGTATGGATTCTGCCCACCCGTGCTGGGCCTTACAGCAACAGCGGCCCAACTACACCGGTATCATTTCCTCCGTTCGTAATTGTTAGTCATTTATGCGAAGGGGTTTGGAGGCCTCTGGCCTCATGCTTAATGTGTGGCTCCTCTCCTCCCGGTTCTCCCATAACCAAGCCAGCAACCAATATGCCTGGGGCCAGATTCCACGTTAAATCAAGCATAACCGTTGTACCGCGCAGCAAACGATATACCAACGTCGTTGATGCTTATGGCTCCTACCGACGCAACTCGTGGCACAAACTCTACTTATATAGATATATCTACTACGAAGAACAGGACCCCCGGCAAAGAGAAGAGAGATGATTTAGCTATTCGCTGCGCTTAAGCCAGCCACAGAGATACCTTCTTCAGGATAGAGAGATAAACGGTAATACTGAGCGAGGAAGAGAGAGAGAGAGAGATATGCATGCTTAACCTCTTCTCCCTTCCCTCCAACTTTGATCCTTACCGCTGTGATCAAATTGGTCCACTCACGTCGAAGACGCCTGTATGCAGACTCTCCTCGGGTACAGTTTGAGAATACGTATGTTTGCTTGGTATGCCAGCAACTAATTTCTGGGAAGAATTCTGATCGGAAATATGACGAATCAGCGGAGTTAGTCAACACCATGGATGTTTTTGTATCACCAGTGTAGATCAAAATCCAAAAATGATCTCTCATCGGGCCGGCAATTGGAGGCTCATTTCAGTGTACTGAATCCACAGACACACATCTCTCCATATACAACAAAGCTCGTGTTTTCGTACAAGCTCATAGTGCAGCTGTGAAATACAGAGGGTGGGGGGGATGTCACTTTATTTACGTGATAGTGAGTTCCGGGTGTATGTCCGCATGGATCGAGTGTGGCGTACCAACGGTTAGCCTTCGAGTAAGCGTACGTATATAGGATATATATATATAGATATACATATATATATTGAATGGTTCAGCAGCATGGAATAAAGCGCGTAGCCTATGTATAGGAATATAACATAGAGAGTAAAGCCCGGGTGTCACGATGAGCACGAGCGTACTTCTGGACGCGTCCATAAATCCCAATTACCAGCTGCCAATGGTACGGGCCCGTTGGCGTGACACACCGCAAAGTGCACCATGTCCATAAATTGCCGACCGGGGGACGCATCGCCACTGAATTTTCATACTACCCAATTCCACCCACAACGAACAAATCTACCGGTCTCGCTCTATGAATGAGATACGTGAATTTTTCGGAAAAATATACTGTATCAGTTACGTGCAGCATAACCAGTGCATGACCCTTAAAATACACAGTTTTTTTTTTTTTTTCTATAATATGATTAATAATCTTTTTGAACTCTGGTCAAACTTTTTCACAATGGAATTCAAACATTTGCTGTCGTTTTAACGATGAATTAAAAAAATGGCCGTCAAATATGTTCGAGAGGTCAATACGGGTCATGTCCAAGGATTATCGTAACAATTCATCCGTATTTTTAGATATAGTTGTAAGGGGCCCTCGAGTCCCAGATCTATAGTAATCGATCAGTGAATCACCTCAAATTTTCTGACGACCCACCTAGTTGCATATTATATGCAGAGCGATGTCTATGTATTCACGCAACATCCCCCGACAGTTTTAAAAATAATCAATGAATTTTTATAATGATTGTTAGAAAGAAAAACTATCATTGTCATATCAGAAATCATACCAACTTTTTAAAGTTAATATTTGATATTAAACTTTTCTATATGGTGAACAGTTTAAAATCGAATATTGATTTTTTTTTTGTTTCACCGGGACGAACATGTAACAAAAGAGGAAAATTTTTATAGGTGTATAATGAAGTTGTCTCAAGCCGTACCGAGGCAAACCTGTTACGCAGAAGTTAAAATGTTTTATTAGGTAGAATGAATATTTTAACCATTTGCTCCGATCTCGTCCGTGAAGCTTTTTTTTCTTATTCGTCGTTTTATTGCTCATCCATACGTATCCTACGTATCTCGGGAGAAAAATGTATACATGTATGTACCTTCGCACTCTATACACCGAAACTATACTCGAATGAATATGCTCCGACTCAATTTTTGCACGAAAGTCGTGTGAATTTTCCGGTGAGTACCGACAGAATGAATGTGAACCCGTTAAACAAATAACGAAAAATGTATACGAGCTCACTCTCGCTCCACTCTTCCTGCGGGCTGTACTAGGACGTGAATATAGGAACTTCTCTCATCGGGCGAACGCCGCGGGAGTTTGCAATTTACACGGCTCGGGTGAGTCAGCCCATACGCCTCTGGGTAGAGAAAACGCAGTACCGACGTGGAAAAATAATCTCAAGCGTATATATATATATACATAACCCGTTACATACTCACGTTTTCACGAATGCTCTTGTTCTTCTCTCTCACACTTTTATCTCGTAATATTTCTAACGCTGAATATGGCGCGTATATGTACATACCTTGTACTGTAGTATCAACGCACAGGGTGAGGAAAATATATAGGAAAGCCCTTTTTTATTGTGAACGTCATGTTTTCTCACGAACATTGCTCGAGCTTTTTCCCAATAACGAGCAGACAAGAGACCTGTTGGGTTTACACGCCCGTACAAAAAAAAAAACATATATTTTCAGTATGAGAGAAAAAACAGCGTGGGATAAATAGCTAATAATAGCACAGAAGTGTACGGAATAATAGAATTTTCTGGAAGCGAGAAAGTTCTCGAGTCTCAAACGTAAAAGTTTAATAAAATCGTTGAAAGCCTGTTGAGCGCTAGAGTTCCATTTATCCTTCAGAAATACGTCATTTGATCGATTCGAATGTTTCACAAAGAGACCACCACCATTGCGTAGATTCCTAGCCCGTTTTTTATTCGAATAAATTTCAATTCGAAAATCGAAATAATTTGGTCGCGTTATTCAATTCTTGCATTACTTCGTCTGTCATATTAATAAAATTTACTCGGTAAATTACCCGGATAACTCGGAAGGAGTAAAAATCCTTTTTCTTAAACTAGGAATTGATGGACAAACGAGTCTTTCAGCGTTCAAAAGACCGTTAAAGTATGAAAATGAGGAATATGACGAAAGTTTACAGTAGTAACGGTCGATGGTTGGTCAGACATGATACACATTAAGGCCATCATCATAGGCTAGGTAAAGCAATGTATTTATTACGAGCCATGGCACGACAAAGCCCTTGTTGTTACGCCACGCTCCTTTTCTCTCCCTCCCCCTCACCCTCTCATAATGCCGCTGATATCGAATCTTGCCACGATTCACTTAACCCTTAACAATAAGGTTAGGGGGTGACGCGTTAATGGCATCGAGAAATGGCAAGGTTGATTATGAGGCTATGAAGTACACAGGAGCATACTATATAGATTGGTTGTTGGAAAGGTTTCTGGAACAAATCGTGTAACAAAAAAAAAAAAAAAATGAAAAACAAAAAAGTAGAACGTTCTTCATCGTCCCGTTTGGCTCGACTCTGTCTTTTTCGTCGTCAACCTTTTTTTTTTTTTATGTCTCTTCCCTCTCCCACTGTAAAAGCATGTAAACTCTCTGGGAGGGGACGAGAGAAAAAATCTCATCACACGGAACGAATAGAGAGACAGAAGCTGCACGTTTCGCCGTTGTATCTCGTCAATTATGCAACTCGTAGAGTTCCCGAAAAATCCAGTTTCGAAAATGGGGGTTCCGGCAGCGTGTGAGTGTGTCGCACGAAATCTACCGATAGATTGTATCTATCTCCGTGCTGTCTCTCTCTCTCTCTCTTTGTTTCTCTCATTCTGGTGAACGAGAGAAAGAGAGAGAGAGAGAGAGAAATCCGGCCACACCCATTTCGCTAGCGCAACGCGCCGGAAATGTGTTGTGAAATATTTAGCCGGTTCTCTATCGCGCTTTCCCCCCCCCCCTCTCTCTCTCTCTCTCTTCCGCTCTCTTTCGGTATATCTATCTATCTCGCTCAGCCTCTATGTATTCTGTACCCTTCCTCGATCGCCGTCCTGCTCTCCCCCATCGCCAAGCTCTGTCGGCTATCTCTCTCCGTTTATCTCTCTCTCTCTCTTTCTCTCTTTCTCTCTGACACCGTGCACCATTCTCCATTCCCTGCGCTACTACTGCCTACATCCGTCGATTGCATTATTAAATGTACACCCGTGTTAGCTTCTCGATATCCTGACTTTATGGGAAATTCACGAATGAAATAACTCATCTCTATTTTGCCGTCTCACTCGATCTATCTATTTCCCAACATCAGACGACTCTTGCTAAGGCGTGTTTCAGAAACTCTGTAACGCACTGTGAATTAATCTGAAGCCTAGAAGTGAGAGATAGAGAGGGGGAGAGAGAGAGAGAGAGAAGAGCAGGAAAGAGAGATGGTGAAGGAGAGCAGGATGAATTGGTTTACACTTTATACATACTATATGATGATTTGAACTAACTGCAGTTTGCATGCAAAAAAAAAGTAACCGATGTACGATTACATATATATTTATCTCCATATCTACGTCATATTTATAAGACGTGCAGATTTGTTTTACATTCACACTTTGGATGTAGAATCAGGTTTATTCCCAGCGATAATAAAATTATGAACGGCAACAAATCTTTACAGACGTGTCGTTTTAAGTCATTGTCAATCACGAACAAGGGTATTTCGTAATTGTGTACAAATATATTTTTTTATGATGACAATATAACTCCCGTTGAACAAACATGCATACTCTAGTGATTATCAAAAGACAAATGCGATATTCGACCTCTGCAGCATCTTACTTTACAGCTCGGATGACCTATATCACGGGTGAGAGAATTTTCTCACTCGTTGAGAGGGTTGTGTGCGCAATTCTAGTGATAAAACACCCTTAAATAATTCTTGAAAGCAATGCACATGGATATATATATATATATGTATGTATATGGACATTGCAGACGAGCGTGTGCAAACTCTCTTATAAGCGAGAACTTCGCACGCTTTAATCTCGTATCCTTCTCAGCTTTTTCGTATTTATGCCACGAGCGGTGAACGAATGAGAGCTCTGCCTAGAAATATACCCACCGTTAAAATCACTAGTCGTAACCAGACGTCGTGAGTGGTACGCATAACCATTTTGCAACTTTTTCTATCTCCCTCTCTTCCTCTTTCACTTCCTCGATTTATAGGCTCACATATAATCTCATGGCGAAGCTGACGTGAAATGTCCATTACTGCAATATGTAGTACGAATAATAATATATAGTTTGTAGGGTGTAATTGAGGATAGGGCTTGAATGGCCTGCAGCCTCGTTATAGTTGCATGATTGATTACATCCCTATCGAGCTCTCCATTATAATTTTTAATTACTTTTGCTTTTCCCCATAGCAGCGGTGTATTTCGATAGGATTTTTTTTTTGTGCGTAGCTCTGATGTGTATATCGCCTAACAAATTATGTAATAACTTTGCGACACGGGGATGTGCATAAAATATTGTTGCACGATGTTAATGCGAGAGCTTGAATAATTTATATTCGCGTCCAGAAACGGGCAAAAAAAAAATGAAATAAAGTTTTCAACTAATTTTTAATGAAAATTAATCATGATGAAGAAATATTAATGTCGTCACAATAATGAATTATAATTCATTTTGGGGAAAAAAATATTTTAAATAATTTCATGGAAAATCATATAAATAATTAATGTTGAAGAATTATAAAGATTAATATTCATTATTTAATAATAATGGTGACTATGATTTTTTTTTTTTTGAATCGGCTATACAGCTTATCCTCGACGACCTCTATTACGAAAAGCATTTCTTCATCCGTCATATTTATATCCGATCGTTGGTATAATACAGTACCGATCATCACGATTACACCTCATCGCTACCCCTCAATAGCACCCTCTTTCATTTATTGTTTTATTCATGCCCCAAATAAAATGATGACAATATCTGTTTTTTTTTCTCAATCTCTTGTGGTCAATATATGATCGAGCTTGACCAACATCATGATAAAGCAATAATTCACCTCTATGAGCAGGAAATATATGAAAAAAAAAAAAATCTGCACAAAACTACGGGGAGATTTTCGTGACTCGTGTCTTTACTCAGCAACGTATTTCGTGTCATGGTTTGTAAGCTGGGGAGATTGACAAGATTGACCTGGACACCCAGCATCAAAGATTTAATCCATCAGGGGTTAAATGAGAGGGCGCAAGTGTAGGAAGGGGCGGCTAGCAAGTTTATACTGTCAATATACTATTCTACCCATCTCTCCTGACCCATTCACTCGTCCCTTATTGTCTATATGTATTCCACACAGGGTCGCCCTCTTGCCCCTAATACACATGTTTTATTTTCGTCTAGTCTGCTCTCACTGTCCCTTTTCTTTCTTACAGATCCGTTAGACCTCGCCTAGTAAGATTGCCTTTAATTTTTAAACATCCTTGTCTTACTACGAGGTACTCGCTTCCATTTTCAACGAGTAATACTGCGGAACGATCATCATGACGGTGTAAACATTTTCTTCGTCACTGAAGTCTTTCAATCAGCAAATCGACCAATTTTTTTTCATTTGCGCGAATTATTTATGAATTACGAACAGTGTGCAGTTGCTCCGAAAAAAAAAGGTTTGCCCACCACACAGCTAAATTGGACGATATTTTTAAGCAGCATAAAGCGAACTCGCGTACTTAAAAGACCTTAAAAGTACCTCTCAGCACATCGATGAGATAAAGAATACTTAACGCAAATAAAAATAAAAAGAAGTATTAAAAAAAAAAAAAAAAAAAGTACAAAAAAAAGGTTTACGTGTTATGCGAAATACTTGTGGCAGTAATGATATGGTCGTTCTTTATATCCATAGATGAGCTCTTTTGAAGTGCGAGAGTGGGTTAACGCGCGTAGAAAGAAGGGCGAACGAACGCGACAGAGAAAGGGCCACATATATACGTATACTTAAACTGGATTCTACAGCTAGTCCTCTATAGCTCTTGTTACTTTTTTCCCCCCGTTCTCTTCAGCACCTAGAGGCGGGTGAAGAAATATTTTTTATGAGGTGTTTCACTCTCTCTCTTTTTTTTTTTGTGCGACGAGGAGCGAAAAAACTGTATAAGGGAGCTGTCGTTGAAAAAAAAGAAAAAAAAAAAAGAGTTGAGGGGCTGGGGTAATAGCCCGTTGGTCCGGTGCATCCACCTAGTGGCATAAGCCGTAGAGGTAACCCATTATAATATATATATATATATATATATATATATATATAGTGATGGAGCATCCCGAGAAGCACCTTCGGACTAAGGAATGTGTGTGTGTGTGTGTGTGTAGTCACGTTGGGACCTCTCGCGAGCTTATTCCTCGCTTCTGCAGCTTTTACCTGGCAAAAGCTCTCGGTACGCTCGCGTTATATGTCGGCCTCGGCTAAACAGTCATAAGCAGGCGGCGAACCAAGATAACACATACACAACACCAGCGTCCTCTTCTCCCTCGCTCTTTTTTTCTCGCCATATAACTATACTAAGCAGGCTTGCTCGCGCTTTGCTTTTCTGACCGTTCGAGCGTTTATAATGATATTAATTATTAAAAGCGAAGCGGCAACAACGAGCAACGAAGCACTCTCTCTCTCTCCCTCTCTCTCTCTCTCATTCTCTGTCTCTCTCTCTCATTCTCTCTCTCTCTCTCTCATTCTCTGTCTCTCTCTCTCATTCTCTCTCTCTCTCTCTCTCTCTCTTGTCCCTTCGTTACTCTTTATTCTCGCCCGTCTTTCATCCCTACTCTGTCAACAAAGCATCGGCGACGATGCTGCTTCTCCTGGTGGATACTCACTCGTCAAAGCACACGTGGTCATTATAATATCTCTACTTTCAGTACTCGCGTATCGTATAGATTTTTTTTTCACCCCACCCCTTCTCTTCTTTCTCACGAATAATGTACTGTGTCAGCACAAGAGTGTGTGCGAGATTTTGGTATGGCGTATGCTGAGATGGAACTTCTTATCTTTCCTCGTCAGCCAACACAACTTTATCCATCTCTCGCAGTTTAATGCGTATCGTGTTTTGCATTACCACGTGTGTATTGTTCAATTCCATAATCGTACGTACGAATCATCGCAATAGGAAATGGAATCGTGAACGGAATTATTGCATAGAAACAGAATGTGTGTGAATAAGCCAAAAAAAAAAAAGGAACCAGCCTCAACTTAAACGATCTATGCACGTCAAAATCTGCCAAAAGCGATATTGGAACTATCGATTATCCAAATTTCTGGCCATTATCGAAAATTTCAAACCAAATCAAATTTTTCGAAATTTATATATTTTTTAAAATAATTATTATGTTTGCATCAAACATTTGAATCGAAGTAAAATTTAGAACACTGCACGTTGTTCCCCCATAATTTTTTAGCATTCCGAAATATATTTCTCCACAAGGATTCTACGAGGGAGAAATGTGCAACTTTCAATTCGAATATTTTTTTAGCTTTATTTTCCAACCGATCAGTGTCCATCTAATCATTTATATCTTTCGGGAGGTAAAATTTTTTTAAATCGCCTTTTTTTTTCGTCAAGTTTTTTTTTTATTACTCAAATGGAATTTATTCCATTTGAGTAATAAAAAATAAACATAAATATAATTAAAAATAATGTTCAAGACAAATTCATAGCTGGAACAATATTGGTTGAATTTTTGTACTTCTTTGAAAGTTGATTTGATTTCTCACGTAAAAGTTACGTGAAATTTGACGGTGCTTGATACAATTATTATATACAAAATAATTTCAATAGTTTAATGTACAGACGAGAACTGGATGTCATAGGGATAGAAGCTCTTTCGCTGTTGGTCGTATGTGAATTCACGGTGGGGAGTGAAGAACGCCGCTTCAATCGGGAAAGAGAGAGACGGAGAGGGAGAGAGAGAGAGAGGGAGAGAGAGATAGAGAGAGAGAGAGGGAGAGGGAGAGAGAGATAGAGAGAGCGAGAGTGAGGGAGAGCGAGTGAGAAGGAGGGTGGGAGAGAAAGACAGATGCAGGGGAGCGCGGGTCTATATTGCTAGGAAGCGGGAAATGTGCCGGCAATTTCACGGCAGAGGGAAGCTAGCTGCGAGACCGCACACCGCCAAACCACCATCAACACTAATATACTTGAGGCCAGAAACAGAGGGAGCTCTGGTGTTCTATGCTGTGTTTCTATAGTAGCCAGCATACCTCGCTCTCTCTCTCTCCCTCTCTCTCTCTCTCTCTCTCTCTCTCTCTCTCTATCTCTCTCTCTATCTCTCTCTGTCTCTCTCACAATACTCGTATCAACGTACTGTGCCCGGGGCCACATGGAATTTGGCATTCCTAGACTCCGGAGCCTAATTGCTATGGGCCACGCACACTGGGAATTAATAATTAAAATAAAATATTGCGGTGAAACGACCGAGGACTCCTCGTTCCCCACTCTTCTTATTCTCTCTTATATTCCCTTTCTCCCTTATGCTCTCCCTTTTTTTTTTTTTTTTATCTCTTTTATCTTTTTCCTCTCTCTACCCCTCTGTCGCTCTATCTGCGTGGCGCGTGCTCTCGCTTTTTGCCATCCCGCACACAACGTCACGTTGGGGGATGGAGGGTCATCACGCGTGTGTGTGTGTGTGTGCGTGTGTGTGCGCAACTTGATGCGAAAACACACACACACACACACACACGAACAAACTCTGGTTTTCGAGGGCTGGAGGCAGTAATATACATAATTAAACATACGTGACTTATCTACTGAAAAATGTTATGTTTAACATCCCCTCCTCCATCCCTGTAGGTCTTTCTCTCGCTCTCTCTCTCTCTTTCTCTCACTCTTTTGTCACCTCTATACGCCTACCATTGGCTTCCCGCCGAGTTTGCCCCGTCGACGCCCCGAGAGTCCTCTCACAAACTATCCTATACTTCCCCCCCCCCCCTCCTCCTCCTCCACCACCTCCACCTCCCGGACTCGACGCGGTGACATAGTACGCGTGGTTCTCTGCAGATACCGTAGCGTCGCGTGTTCGCGGTTTTCAAAATTTTTTTTTTTCTCCTTTTACCTCTGTGTGTGTGTGTGTGTGTGTGCGTGTCGCTCTCTCTCTGTCTCTCATACGGTATATAGAACACTCGGCCATATTCTCATCCGCCAAGCACGTATGCCTCGGCTGTATGTAACAACTACCCCCTCCCCCCCCCCCCTACTCTGACGACCACAGCGCCACAAAGCCTCTTTTCGGTAACGGCAACGCTTCCTCGCGTGTCTCTGCGCCACCTTTCGCTCGCACTCCAATTTCGTTTTTTACACCCCTCGACGAGATCCTGTTTTTTTTTTTTTTTTTTTTCATACATGTATGTATAGATATATATATTTTTCTTGGCTTTTTATTTATTTTCACCAACTCGGCCTGGAACCACCACGGTTTGTGCTTTCGCTCTTTCCCTCTCTCTCTCTCTCTCTGTCCCTCTCTCTCTCGGCAGCAAAAGCGCCAGGCCGTATGCACGAAAATTCCTACAGGGGTTGATGCGTATAGGTGCGTACCTTTAACCCACAGCAAAGCGAGTCGCTGGGAATAGCGAAACGACTGCGTTATTCTCACTACACATAGCCCTCCGGCCTCATTTTTGCTCACCGTCAACCAACCCCATCAAGGGGGTCCCTCCGAGCGCTCGTCTCTCCCTCTCATTTCCAAAATAGTTAGTTTCATGCCAGCATACCGCCATAGCCCATCAGCTATATATATATATGTATAAAGCCTCGAATCGCGCAAAATACGCGGCGTAAAGTATGCATCTACAGGATGAGATATGCACACAATCTCTACTTCGCTTTTTCTCTTTGTGTATTATGTATTTTATGTTTTCTCTCTGGACTCCCTGTAAACTCGCAAACGCGAGTATTTATTATTTATACACTCTTTCACATACATGCAATCTCTCTCTCTCTCTCTCCCTCTCCCTCTACAGTATATATAAATATGCACACACATAAAAGTTTTTTATACGTGCATATAGAATTATATATGGGCATACAGTATAAAAATATACGCGTATCGCATGTCTCCGTGAACTGAAAAGTCCGAGAGTCGTTCGACGCTCAGACCCATTTCTCTCGACGCGGGCGCGATGAACCTTTTTTTTCCACGCACCACTATACACACATACAGACACGGCACATTTTATAATACCTTGGCCAAAGGCGACACACACACACAGATCGAGCCAGAGGGTGAGAGAGAGAGGGAGAGAGAGACAGAGAGAGGCCAACTGGACGACCATTTTAACAATGCACAACGCGCGGGGAGACTCGCCTATCGTGGCCAGTATATTTCAGCGCGATACGAGCCTGTGACAAATAGCTACCGATGTTATGAATACGAAACGTACAACCCTCGCCTCTCCATATATGCAAGCAATACCACCCCACCTCCGTCTATTTCTACGAGGTTCTCTGACTCTCTTCACACTGGCTTCAGCAGGACTCACGACTCAACGACACGCACACACACACACACACACACACACACACACAGATACTCCTTTGACTCTTTCATTGCCTTGAATGGTCCGCCGGTCAACCCTTCGGTCAAGACGCCGCTTTTACATCATTTCCTAACTATATTACAGGACGTGCAATATACTTGTTGGACACACGTGTGTATGTTGTTGAGTTATGCAGAGCGATGACGTCATTCCGACACGCGGCATTAAGTTTAAATAAATTCAAGAACGAGAAATATAACTCGTCCTGGTGACCCTTATTCACCCACCCGCATCCTTTCTCTGTGATTTTCCAGGTTTCTCTGTTTTTTTTTTCTTCTTCTTCTCCTTCTTTTTTTATTCTTGAAACCCTTTAAATAGTAAGGGTGCCAGGGGCAGGAAAGTTAGCACATTTACTCTCTTTCTTGCTCACGCGCGCGAACGGCAGCGCAATAAAAAAGTTTCAAAGACCTTTTTCGTGCGCCCTCTGTACGGCCAGTCGTGGATAATTCAAGCATTTTAAGAATTTTCCACAGTCGCCCCTTTTTTTTTATTATACATCTATCTGTGTATGCGTGTGGATGTATGAGTCGGTGGCTCTTCTTCGTGGACCGTGATCGACTTAAATTTTTAATTTTTTTATTTCTTTTTTTATGCTCCAGTAAAGTTTGCTCACTCATTCTCTCTCTGTCTCTCTCTCACCCTCGCTCTCATTCTTCATCCCCCTTTAGCACTGCTTTACGAATTTTATCATAGTTCACGAGTTCCTGAGATTTCTTTACTCGACGGATTTTCTTTTCTCTTCTATACCGTATTTTATTTATAGATCGACAGTGCGCGAAAGGATGAAATCTCTCTTCGCGATCACGAAAAGAAATTCTTGTTAATTAATATTGGCATCCATTTTTCTTTTTCTCCCTCGCTCATCTTCCTTCATCCCTTAATCCTAGTGAGCTCATTCACTTATTTATATGTTTATAAGATTCTTCACGCTCGATAAGATCTACTATCTACACGCTTATATATAAACTCAACCTTGAGAGTGCACGAGACTCGTGGAATATCGAGAAAACCCGCTGCAACATCTTTATGCGATGTGTGCACGAGGATTATCCCCTGACGAATGAACGAACAGAGAGACTATGCAGCTTTCTAGCCTCCCCGCTGTGGAATTTTCTCTCCGTCGACATATCACCCACTATTCCTTGCTGTTATATATTTATATATATATATATATATATATATATATATATATATATATTGTGTAGCTCTCGAAGAAGCTCTCCCGGCACGTTCCTAAAACCCTTTGCTTTATACGACAGAGCACATAACTACATCGATTTATTATTTCGTCGAGAAATATGAGCTTCGTTTCTCACCCGCGCATCTTTCGATTTTAGCTTGGATCGGGAGTCACAACGCTGTCGAGTTTTCCTAAAAATTTGTCCTGCATACTGTAATACTTGAAAATATAAAAAATCCGATAAATCAGTAAGTATGAAAATAAAAGAATTGCTTTCATCCGGAAAAATACAAATTTCATTTGAAAATCGTTAAAAATTCTATGAATTTTTCTTAGTATTCAATTTATCGAACTTCGTGAAAGATTTAGACTGTGTCTAAGCTCTGATTAAAAAACGTAAAGGCGTATATACGTTGTCTATAAGCATGGAACCTTTTGACTTTAGTCACGCAGCGTACTAAAATCAGCAGAAAGACTCATGCATCTGGAAATGGTGAAAAAGACTGAATGCAGATTTCGTCTTTTTCACAATTTATATTGATAAATTTACAGTATTTTATATATATATATATTTTTTTTTCCGTTTACGTATATATATGGGTAAACGGAAAATCGAAACTCGAAACAAGCTGTGCAGCTGGTGAAATGAAATTCCCGTCAAAGATAATTGTCACATCCCGACGGTGTCACTCAAATGCCCTTTTTTTGCTTGCCACGCGTGCGCGCTCTTTCCACTGATGCAACGTCTCTCTGCCGTAACACTTTTTCTTTTACCTTTCTGCTACGTTTACGTATAGATATATAAACGGGTTTCCAGGCAAAAAATTGTCGATCTGTACGAGCTATATATGTGAGAGATGCCAGACGTCACACATGTGGCGAGATGAAAGCGACGAGCAAGCGGCGAGAAACGTTACGTATTGCTACCTGCGCCTATAGATACGTGACCACGTTGCCGAAGTATACACGTTCAACTTTTTCCTATCTCTCGTACTCGTTCGCGCTCATCCTCGCTGTCGGATGTTAACTGTCTACCTGTTCACGCTTCGGCGCTCTAATAGGATCATAGAAAAAATTGCAATTCCCAATTTGAACTTAAAAAAATGTGAATAATGCACACGGTTGTCGAATAATAAAAAAAATACATCAAATCTTATGAAAAATTATGAATATTTAATTTTTGAAATCTTTTAGAATTATCATTATGTAAATTCTACATGCATAATGAAAATTCTTTTATCATTATATGCTTTACAGTTGGCAGCCCCAAGGTACAAAATTTTTATAATAAATAGTTGTCAATTTATTTCGAGCTTTCAACATTAAAACCAAAATAAGGGAAAAAAAAAAATCTTTCAAATCGAGTCAAACTTTCAATGAGACTTTGGTACATTTCATTTTTTCGATACTTTACCGTATTGCCTCACGCCGTTGATTTAATTATGACTTAAAGGTGTGTGTATAATTTTGTCGACACGAGATCGATTCATCGTACGCAAATATTTAATGGGACATTTATCCAAAGGAGTCCCGAATATATTGACCGGTTACTGAGGTCGAGTGGGCTCGTGTGTTCGTGTATCTTAATGAGCGACAAGATACGGGATATTTGGTCGAGAGGTTCAAACATAGCATGTCCAGTTTTCGACAAATACTGGATGTTATACGCGCCCCCAGCATCAGAGAGAGAGAGAGAGAGAGAGAGAACGATCTTGCTAGTGTCTCGCTTGGTCAAATTCTAGCATGCTTGACGAACGTTCGTCAGTGTACACGGAGCGCATTCGATCCACGAAACCTATGAAAGCTCCGAAGCTCTACGAGAATTCACAGCATTTGGTTGAGAAATATAGGAAGAGATGAGGATGGAACGTATAGGAATCTATACGCAAAAGGGCTAATTGTGTGCTTAACCGTAAACGTCACTCGCTGTGACACCATGTATCATATACATACATATACCATACATATATGATATATCGTATATACAACCCCGCCAGTTATATATGTCTAATGCTGGCAGTGTAACTCGCACCGTCATTCTGTTGCTCTACTGCAATCATCCCGAGACTATCACGATGTATCCTGGAACTATTAACATGTTGCCCGTTTTGCTGTGTGATCGAGGCAAATCGTTGGGTAACGACCAAAAGGCAATAATACGCCAGTACTGCTTTATGAGAGATTCGCAATAATTTGCATAAAATAAGAATTGAATTTAAGAAAAAGGCACTTTCCATTATATGTATTAAAGCCTCCCTATAAAAATCCTATTATTGTTCAAGCATTCGAGATTCCTCATCTCATCCAGAGTATCCATAATAAAATGTAAAAAGTGTGGTAGAATTAACAAAAGATACAATGGAAAAATGAGGAGCATCTCTTAGCTGTTTTCCTTCCTCTCTCTCTCTCTCTCTCTCACTCTCTCTCTCTTACTCTTTCCCTGTTTCTCCCTCTCAAGTAAAAAAGAGCAGATACTCGAGAGTGCAAGAGTAGTGCGATGAGGGGCGCAACGCCCCGTACGTTTAATTAACGGGAAATCCCATAAGCCGCTAATAGCCGTAACTGTGCCTGGCCCGGATGCAAGCGAAGGAGAGAAATAAAAAAAAATGAAAAGAGGAAGAACAAGATAGAGAAAAACACAACGTTATAAAAGAGAATATAAGGGGGAGGGAAGGAGAAAAGTGTAGTGAGTCGCTGGTGGTGCGGAAATAAAAGAGAAGAAGGAAAAAAAAATTTGCCTCATCTGGGCTCGAGCGGAACAGCGAGAGGGCTCTGTTGGAAAAGCTTTCTCCGGATTTCCCCGGAGCAAGAGTGAGTGAGTGAGCGAGAGAGAGAGAGAGAGAGCGGGAGCGAGAGCGAGAGAGAGAGAGAGAGGAAGGAAAATGCGAGAGAGAGAGGAAGGAAAATGCGAGAGAGAGAGGAAGGAAAATGCGAGAGAGAGGAAGGAAAATGCGAGAGAACGTTGTCTCAGCCCTTAATTCGGTAATACGAATATACGTCGGTGTGTCCGAGCTCTATGCTTTGGAAAACATCTCGTCCCATTGTGGAGAGCTCGAGTGAGCAAGGGTCGGTGGTAAAGGGCTTTCTCTTGACTATAAAGTCCTTTTTTTTCACGCATCACAAACCTCGACGCGACCTGCGAAAGCTCGTTTTCACATGTCTGTGTGTGTGTGGGTGTTTGTATATGTGGTGCGAGCCAGACCTGCTCGGATCTTCTCTAACGCATAATACAGACCCTCTCTCGCGTCTAAGTACATAGTCTGTAATTATGAAATAACACCCCTTGAACTTCACAGTTGGCGTGTGTCTCGTTCTATTTCCACGCCTCTGTTATCATATACAGCTCTTTTCCCCCTGAGAACAATGACGAGAATTAATGGATGGATATATTTATACACAGACGAAAACTCAACATCAATAACGCTAAAAGTAACGGAAGTGATTTTTTCCATTCTCGTAGTTTTCTCGCGATATCTGGTATCTATTTGGCACACGTGAAGTTAGCATACATAGAAGCTCATCCAATTGCATATATCGAGGCAAATCAGTGACAGCTTACGCGATTACAAAAATAATTGACGTTCTCTTAATGAGAAAATCATTGAATAATTATCATGAGTAAAAAGTAATATTGTGACTTTTTGATTAATGAAGCGTCTTTATTATTATTCTGTAATAAATATTAATATTTTTTAACCGTCAAGTATTTGAGATTTTTAATTATTCATGTGTCAAAAGGAAGAGAATGCTTGTCATGGTCTTATTTTTGCGTGACTCATGGTTTATGTCGACCAAACGGCGATCGACCACTCGAAGAAAAATATATTTTTCCTCATTTTTCATGGAATACGATGAGTTTTAACGTGCAATGTGTCGATACAACCGTTGGCCTGTCATGTCAGCTCGCTGCGAGATTGGCGAGAGCAATGACCGACGATTCTACTCGATGAGAACGTCGTTCGAACAAGAGAAATCGAAAATAATCGTAATAGAAAATTAATTATCACTACAGAACGCTAATGGCCGCTATTCGATCATTTCGGAGAGTTCTGGGATGAGCGCGAACGGTCCAATTCATATTTCATCATGCCTGAGTTCGATATTCGACTCGTAGGTGATGTGGAAAAAATTACAATACAAATAAACGTCATGATATAATATGAAAATATTCACATGGTAATAAACTAGGCTCACTGGTTATGCTCATTCACACTCACATACAATCACAGACACCTCATCGATTGATGTAAGTAAGGGCGCAAAGTGCCCAAAGCGCAATAATCCGCCAGTATATTATATATATATATATATATCACACACATCCCACATTCTGGTATGATTTTATTCACGTGGTAAGACGAATGTACGCGAATGCAATTCCGTGCTACTGGCAGAGAGAGAGAGAGAGAGAGATACGAAAAGCGAGAGGGGAGAGAGAAAGAGAGAGAGAGATAAAAGGAAGAGACATTGTCAGACGTTGCTATACAGCAATACAAGGGGCTTTGATATTATAACGCGTAGCTTCACTCCAAAGTACATGCACTTGTAAAGAGCCCGTTATGCTTATAGAAGCTCTTGCGTGGACTCTTCATCCCGGTCTTATGTTCACGCAGGGCATGTATAATAGCTATATATACGCGTATATATGCGTCCATATAAATATCTGTATGAGTATAAATGCTCTATATTCACCTGGTCGTTGTTGCTACTGGCGCTACTACCTCTGGTTGTTACAGCATATGTTTCGCTAACACCCTACTCATTTTCCCTCCTCGCTTTTTCCTCTTAGCAAAACTCCACGACTCCTCTCATGCAACCCTTCTCTTATCCTCGTTCCTATTTTTTTTCTCGCTCTTTCATTCGAGCAATTTTCCATCTCGTGTTTTATCTCTCTGTCTTTCTCTCTCTCGTCAATGGTCTCGCATTGACTTTCATTTTTCTCGTTAAAGCTTTAACTACCGAGTTATTCATTGGATTAGAAGAATGACCATCCCACGAAGCCACATCTCACAATGTGCAGCAAGCCTCTCGCATCCTCTCTCTCCGCTCTCTCTCTCCCTCTCTCTCTCTCTCTCTCTCTCGCTCCCTCTCATCGCGTCAACGACCAAACACATGGTGGTTTCGACCACCGCTCACGCTACTTTTCCATTCACTCTCATCGACAATCCAATCACAAAGTTTCTTTTTTCGACGAGCGTGTACCATTGATACACGGATATTAGGCAGCCTGTACATTGACGTTACGTGGAAACGTGACGTAAAAACACCCCGGAGATACTGTATGTGAGCTAAATGGAATATTGCCATGATGGGTTTTATTGCCCAACTGTGAACCTATATAGAGATATCTCTGTATATTATAAAAATATTTCGCCACCGCCAGGCGTGTACAAGAAATAAAGGAATGGTCATTAATAGGGACAAGGGACGTTCAATGATGGGAAAATGGGCGTGCTGGTCGACGATAGGGATACGAGAAGAGAGAAATACACCAGAAAGAAGAGCACTGGTGGTGAGATTGGCGTGTGAAGCATGCTAGAGCCCTGCAGTATATATGTAAATATTTGTGGCGATATGTACAGGCATGTCTGACACTTACACACATGATCTCCTAGCCCTGCATTGTATCTACTTCACCATCAGTACTTCCCTCTGGCTGAACATACTCCTTGAGCACTGCGCACTGCTGAGCACTCCGGAGTGCTCTTAACGATTTTGGATATTGAGCGAAAATTCTTGTTTCGATATTTTCCTTTCAGACTCTCTCTCTCTCCCTCTTTCTCGTTAAAATTGTATTTGTTTTTTTTTTTTTTCTTTCGATCTCTCGCTTCGGGATATGTGTACGTTTTATTACGTTTTTTCAATACTATTTTTTTTATTACGATTCTACGTTTTACACGACTACAGTATATACGACTCACGTTCGATATTACCCACATTTTTATTCTTTCGAGATGAGTAAATGGATTTTACTCATATATCGTATTCACCAGAAAGAAACTACTGGACATGGAAAACACCACGAGCTATAAGGATGGTGTGAAATGTCCGCATATGTCTGTATATACGTGTATGCATAAGTCACACGAGAGTACGGAACGTAGCCATTTCCGAATACCACCAGTATGGGAAATAGAAAACGAGTGGGAGGGGAGAGTGGTGTAAATAAACGGGAAAATACTGGGGGTGAGAGGGTGAGGTCACATGACGGTGAGCATATACAAAGATATTACTCATATCTCTTATGCTCTTACGAGAAAAGAGCACTCACTTTGCATACCATTATCTTTATATAGACGATTTCTTTCGAGAATGAGAGAGGCAGTGCATGTATTCGAATGTTTCAAAAAAAAGTATTTTTTTTTAGTTTGATCGGTCTTCGGAAAAGTATGTACGTGCAGCAAATTACTAATGAAATGCACATATCTTGAACATGTTAAAAATAAGACGAGTCGTTAGCACTCTTTTACCAAGCAGCCAAAATTGCCAATGTACATTTTGAAAAGCTTTTTTGTCTCATTTGAATCATTATTTTGCCTCGTTCGTTCGAAAAGTTAAACAACGATCGAACTAAATATGAAAATCTTAACGTTTTTTTTCAAATAATTCAAAATAATTTGACATAATTATTTATGGAGATGAATATCGTTAATTATTTGAAAATAATATTAAGTAATCTCAAATGAAAAATATAAATATACGGAATGACATGTGGGTTTACCAAACGTAAGGAAAAAAGGACTGTACAGATCAGACAGAAAGAACCATCAGTTTGGAACGGAGGCTCGAGAGCCACGGAATAGGCAAACGAGAAATTCATAAGGACGAGATTAGTCCCATATGTATACACTGTCATCATCACTTAGAGCAGTGACGACCTATTTGCTTTGCAAATAATCTAAGTCTCCAGCCTTCTATTTGTCTCTCTCTTCCTCTCTCGGTCTCTTTTCATTCAATTTAATTCTCGCTATTTCCCTCTTGCCTGTTCGTAGCTCATAGAGATATCCCTTTAACGCTATCTCTCCACATCTACCTTAACATTATCCTAACGCAAATACCGGACCCCCGTGAGAATCTCCTCTTCTCCGGCGCGTATAAACATCAGATCTTTCCTCCGATCCTAACAAACTGTTCTTCATGTGCCCTCTGTTATGGCACATATGCAGTGCTCCCTCGTTTTCCGTCATAAATATGTAATATCCGGATGTAGCTATACATATAAGTAGCTAAACATGCTCGAAACTAGCGTGCTTCTGTAAAAATCGTGACGATAAGCAAATAGAATATAACATGCAATGCAAAATACATGCAAAGAGGAATTTCGAATGTTTCGAACGATATTATTTAATCCAGAATAAATCAACTTTGTATGAATTTGTAATGGTTTTAATATTTAATATTATCCCTGTGTATTATTAAAAAAATATTGACCAATGATTATTCATTATATACAATATCAAAAGTCCCGAGGGATCGATCTTCAGCATGAAATATTTTCATCAATTTTCATATGCATATGTAATCTCGTTCAAATAGTTAATGACAAATACAAATTTTCACGTTAGTGGGCAAATTTTATGTCGATTTTTTTTTTCTGCCTGCCACGACACATAGAATAAATTGAAAGAAAAAAAACATTAACAATAATGAGAGTTTCGTTCCTGTGAACGCAGCTCCATGTTTATATCTACGCGACGATATGACGAGATGTCATCGCCAGCTCTTTCTCTCCCGTTGGCGTAAAATTATTTTTAATGTGTCCAATTAGAAGCAGTGCACACGCTGAAAACATGATTTTCGCGAAAGATAAATGAATTTAATAAACCGAGCTAGTATACCAAAAGCCGCGAGGGTGCAACAGGGTGAGAGAGAGAGAGAGAGAGAGAAAGAGAGAAAATGAGAAGAGAACGAGAGGTTTTCCTCAGTGTCGTTATAGCACCCTGGGGCAGCATGTGGAAGCGACGTGTCTTTCTGGATACGTATAAAACGAGCAAAACGTATTCCCACCGCTTTGCCAGCGTGCCCGTGTATTTATGTATTTGAGCATTACAGTATATACATATATACATATATATATCATATATCGTGACGCTTCCATCCCTTATTATTATTATCATTATCATTCGGATAATAGTAATATGCTGTCTGTGAGAATACAGAAGAGATAAATGCGAAGCAGGAAGCACAAAAGAGCATGAATGATAGCTATATTAGTAGGGAAGTAACAAAATATAAGTAATATATAAGCTCGCCTCAAGCTGACGTGTCTCGAGCGCACATAGACAAAGATGCCCGTAACAAGAATGGATACGAAATTGAACATGAAAACTGATGTTGGCCATTCGTTGAAGCAAAACTGGACGCAAAATGAATAAAAATAAATATAAATGGCAACCAGTGCCTATACCAACCCCTATGGCAATAACGAAATATGTCCAACCCTCTACCTCTCCATTCTCGTCATCCCCCCCCCCCCCCCGCCCTGCCCCACCCCTCCTCCTCCTCCTTCTCTTCACCAGGAAGTCTCTACTCCTGCTGGTGCGTTATGAAACACAATAATTTTTCAATAATGAATAAATATGTATAAGCCCTCGGTCAGGTGGTGGAAAACTGGGGGTGGGTGGGGGGTGAGGTGGGGGTGGGGGGGGGGGAGACATTGTGCGTTTTTCCCCGTTGACAAGCGCGCCTGCATTGAAGCACCGCGTGCACCGAAGCGTTTCCCTCAACATCATAATATTTATTTATATTTTTATTCATGGATACATCTGTGTGTCTCCATATACCGCAGTTAGCAATATTTTTTCGTTGCCACGGTTTTTTTTTTCTCGTTTTTTTTGTTTTTTTTGTTTTTGGAAAAACGCGTTAAAACGACTCGTCGTTCGTTCGTTCGTTCGTTCGTTCGTGCGTTTTCTCTTGACTCACCCTCTGTTTCATCACGCGCTAACGTACTAATGGGCTGCGCGCGGATATTTCGCGGACTATAGTTGGCGCACATTGGTAGACCGAACGCAAAATATGTGCGTATGTGTGCTGGATAACTCAACCGCGTTTTCGTTCAGGATGGAGTTCTCCGCATAGCACGTATACATATATATGTATATATGTATATGTTTATATATGTATATGTGTATAGACGTATAGATGTATATATGTATATATGTATATATGGTATATGTGTATACATGTATATATGTAAATGGATATATGTATATAGTATGTACATAGCCTATAGAGATAGGTAACGTAGTTTGAACCGCCCCAATCAAATCCACGCGACGAGGTTTTGCTATGAGCTTATCTGACAGGCAGGTCGAGTCGTGGATACGCGGTGGCAAACTCTGTGTCCTGTTGGGAACTAAAATTCCGCAACTGAACGCGACACGCACACACAAGGCTGAGAGCAGATCCCTCTGTCAACCGACGATTCCATACTACGTACGGCTTTGCCAGAGCACGCAACCACGCTCCTGCCATGACCCGAGTCATCAGGGTGAAATATATATAGATATAGGTAGAATAATTCGTTGGGATGCGTTTTTGTTTCCCCAGCACTCTATATGGGGATGCAGCTCTGACGCTGCATCGTGAGCAACTTTGCTCCTATCTACATTTACCTATATATATGTAGTTCTATATACATACTAGATATATATATATATATATATAGGCACCGTACTAAAGTTACACTCGATGGTATTTACATACAGAAAAAATCCCGTAGGTTTATACTTTTTCGATATTGGCATCAACGCCCGAGCTTCCCCTCTCTCTCTCTCTCTCTCTCTTCGTTGGTCCGTTGGTGCTTTCGTGGCGCGTGGCCATGTAACGACTCTGAGCGTATACGAGGATGGACAGTCGAGAGTGGCTCCAAATGTTTTGAGGGCCATAAACATTGGCCATGATCGAACATACACAAAAAACGATTTTTTCATCTCTATATATTATAATTTTAGATTCTTTTTTTTTTATAAAAAAATTTAAGAAAATTTAACACAGAAGAAACTTTACGCAAATTAATTGAATTCCTCTGGGTTGAATTTTTTTTCAAAATTTCATTAGAAGCAACTTAAGATTTTCTCGAACAATTTCGGTGTGGAAAGTGCAGAGAGACTTGGAAAGAGACCCAAACGACATGACTGGACTGAAGGACTGCGAGCGATGGACCGACATGTTTCCAATTTCAAAGCGTTCCCTTCGCGTGGCCTTCAAACTGCTCTTTACTCGCTAACGTAGTTACGTGGTTAATGTTCGATACAAATCTCGCTAAATGTGCAATACCGCTGTACTGCATAGTACAGCGGTATTGGAGTGAAGTAGGAAGAGGAAGGGGGATTAAAAAAGTCTTTTGGATTCAGCGTAAAAGTGTGTAAAGTAGTAGTAGTTGGACGTGTGGATCGAGCTCGAGCTCGAAAAATCGTTTAATTTAACGAGGCCCTTCGACCAAACGTATTTCGATAGACTCTCTCTTCTCACTTACTTGTCGGTGTAAAAGCAAAAATTGCGATCCCGAAGAAATCCGCAGCGATCTTATATCCGCGTACGGGATCGTTTGGTTTAACGAGATGAGCGCCACAGCTTCCGGTGCAAAAGTAATCTGGCGTAGAGGCCTCGATACAAACGCGTGGGTAAGTCGTTGCTTCCTTCCTCTCTTAACTGTATATATATATATATTTACCGGTAAAGTTACCACTGAGATAGAATAAGAGTCTCCAGGGTACAGTCTCATTGCACCAGAGTATCGTTGCAGCGATGCACTTCTATCGACACGAGAAATAGGAGAGAGATGCTTTCTCTATTATCGCTTTATAAGAGAGAAAGATCCTACATCGTCCATGAACGAGGTTGCCCTGCGGGCTTTTTTCGTTTCTCAATTCTCTCGGTGCACGAGTAGTTCGAGATACCTCGCAGATGCCTCCAGGGAGTATCAAAAAACGACGCGTATACGCGTGACCGATCAGGAGAGTGATTTTCTTTCTTGTTGTTTCTTTTAGTTTTTGTATCGAACGATGCTCGTGGACAGGCAGGCTTTTATGGATGATCGGTACTGTGATCGGCTCGGAAAAAGCATCATGCATAAACTTTACCATGCACGTCTATTTGTATTTTCAAGCATGTTTAAAAAAACACATAAATGGAAAACTGTCGAGGCTGCAGTGCATGAGGGATGAGAATGATTATTGAAAATGGGAGAAACACGAGAGGATACGAACGCTGAAAATATAAAATTTTGGGAGAGATACAAGATAAATGCTCGTGGTGGCTCGACGCTTCAGGCGTTCTATTAAAAAACAGTGTATGACTATTTTTTTTTTGTCACTCGATATGAGAGCGACATATGATCCTCGTGCATATCCCCAGTAGCCACTTTTTCAAACCATCCTGGACAACACTGTTCGGATATCGCATACATTATACATCACCTGCGTGAGTACGCACTTTCTGTATTCTGGACTAAAAAATTTCGCCTCGGGTACTTATCGGATAGCGACACTGGTTTTACCGAGTTGTGGAATACATCTGTGAATCTCGAAAAATCCACCGATTGCAGGAAAAAAAGCTTTTCAGGATGTTTTTTTTTTTTAACCCTTTCAACATGATGCTGTTATTTTGCCGACGGATAAAATCCGTGAAAATATTGATAATTTATGCATATGGGATAGATGGAGCGCGTCGTCATGCATGATATAGTCGACATTCGATTCTGGTGATGAAAAAGTTAACCGTGTATTTTTATTTAATCGTTTTATGTTTCAAAATGTACATCTGTGATATTCTCGTGCCTTGAAATCTCATGATTTTTTCATAAAGCTTACCAAGAGGATAAAAAAAAAATTGTACGCACAACAAAAAAGTTAAATTACTCGAAGTTTCGTTTGAATCAAAAAAAAAAGAACAGGGATTTGTATGAATTAGTCAGGAACGTAAAGAATTTGAGGCCGGCGGACGAGAAACGAACGTAATGGAAACGGAAAAGCTTTTTTCCAACCGAAATGGGTGAGAGACTACGAGTATTTTTCATTTGGCTTGCAACCCCCTTTGGCGCAACCCCTTCTACGACTGGATACGATTCGTAGAGCTCTAAAAGGCAGATACTCGACGATGCACCTAATCAATAGAGCATCTAGGAGAGTGGGAATATTTTTTGCCATGGGCTACTCCCATTTCTGGAGCATCCATTTGCTGAAAAATTGTGATTTAATTTTTTAACTTCAATGTAGGAAAACAAATAAATTTACTTGGTAGACATCAAATCGTATGTATCCTGGGTTTCATGTACACTTTTAATGATATTCAGCGTTATTTAGGTCGACAAATATTTTGATTTCATAATCAAACAGTCATTAAAATACTTTCTCCAAAACCATAAGACAAGTTTGTGCTACACGCTGCCGCACTATATTCGAAACTTTAACTATATCTATCTCACACTTCACATGTTAAAATTCACCGGCAAACCTACATTTTCTTCGAGCAGATTTTCAAGCAGTGATAGTACAGTGTACAAAGCCAGTCAGCTTTATTGTCTTGATACCGGAAAAAGAGGGGGTGGTTTTTACCCCTTTTTCCTTGTGTATACGAGTATTCGTATAACTCACCGTACAAACTGTTGGGCTCACTTGCTCGTTCGCACGAGCAGCAGGCACTTGGTGACCTAATCTTTACAGCCGGCATAAACTCACTTTTTTCATAGCTTGTTACTTTCATATATATATATATATATATATATATATCGTCGCCGAGAGGGTTGCGCTTTCTACATGTTCACTGTTTGTATCTCCGGTTGACTGACGCCCTGTCCATCAAGATTTCGCACATATATGTTCATAGCCGGTATATATCGTAAAATGAGTTACAACTTTTGCAGTTTCACGCGGAGAGTGAAAAAGGAAAGAGAGGAAGAGACGGAGAGAGAGAGACAGAAATAGAAGGAGAGTCCACACAGGTCACGTATGTACATCGAGAAATGTATTTCATTTACTATGCATATCTGTACCAGTAAAAATGAAAAAAAAAGAGGTGTAACAGAACATAAATTTTTTTAAGCACTGGTTTCTTTTTTCCAACATGAAACTGAATCTTGCAGTCAATCTCGTTTTCAGCGCCTCATGCTTCACGTCCCTTCGCTTTGCTCATATATATTATCATGATTTTTTTTTTAGGTAATTTCGGCTCATCGATCATTCGAACATTGTGAACGAATTTTACAGATCTCCGTCTCGATGTTCATATTGTGACCGAGCCACTAAAATTCTGGATAGAGATCAGACATGATTACGCTGCAGCAAAAATTTGACTCATTGTTATCTGTAGCAAAAAAAAAATCATGGTACAGCCAATGGCAATCATGAAGAACCATTGAGCTATCGATGGAATTGGTGTTGGGCTTCTTAAGGTTCCAATCATCACCTCAAGCATAGGCACTTTAGGTGGCTACAAAAACCATTTGAACCAAATTTTTTTTTTAACTAACATTTAAACCACAAAAAACCTCCGGAAGAAAAGTGTCCGATGTGTCAAATATCTCGGCGCAATATTATAGACGATAAGATACTCTGGATATTAATAATTAATAATGATGATAATGATGTGAGTAGTAATGGTGAATCATGGGGATATGTTGTTGATTTTCTCGTGTCAGTCGCATATATTAATTTTTGCCGTGGCAGAAAGCGTATTAATTCTCTTTGATATTTCATCGTATTTACATCGACGATATGAGACGAATTCTATTAATGTGTATTGCTGAATATTATATCGATACATAAATATTTATCTTGTGATACGTGATATGATATAATTTTTGTCATATTAATAATGTGAATAATAATAATAATACGTTAATAATTAAATGATGATAATATACATGGATCTATTTCTTCTTCAATTTTATTTTGGCGGTTTAATCCGACGGGATTTTGTTTGGGTCAATTTTGTTCGCACAAATTTTGTCTCCGAACCTCGATTTTTTTTTTCATTTTTTTTTCTCTGTCAAATTCTCAGCCTCGATTGTATAAAAACCTCGTTCACGGAGAATTCGAATTCGCGATGCGGTTAACGAGAGGAGAGAACCGTAAAACGATAGAATGCCAAATCGGCTCGCGTACACGTGGGGATGACACGTAGAGAAATTTATATATATAGGTATACGCATAGACGCGAGTACGATTCACGAGGGGTTTTGTATTGTTTCAGGGATGGTTACGTGTGAGTGCTTTTGCGGAATGGAAAAGAGGACGGAGAGAAAAAGTGGGAAAACAAGGGAGGTAGGATGGTTTGTCCAGTGGTGGAATATATTTTGTAGCAGGCAAAACCATATGGATAAAGACAAAACGCGCACGTACGTATGCTAACGTTTCGTTTAACTTTGTGTGACATCCCCTCAGGTGGAGAATGAAGGGTCAGCTTATGCATGCTACCTGAGTTATCATACACGTGGGACAATATACATGTAGCAACGTTTGCCACTTTTTCTTCATCTCTGAAAAGATTCTCTCTCTCTCTCTCTCTCTCTCTCTCTCTCTCTATATATATATATATATATATATTATATCCACCATGATGCGTACCACATATATCGCTAACACATACGTTCTTCCACATCCAGATACCAAACACTGTGATTCTGTTTCTTTTTGAAGCCTTTGGAGTGCAACGTCGGTACACACAATATGCTCGGTCAATGTTACTATGAGTGTCGAGTTCCGTCGTATGTTATATATTTCACGAAACACGGACTATTGTATCATGTAGACACACGTAAGTGGTGAGTTTAACGCTACTTTTGTTGCCACGAATCAACGAATTCCAGTACAAATAAAGCTGTATAGTTTTATTTCCGGTATACAAAATCTGATTTAAATATATTTTAGTTGATTATTGGCCAAGATAAATTTCCTATATTTCGATTGAAAATTATTGAAATGTGAAAAAAAAAATTGAGGACAATTATAAAAATGTGTCAACATTACTGAATCTCTCTGGGTCTCTCTTGCTCTTATGGTAAAAAAAATGTCAACGTGTATATTGTATACATATTTTGTTTTTGTTAATTTAATCTGCGTTAAATGAAAGAGGGCATATGTGTTAGTGTGTGTGTGTGTGTGTTTGTTTATTTTTGCTACTTATTTTTAGTCGAGCTCTCAGAAAATTGCCCGTGCGGTCGAGTCGTACGGTGGTATATTCTTCCAGTTGGCACGCGATGTACCCAACACTATGTGTGTATGACTACGACCGAAGCGTTATATCCACCGTGATGTATTTGACCCCACATAAAACTCACAACCCCTGGACGTGGGGCAGAGAGAGAGAGAGAGAGAGCGAGGAGTACGAGTGTGCGGCAATAGTAGGGGCGGTAATGTGGCTCGTTGCTTTAACACCCTTGAAAAAGCTTTCATACGGGGTAACGCAACGACCTGTCTCGCTTGCTCGAGATAGAGTCTGTGTGTGAGAGAGAAAGAGAGAGAATATTTTTTCTCGTCGTTGTTGGATTAATTTGAGCTTTTTATGTACTGCATCGTATTCTACATTTCGAATTTATTAACAAAATGAAACTTAATTACTCGCGCATGACGGATAAAAGCAACAAAATGGTAGAGAATGTGTGAACACACGCAGTGAAAATCCATAATGAAAATCGAATAAGCCCTATGAAAATTGATATGAACCCTTTTATTTGACGTAACAACCATGTAAATTTTAAATAAACAATTACCTGATATCTTTCGTTATTAACGCTGGTACGCGGATAAGTTTTCGGCAACGGAAAATAAACTATTCATTATTGGGAAAACGCTCGATATCGCGAGTATTAACTATTTGCAACATTGAAATATTAAACTAACGATTTATTATTATATTGAGAATAACACGTCGATTCAGCAGAGGATTTCGCGCTTGGCTTTCGTCGTCGGAGCTCTCTTTGCTATACCACCTTAGTCATAACTCTATTTATTATCAGCAGACTCATTGGTATAGATTTAAGATGTTCACAATATGCTATAACGTTGCATGAATAGCGAATCTGCTTTTGCACGAGAGGTCACGAGATGAATTTTGCTTCTGTGGTAATTTTATATTCAAGCCGGAAATTCACTGCTTCCAGATCGGAAATGTGAGATATGAAAATAACATCAACGAGAGTATAAAGATACCGAGCTGGTAATATACCAGAAACTCAATATCGTACAATACTCTTCTTTCCATCCCCCGGTGTATTCGCCACACCGGGAACGAGAGAACGATCACTTTGAATCATTTCTAAAAAATCATGAATAATTGTTCTTTAAAAAAAAAAATTATAACTTTTTTTTCAAATTTCATAAGAACTGGTAACAATTATGCTTTGAGAATATCAACATATTATTTATCAGATACTGATGACTCTATAAATATCCCAATAACAACAAAGAAACGGAGTGTCCTCCTGTTTCTTTGTATAATTTTATATCAAGGGTAGGTACAAGCACTCTTTTTCTCCTGACCTATAAGTACTACGAGGGAGAGAGATAGAATTAAAATAGGTAGGGCATTTTTCTTCGAAACGATTTGGTAGAGTCAGAAAGCATTCATTTGCGTAATTATTATAATACATGGAGACAGCCCCACTATTCCTTTTTGATCACGTAAAGTTATTTTCGAGAAAAATACGTTACATTTTTTTTTTACTTTGTGTTGAACTCGCCTCAGCTTATTGCAGACACCATTCTAGCCTCAAACACGATAACGCAAATGATTCTTGTTTTCTGATATGTCGGCTAAAAATATTCAAATTTACATACAAAGAGAATATTGGCACGAATAATTGACTGTCTCTCAACAAAATGAGGATATATTTATAAATAATTCATCATTATACAGATTACTGAGTACTAGAATTTGTCATCCCATGCAAGTTTTAAGCATCCCAATAGCCAATGTCTATGTTTTTGCCCCATACCAATAGGATTATCTCGATGATATTTCAATGAAATGGTGCACAGCATCAGGCGCTCAATGTTTTCCCACGAATTAACTATTCGTCCAAGTATATTCCCGCCGCATAATCTCCGTTCAACAACACTCGTTGAAATGATCCGAAACCTAGATGGATGTTCATGATGAACAAAACTCGGTCGTTGCGCAGTGGGATCGAGCGCGTTGGGAGAAATGCGTGAGCGATATTCATCAGGGCAGTTGAAGCAAGTGTGTATAGACAAGGTCTATTCCCACGTAAGCCTACCGGATAACCGGACTTTGCTTTGACGCCAATGTTGTCTGTGCCTGAGTATTCGTATTAGTAACAACAGCGGATAGCAACGATGGTACGGTGCGTGTGTATTCTGGCATTCTGAAACTAGAGAAGCGATTGCGAAGTGACGCGCCGTTGGCAGGTGCGTCGGTCCAATCTAGCTCTTCCTTTCTCTCTTTCTCTCTCTCTCTCTCTCTCTCTCTCTCTCTCGCGCGCGCGCGCTCTTGCATTCCATAGCTATTTGGCAACATCAGAGACGGGGGTTGCCCTATAGCTGGTACGTGGTTTACCGATTCCTCCGCGTCGCCGCAAATGCCATCGGCAGCATCCACCGCACCGTGACCACCGCCATTACAACGAGATGGAGCGAGCGTGAGAGAGCGAGAGAGATAAAGTGGAGGGGTGGAGAGTTCTAGTGGGACACGCGGACGTCCCAGAAGCCCGAGAGAGAATCTCCTGGACACAAACGTTGTGTATGTGTAATACAAATACACACCTGTACACATGCACATGCAAACACGAAAGCCGAGACAAAGAGAATGCACGATCAACTTGCATCGTCACGAGTATATGTACGAATCGGTATCAGCGCTGGTTCCATCCTGGGCGCTTCACGATCCTATTTCTCGGTCCGGCTGTCCGATCCGACCAGCTAGCAGTCCTCCCTCTCTCTCTCTCTCTCTCTCTCTCTCTCTCTCTCTTTCTGTCTGTAACTATACTGTGTGTGTAGGATCATCAAGAACCACCAACAGCCAAGTACAAAGTGTGTTCGAGTTCTACGATCGGTGCGATCGGCGCGACCAAAATCGAACTACGATCGAAATCCCCAAGGGCTACCACATGTACACCTGTGTCCTATACATATAGATCGTCGAGGATCCTCGCACCAACAGCTCTAATGTATATGTGGTACAATGTATACGCACAGGACGCGGTGTGAAAACAGCTCGACAACATTTAGATATATACGTATATATATGTAGTCAAATAGAGAAAACGTTCTCGTACCGATGCAGTTCACTCGTCTCTCGTCACTGGTGATACCAGATCGTGTTTTCTCCATCTATAGGAGACGAGTATACTGCGCTCATTGTCGTGTTACGGTTAGTTTGCTTACTTCGCTCTTCCTCACATTTGGCTCTCGCCGATAGTCTACCAGAAAATCGTGTCTGACTATTTTCATACCTCTATCACTTCTTCTTCCCATTTGGTAACTTTGGTGCTCGCGAAACGTATACATACACGAAGAGAAAATTAATGATTCGTCTTAACTCGAGTCTAACCAGGCTTATAAAATCCGTTCTCGATGAATAAACTTTGACCTTTCGTCATACCAAAGCTCGTTTTTTTCCATCTACACGACACGAGTACACTGCACTCGTTGTCGTGCTAACTCGTTTACTCCGCTCTTACTCACATTCGGCTCACTCTGATAGTCACCAGTAGACCGTGTCTGACTATTTTCGTATCCCTATCACTTCTCCTTCCCTTTATGTTGCTTTGGTGCTCTCGAACATACATACAGGCACGTTCAAATTAATAGACACATGCAATTTATATTCTTGATCAATTTCTGTTAGGGAAAATGTTAATTCTCGCGGTACGACTCGATTTAACTGGAGACAAACTATGCTTATAAAATTCGTTCTCGATGAATAAACTTTTGCCTTTCTTCATACCAAAGCTCTTTTTGTCCCATTTACACGATACAAGTACACTGCACTCGTTGTCGTGTTACTTACTTACTTCGCTCTTCTTCATATTTGGCTCTCGCCGATAGTCCACCAGAAAATCGTGTCTGACTATTTTCATACCTCTATCACTTCTCCTTCCCATTCGGTAATTTTGGTGCTCGCAAAACGTATACATACACAATGAGACAATTAATGATCCGTCTTAACTCGAGTCTAGCCAGGCTTATAGAATCTGTTCTCGATGAGTAATCGTTTTATTCCGTGAGGAATCATAGGTATGAATTATTTTCACTGTATCGGTGCAATTCTTAAATTCCATCTATATTGTAAAATTTATCTGACCATTTATCTCGATTATGATTGTGACCATTAATCTTTATTATTGTAGAGTTACTTGTTTTTTAGTTTTGGTTTATTTTTCTCAAAACGTAATCGTTTAAATTGAGTCGCCGTTTTGCGATGTTACGTGCAATTTTTTAAAGTTTATTTTCCATTCTAAAACAATCTGTATTATATCGTGAACTGGGGAAGGGGAAGAGTTTGAAATGTGCCTGTTCGTGTCGTTACTGGAAACGATCGACGTAAATTTTCTCTGAGGCGAGAGTGTGGGACTCCATGGTACGAAAATCCCGTCGGCTCTTGGTCCTCTTCTCTGCCACTACTTTGCCAGACTCTCTGCTTTCGGAATATTCTATATACTCAACTATATCGGATATATGACCGGGAGCTCGCTCGAGCGAACATGGAGGAGAACCTGCGGCTATGCGAATGGCTTATATTCCCCAGGATCGGCCTCAGTCAGAATCTCTCTCGGTGGAAGCGATTTTCTTCCCTCTCTCTCTCTCTCTCTCTCTCTCTATTGCCGGATAATAATTCGAGGAGCCTGGCCAGATTTGCGGATAGGTAGCTACACCAAACGTGAAAGCCGGAAAAATACTATGGATACGCGGGTGACCCTCACGTTTTCGTTTTTTTATCCCGTTATTTCTGTGCTCTCAATGCCAATTTCACCGAGAGTTCATTGGTCGTTAAGAATAATTTGACAGAACATCCATAATGGATTGAGGTCGAATGGTCTATTAAACATCGATATTTTTTTAGTCGAATTCAATGAGGAATAATTTTATTCTTAATTAGTTCCATATATATCTTTTTCGAAATACTTTTGAATTATTAAATTTTTTTAATTTAAATTCCCAGATCAAACTTATATTTCAGATATTGAATCGATTAATATTTCATAGCAAAGATTGACCAGCTAATAAGAGAAGAAGATGTAGAATATTTCATTGGAGTACTCAACCATTGGATCAATCCATCATGACATCTATAGCTCAATCCGCCTTAATATGAGAGAGTTTATAACGTTATTAACAATAACAACATGATTCTTAATTCTGTATATATCCATGAGTAAGAGAGCGTTACGTGATAATGCCCGTCAGTGATGCGTATAGAGAGTCAAAGGCGCGAAAGGTTTGAGAACTGCATAGGCTTACAACTCTAGTTGTATAGTAAGAGAGAGAGAGAGAGAGAGAGAGAGAGTGGTATGTATGTGGTGATCTCGCTTGGAAGAAACTTGAGCCAAAATCTCTCAAACGGAATAGCCAAATGAGTTCGCCTTTGTGTGCCGCAAAGCCTCCGAACCCCTCCTTTCGCCCTTTACTTGGTAAATACCTCTGGGTGTTGAGTGTTTATCCGCGTACGCGATTTATAATGCGGGGAAAACGATGCGCGATTAAGCACTCACGGAATGGTACACATGACAGAGAGAGAGAGAGAGAGAGAGAGAGAGAGAGAGAGAGAGAGAGATAGAGAGAGAGAGATAGAGAGAGAAAGAGAGAGAGAGATAGAGAGAGAAAGAGAGAGAAAGAAGAGAGAGAGAGAGAGAGAGAGAGAGAGAGAGAGAGAGAGAGAGAGAGAGAGAGAGAGAGGTATATACTTAGCTAAATAACTGAAAAATTTAGCTATTAAAAAAAAAAAAAAAACACCAAGGCTCTACATATTCACAAAGTTCGGTTAGAAATTTTTCCGGAGAACGAGCGCTACGAGACTTTTTTCTTCTAATTTTTCTGCTTATTCTACGTCGACTTTTCTCAATTGTTTTATTCGCCCTAAAAGAGCGCACAAAGGATTATAATTTTTTTTTTTTTGTTTTGCACAGTGAATAAAAATTCGCTGAGCTCGAAAAATAGTTTCTTTCTTCGCAAGTGAAGAAGCATAGCAGGGCAGAGATGCGCGTGAAGGATCCACAAACTCGCAGCTATTTTTCGGCTGACATGAACGTAAATCGGGATGATTCAGCTTATCCGGGCCAGAAACGACAACGACGGGCGCACGGTGGACGGTAAAACTTTTTTCCACACGGCAGGACGAGCGAGAGAGTGTATTAAAATAGTGAGTGGAAGGAGTATCGACCGTTAGAGAAAAGAGAGACGAGAGAGGAAACGATGCTCCCAGGTGCATGTTGCAGGAGTTTACTGCGGTTTGCCTCTCTCTCTCTCTCTCCCTCTCTCCCTCTCTCTCTCTCTCTCTCTCTCTCTCTCTCTCTCTCTCTCTCTCTCTCTCTCTCTCTCTCTCTCTCTCTCTCTATCTTCACTATACAACCTTTATTTTCCGGGAGTGAGCGCATCTGACGAAAAACTTAAACGACCCTGTTTCACCAAGAGACAAACAACTTACGCGTCATATATATACACGTATATTGCGTACCCTCTATCGTGTGTACGATAAACTTTTATATAGAATGTGCCGTTGGCGCGTCTCGAAATTTTCCTTACGACGGAGCCCCTTCGAGAGAAAATGGCGGAGAAAAAGCTGCCTAAAGTCTTTGACTATGTCTGCTTCGAGTTAATGTCAAAGGCTTTTTTAGTTGGTAAGAATATCTAAAAAAATATATACCATTTCTAAAACAAAACGATATAATTTGATGTACTTCGTTAAAATGTCGCGTTATCGACAAGACTCGTAATAATCGATTTTGGGCATTATTTTCCAAAATGGCTAAAGTGAAGCAAAGTATTTTTCCTCTTTCCTATATACTGGACACTGGTACATACATCTGTGCTTGAGTCAATTCCACAGAATAATACGAAGGTGTCGGAAATAGAGTAAAAATACTTTTTTCTCCCAACAAGCTCGGTTGTTTCGTTCGGTGGTAGTTTTGGGGACATATTTACCCGTAAAATAGGAAAGACACGTTTTAGTTTTGCATACGTTGGTAGCGACCGCAAGAGAGTCGGGGCTGGTTGGAAAACGGGACAAAATACGGGATCTGCCGTGGTCGTCTAACCGCGCGTGCGGGGTACTAAGGAACGAGAGGGGATAGCGAGGGAGAGATAGAGAGAGAGAGAGAGAGAGAGAGAGAGTGCACGAGAAAAGGGAAGGGCGTTTGCTGTGGTTCGTTGGAGTGAGAGAGGAAGACTGGGTCCCATGTGCTTGTCACGGTTTTACAAGTCCATAAAAAGAGAAATTTCAGACGGAGTTAAATATTGCCACGGGCTCGTACTGAATTTCAAGCGTGAGACTTCGAGACTGTACCATATCCCCTCCCCTGACCCTTTCTCAAAAATACCTCGCGTGTTGTATACAGCTTTCAATTTTTACCTTATATACACACCAAAGAGACGACATGAACAATGGACAAGTGACGGAAGATCGATATTCAATTTTTCGACGCTATATCGTGCATACATAATTTTTGTTCTCATTTTTTTTTTCACATGGAAAATGACGTAGAATGACATTGATCACACTTTTGATATTTGTCCATTATATAAAGTTGACGCGTCAAAAAGTACGAAACATTTTTATTCTATGGAATATTTCATAAGTCTGATGAAAATAATTAATAGAGTAATAATAATAAAACTCGAATAGTGGAACGATTTTTCGTTCTTGAAAATATAATATCTATATATATATATTTTTTTTTTTCGATGAATATATTAACAAATTGCCCAACTGTACAAAATGAACAGAAGTACTTGGTTCGTTCTTCTGTTTAGAGAAAACCTTCTACGTGGATATGTATTCGCATAAAAGGTGGCTTTTATGCAAACGACAGTCGCAATGGGGTATGGAAGCAATGCGCAAGAAATATAAGTAGAAGAAAGCGCGCATAGCGCGCCAGAGGAAGGCTGGGAAACGCTCCGAGTAAGATCACTGTGTGGGCTGGGCTGTCTCTCTCTCTCTCTCTCGAGGGTGTCTTAGAACTCTCCGCGAGGACGAGAGAGGAGTGAGAGAGAGGGAGAGACCGGAAACTCGAGAAACGGCACGCCGGGGAGTGCATATACCGCGGGGCTGTGTCTCGTCTTCTATTCTCCAGTAGTGGCGGTTATATATGAACGGCCATTCGGTCGAGAGAAGGAGAGAGAGAGAGAGAGAGAGAGAGAGAGAGAGAAATGGGAAGTGAACCGAAGGGAGCTTATACCATGGACTGAGAGCACTGTTAGTATATTGTACGTATATACTTAGAGACCACCATACCTCTTATATACCATATAGAGTATCTATATACACATATATAAGACATTCCAATCTCAATTGAGGGGACCATTTTTGATTCTCAATACTAGAAACCTGCCCATATTCAGTGGGATTCTTACAAATTTCATTTTTCAACGAAAAAATTACTATACCATAATTGGTACAGTAATTTTTGTCGGTGAAAAATGAAACAATCGATAATGGCTAGCATTAATAATTTAAAACTTCGTTGATAAAACGACTACGTCTTGTTTTTCTCAATTTAATAATGAGTTAGAAGTATTTTCCTGTTTATCCCTACGTATGATATTCTGAACGAAAGAAAAAAAATAAGATTGTGCGGATCACGATCCAGTCAATTTTTTCTGGAATGTCCCATATATATGGGGTAAATGATTATCCCATAGTTTGTCCTCGGATGCAATGCCTAAGCGTTTCTGAATCGAGATTCGCTGCCTGTTCTCTGTTACGCCAGAAGCAGAAAATGCTCGAGCAGTATCCGGAGGAATTACGAGAATAGGCGTGAGAGGAAGGGAGAGAGAATTCGAGAGAAAGCAAGGAAGAGAAGGAGTGGATCGTTTGTACAGCCGTTTCCAGGACGAGGTCCAGCAGCCCAGAAAAGCAAAAAGACATGGAGGATTGAACTGGTCAGTCTTCCTCCCTTGGCTCTGCAGTGTTTCGCTATTGTTTATGTTATTCTTCTTCTTTTTCTTTTTTTTTCTTTTTTCATTATAGTACAAACGTACAAATTCCAAAGCTCAGCTTAGTGCACGATTTAGATTTTTCCGCTCGTGCACGAATTACACCCAGTTGAACGGAAAAATAATACGACAGTTTAATTCGGACAATGCCATAAAGGAAAACGAATTTGTTTAATTGAAATCCGCAAATAAAATAATTAAACCCTGATTCGAAATTTAATGGAAATTTTGTTGAAACCAATTGAAATTTATTGGGCCGTAATAGATATTATTTAATTCATTATTTGTGATGCATGAGAGAAACAATGTAAAAAAAATTATTTTATTTTCTACCCCAATCTAACGGAAGAGTTTTGTTTCGTAAGATATTTCGAGAAATAGACATGCTAAAATATATCGTACGCATACAGGAAAGAAAGGTTGTAAAAAAATGCTGTATTCAGCATATATCGATAACAGAAAAAATTTGATGTATTACATATGTTACTCACTGCTTGTATCCTGCTTCGGCTGGTTGCCCGGCGACGTCGCCCAGTTGACTTTCATCTCCTGAAACAAACCGAAAGGCCCACATACTGTAGTGTATACCCATAAAACTTGTACATACATACATACATATATATATATATATATATATATATATGTATATATATATATATATATACATCCATCCATATATGTATATATAGCAGCCGCCTTTAGCTCCTGTCACAGCGGACCAACATGGGAGCGCGTGTGGCAAAAAGATCTTTGCTCTCTTGTGGTTTACGGGGTCGAGAAGATTTTCGGTGGACCACCGGAGAAAATAATAAGGGAGCTTATCTTATCCAAGACGTCGGTCTCTCTCCCGTAGAGCCTCGAGCAGCCCCCGGAAAGCGCTTTGGGAGCGGGTGAGACAGAAATTTTATAGAGGAAAGAGAGAGAGAGAGAGAGAGAGAGAGAAAATAAAACGAAAAGTACACGAGGATGCTGGGCGGGAAAAAAGGAAAGATGCGACTTCGATCCTAGAGCTCGCCGTGATGGAGTCGATCGTAGAGGCGGTAAGGCGCTTAAGGAATCCTTACTTCAGGGCCGATGGTAAAGCCGCGCGCTCGACTTCTCTCTCTCTCTCACTCTCTTTTACCTCTATCTGTAGTTTTTTTCCCTCTCCCACACAGCTCTCACTTACTCTGCCTTCCTGCCCTACGATTCTTTTCTATCCCATCACATGTCCTGTACAATTCAAGCAGCTTTCCTTTTCCCTATACTGGTGCACATATAATATACATACATATTTGTACATACAGATACATTACTGTGTGCACTTCTCCATTTCCTTCAAGAGAGCTTTTCTAGCCTTTTGCTAAAAAAAAAAAAACTATGCACTCTGTATCACTCACACATGCTAAAATGTCCGGGCATCCCCTATCTTCGCTCTCCAACACACGTGTACGGTAAATACTGCACTGAAGAATTTAAAAAAAAAAAATCGTAACATGAATAATATTTTTTCCTTGAAAAGTCGAAAAATATATTAATAAAAAGTCTACATACGCAATGGAGGTAAAGTCAGCTTTGGAAATGAGCAAGCATTGAATGAGAGAAAGAACATTTCAACGAAGATATAAATGAAAATAGTTTTGTACATAAATTAGATTATAATAATGAAATGAAACTTTTCAGGTTTAGTAATACTTTATAATTGCATTCCATAAAAATTCTTTTAGAAACAAAGATTATAAAGACAAAAATTATCGTTAATTTAATGATTATCAAGATTACTTCATGCACCATAATATCTTTTTTGTTACTGTTAACAATAAAAATCCAGCATTCGAATGAAATTATTTGTACCCTATTAGCGAATTGGTTCTATCAATTTTTGATATTTTTGTATACAATTATTCCAATACCCTTTCTCAATGACTGTTAGGTTTGGGACAATAATATCAAAAATGGAGGAGCAAATCTGAGAAGGTAAGGGGCATAGGTCGTATTGAGATGGAATCCCTCATAAGTAATATTCTCGCTCTATTTCTCGCTCTCGTGACACGAGGCATGATTGGGAGGAATGAACCAAAGGATAAGAATAGCAACGATCGTGTGAAAATGTATTGAGAAACGCGAAAGCCCTTGACGCGATTCAATAGAGACAGAGAGAGATCGGGAGACGGGGATCAAAGGTGAAAGAGATGGAAAAGTGTTGACATATGTTTTGTTGGTATATAGCCCAAATACTCTCTCTCTCTCTCTCCCTCTCCCTCTCCCTCTCTCTCTCTCTCGCCCTGAAGTTTCTTTCGTCCCGTGAGAACGTTCGGCATCACGGAAATGAGGAGGAAAGCAGGATCAACGCGACGGATATTTTTTTTCTCACTTTCACCCTCGTTTTTTTTTTCATTCACTTCTCATTCCTCATCGTGATCTTTCCTCTTTTCATCTGTACCTTAAGCGGTTCCGTAAACCAACCTCTTTATGCGTCCTATTATGATTCCGGCTTCCTCTCTCTCTCTCTTTCTCTTCTCTCTCTCTCTCTCTCTCTCTCTCTCTCTCTCTCTCTCTCTCTCTCTCTCTCTCTCTCTCTTGTTCACCGTTTCTTCACACACTTCTCTGTGAACGTCAATTTGCGCACACTGTCGCATTTTCTTCCCTCGAATGCGCAAACTCTCTTTCAGTATCTACTCAAGATATTCACGATAGATAGTGAAGAGTCGTTTCGGCTAAACTGATAATTTCGATACGAGAGAAACATAGAGGGAGAGAGTGAGAGAGGCTACCTGGGCTCTGATAGGGCCTTCGCCAAATTCCCAAAAATTCAGGGAGCCAAATCGAAGCCTCGAATAAATATATTTAAGCTCAGAGTATCGGCAAAAGCTTGAGAAAAATTCGAATGTTCTCGTCACTCGCCTGTGGTGCTCATGATCATGAGATGATTGAAAAATTGTGAAAAAAATGTCCAAAACAAATTTTCATGCGATTCGTCGAAATTAATTTTCAGCCCACAAGATTTCTAAGGGGTTGTTGCAAAACACGTCTTTTTCATAAAAGAAAATAACTATTTTTGTTTCTCGCAGCCCGATTTGATTTTTCCATTTTCGATGTTTGGAATTATAAAAATGAATTTATCATGTCATCGTCAGAATCTATATATAGCACGTTTTACAAGCCCGATCTGCAGCGTATGATCGATTCCGGATTGGCAGTTGTAAGCCTCGAAAAAAAAAGCCTCGGAGTCAAAACAGTTATAATATGTATAGATCGTCAAGTCATCTGACATTTAGTACAACGTTTACATGCTGATGGTATGATCAAATAATACCAGAACGGGCTTTTCGGATAAAATTCAGCGCTCCACAAGGCAACCAGGAAGTCGAGCAACACGCCGAGGGAGAGGTGAAAAAATAACAGAGTGGATAAAATCCATCCGGGGGTATGTATAATAATAAAAGCTTTACCACAAACGAAATCAGGTGTGGCGAACATGAGGCTTGCGTATGTACGTATATATGTGTGTGTGTGTGTGTCTGTTGAGGGAAAAAAACTGCGGTTTTTGCGCGTGCGAGCACGAGAGTTAATGGAAAAATGGTGTCAACGACATGGACGACACACTGGAGTCCACCCTTCACCTCCGCACCACCCATCGGTCCCTCGTACCATGCATTCACAACCACAACCACTCCGGCACCCCTGCTGATGTACCTGCCGCTGCCAAACTCTTGGAAACAGCGTGAAAAGCATTAATTCGTTCACTGGATGGCTGAAATAAACGAATAAACTGACGCACGCAAAGAGAGCGCTGGTATCGCATCGCTGCTTTTTATTTCTCTCTCTCTCTCTCTTTGCTCTCTCATATCCCGTGGCCTGATTACACAGTAAACTATAGCCCAGAATGACCACCACTGTGCCTGTAAAACTCGGGAACAGTCCACACGACAGTGCGAACCACCAGTGACCACGTTATCAACATCGTCGAACGATCAAACAAACAAACGAACGCGAGGGCTTCCGAGTTGTATAAATTTGCAAGTAAAACTAACACGCCAACACCACAGAGCCACGGATGACGTATGCCGGAAGCTCCAAATTACTCTGTGCTGTTCAAGACTCGAGCTTTAATCGCGCCTTATCAAATTCCCCCTCAACAACACTCAATTCGTCGTGCCCTGGCAGTGGTTATAAAGTTATTGGGTCAGACGAGAGGCTAAGCTTGAGTTATTATTTTTTTATTAAATTTACAAGGCAAGGTGCACGCTTCGAAATTAGAGCTATCATGAATAGACCGCAGTCTCATGTATGGACCACCGTCGTTTCCTTAATAATGCAAGAACGAATTCCCAAGCGGTAAGTTATATTTTGTTTGGGGAAAAAAAAAATTTCACCTATCGAGCCATAATTTTTTACACAAATTGGATATGGGACAAGAACGTTTGGCCGTGAGTTTTGCCAAGAAACAATACAGCCATTTAGATTTTACGAAATTTTGAATATTTAAATTTGAATTATGAAATTTGAGAAAATCTCAAATCATCGACGTCGAGTGAACAGAAAAAAATCGTACAAATTGAAACTTACACTTACTCGTTTCTTTTCCGCATTTGTAAAGTTTCTTTTATGACTTTATTATGGAGGGTTCTTTCTGAATGGGAGGGCAATAATGAGAAAGCAGTGTGCAAATTTCAATTAGCACTATTTGTTCGTTATGTAACAGTTGATCGTAATGTTGGTTAGAGTGGAATATAAATTTGGGACTAGCTAATTAGAGGCTTCGCGATAAACGCAATAGCGGAAATAAAAATGCTCTTTTTCGCAGTGCTATATAGCACTGCTAGCAAAACCCTTGGAGTAACGAAAAGGGTAAATTTAAAGTCCTAGAAGAGATTTAGAGTCCTAGTCATATTGGTCATAAATTCAGCTGACGCAGAACTCGGACAAAACAAAGATCCCTTTCCGAAGAATGAATAATTGTATTAAAGTGTGAAATAAATTGAGTACTCCAAGTCGTACGTTTATCTTAGTTTACCATTTGTGACATCCACAAAATTTAACCTGGCAGTGAAATATTTTATAACTAAGAGAAATTTTTCTATTCAGCCAATACAGGAAATTATGCAGCCGCGATGAATTATACGTGTTGTATAACTGATGGGCAATTAATTAAAAATTTCAAACGGTTAGACTGTTTCTACAATCATCCTGGACATACGCAAATTCGATTGACCATTTCGTCGTTACGTGATAGCCAGAAATTGTTACACCAAATAGCACAGCCTGTTGCCAATATTTGGACCTCTTGTCGTTATGAAGCAAACAGTTTCCCACAAAGTCATTGATCTGGTACGTAGGACTGACTCATGTAGAAATATAAGTGTCAATAGTAATTGGTAGATACGCAGCTAGTACGGAGTAAGCAATTACGTAGAAACGCAAAGTCCTTTGCCTGTCTCTTGACCTTCGTTTCTCGTTTATAATTGAATAACGAATAACGCGCTGGTCTCCCTGGTCCGGCGACATATTGCATCCTCGCATCCCTTTTCTGATAAGACACACACATATATACACACACAAAGAAAGAGAGAGAGAGAGAGAGAGAGAGAGAGAGAGAGAGAGAGATGGAGAGAGGGTGGCATCTCGTAATTTATCGTTTACTCCCTTTCTGCCTAAAATTGATACGTGTCGACAAGGTCCCCAACTCGAGCCTGATATTCCGAGCTATATATAACTGATAATAAATCATTTCGATGAATAATCGTCTACATGCCTCGATGAGGAAACTCGCGCTTTCAGAAAGATGATCATTTATAGATACTGAATCCCTCGTTTTGCTCTTCATATCGTCGTCCAACCGCGGAAATCCCGTTTCCAAAGAAGAGAAGGAAGTTCAAAGAGAGAGGGATAAGCGTCAAGGCGTACAGAAGTAAGTGGAACTCGTAGAGGTTTTCCAAGGGTTCAGTGGCCCGAGCTTTTGCGATATATATATATATATATATATATATATATATATATATATATATATATACAAAGCTTGAGCCATAGCAAGCAAAGTGAAGTAAAGTATGTAAGTTAGGATAGGACAGAGGCCGAATACCCGAGACTCTAGGACGATGACGACGACGACGACGACGACGGCGGCCGGTACCGGGGACGGACCCGCAGCGTGTCCGCAGCAATTTGCAACTTTTAATAGTTAGCTCGGGCTGTGTGCCCTCCCGGGTTGTCTGGTGGCCGCACCGGGAGGTCCTGGAAGCTCAGTTGCTTCTTCTCTCTCTCTCTCTCTCTCTCTATTCTTCTCTTTTCACCTCCCTTATACTCTCACCCCTTCGTTACCTTCATCCCGCTCAGCCCCTTGTTCTACCTTAGCCACCGCAACAACCATAGCTGTGTATATATATTTTATGCAGTGGCGAAAATAAGTTTATATATTGTAGTTTTTAACAGTTAATGCACACGCGCGGTTATAACCCCCTCGGAGCCTCAGCTAGCTGCCATATTTATATATTAAACAGTGAAGTTTCACCCGACTCGGCCAACCTTTCTCACCCTCTCTATCTTATTTTCTCTCTCTCTCTCTCTGCTTTATTCTGTATATATATATATATATATATGTGTGTGTGTGTGTGGGTGTGTGTACACTTCCCTTTTTTCCCACAAAGCCAGTGTGTTTTCTACTCAGGAGCTTTTGCTAACGTCCCGGGACCGCACCATCATCTCACAACGCCAACGCTACCCTTTAACCACTGGCATTCTCACTGTGTAAGTTTATTTTATATATATATATATATATATATATATATGCACCACCTAACCTACAAGTATATACAACCACGCGCGTATTTTTAAGTTTCCACTTAGAGCCAAAAGCTCGAGAATATTCGCCGTTGTACGAGAGCTGCTTTAGAGCTCTCTCTCTCGGTCTATCTCTCGTGTAGTGACGAAAAATCCACTCTTGGCGAAAGGAACTCGTTTCGATGGTTTATTTCATGCCTCGGCTATTCGAGTATTTCTGATGCAGCCGCAGAAGAAAAATGTGTGCATGTGTGGCGCTCTGTATATGGTGAGTCTGATGCATTCATCGTCATTGAATAAGTGAAAAGGCTTCTTCGATAAACTCGCTACTTTCGCCTCAATCCGATAAATTGTTTTTTCTCGTTTCAAAGATCCTTCTGTCTGTATCACTTGTGGTTATATATATATGCAGAAAATATATTGTAGTTTTTGCACACGTGAGTATCTACGGTCCGATGTATAGGAAAGTTCAAGGGATAGATGTAGACTTGGAGCCTGCAGAGTGTACGACGTTTAAAGATTTTGGTATTCGTAGAATTTGGTAGAGGAAATCGAGACATATGTACAGAGAGGGAAAAGAATGATAGCGACTACGTTTTATGGATATAAAAGTTGAGTTATAAGCGAGGGGGTCACAAGAGCAAGGGAGAGAGGGAGAGAGAGAGAGAGAGCTCCAACGGTGGACATCGGGCAGAAATTGCGAGGTGCTGCACTTTCGACCTTGCGCAGGACGTCGCGATCTTGCGGCCGTTCGGCGAGATATTTATTGTCCTATTATCTTGATTGATAACCCCATGAAGAGGATATGGAGGACCTGTAGTGACCAAGGGCTGACCAACGGCTAGTATCTCACATAAGTACGTTTAATGGCGTAAGACAGTTTTTGGGGAAAAAAAGCAGTGAGCTTTCTCGAGGCAAGGGAGGAAATGAGCAAGAGAACGAGAGAGATATCCAGGGTCAGTCTGGAGGAGTCGGAGAGTCGAAACACGTTCCAGGGGAGAGAGAATCCAACCTGGAAAGTCCAACGAGTCGACCACAACGACGTTTCCTTTCGTTTTTTCATCCCCCACACATAGTCACCTCGCTGTACATATGTCCACCGAAAGCAGGAAACAGGCAGACCTACCATCCCTGTCTACGGTCAACCGGAGTCTTGGTTTTCTTATTTTTCGACCACATGGCCAAACCATTAGAGTCGTTACGTTACGTGGACGTTGCACCGCCATGGTAGACCAAACAGCCCTTGTTATAACTTTTTTCTCCCTCTAAGCGTGCTTCGATATCTTGCAGGCACCAGAGGGTATATTAGGGGCACATTTTCTTTTTAAAAAAGTATAATTTGTCACGATGCTTTACGTTTTTTCTTGCCTGAACGAAAATTCACGAAAAAAAATCTTGCCATTGAGAAAATATGGATATTGTTTACAATAAATTCTCATTGGAATTCCCTTGAACTTATTTGAAATCTTAGGGGTGAGAATGGAGCAGCTTACTACCAATCGCTTTTATTTTATTAAAATAAATATTCATTATATTGCAGAAAAACTTTGTCGAAACCAAATAAGTTCATTTAGTCCTGAATTCATTTGTCAATACCCGAATTTTATTGACAAGGGAAATACGTGATCGAGGGAGACCCTAAACTCTGAATATTACTGCTCCTATCGCTGCAGCTGTACACTCTATTATTTACAATGCTATACACTCGTTTGCTGGACACCACAGGAAGTAACAAAACACAAGTACGAGGAGACATGTTTTTCCCACCTTCCTCGAATGCTTTTTCCTCTCCCCTCGTCTTCTATTTATTCATTGACCAAACCGTTTACCGAGTGAGAAACGGAGGAAAACTTTGTCGGGTGTTTCTTGCGTCTGGTCTTCTGCGCCATGACCAAAACGCGCACGTTTAAAGTTGGTCGAAACTGCGTGAAATCCCTTGTGTGGAGACCCATGCGGTGGTCGTCAGTATTGCGATGGAAATGGTCGGAGAACGAGAGCATGAAACTCTCAGATGCAAGAGAGGAGTTGTACAGCCCGGGAGGGGAGGGTCGATTCTATTGTTCGGATGGTCATGCTTTGCTGGTCTTGATGGTCACCGAATCCTTTGGTGCTCTTGTAGTCCTGTAAATGGAGACTACATGCATACCATTCTCTATGCTATTTCTATCTACCTCTCTCTTTTTACTTAACCCGTTTTCTCGCTTTCTCTCGTTCTCTTTCGACCATCGACTTTTTATGCGAGACCTCGTAGAGCCTCGTTGCCTCACACCAAATGCCAAGCTCGCTCTAACCTATGATATACGATTATACCGCGTAGTCTCGGCTCGTATCTTATTATTATGTTTTATCCACTGTAGTCCCTAAACTCCCCAAACCATTTTGCACAATCCTTGGATGATTTCTCACGCGCATGGTTCCCACCACAGTTAACATACATGCACGTGACGCAAAAGCTTATACTGTTACTGCGGTCAGCTGGGAACTACTGTAGAGACGTGAAGCTCCATTTCTTCTTCAGGCTGACTATTCGCGAATAGTTTGATTTAGGGGTGGTTTTTTATCGAGTGAGGATCTCTACGGTTTTTTTTTCCATTTCTGTGTCAAATGGTTAAAAAACTAACCAAAGTGCTTTCGTCGATTTAACTGATGAACTTCGATTTTACTTTTCCACCAGCTCAGTTTTATTCACATAGCGTGAATGTCTTTTTTACTTTTTTCGAAGATATCTTAGGTATAATTCAAAGTGAAGCATCATTCAAATGGAAAATTCTCGATAAAAAATATTGCAACGATACAATTACAAATAGTTGTTACAAATCATCCATCATTTTTTCATCAAATCGTTGCAAGAATATTCCAACTCGTTTTTTATATTTCAATTCGATATTTAACGCGACCCTATTCAATGGTCGCTGCCACACCAAATTCTCTTCGGCCTTTATTCTCCAATTCATTTTATTCATGCGGATCTTCCACTGTCTTGAGTTACCCACTGGCTTGAGCTTGGACGATATATATATATAGTCTCTCCCGAGCATTGTTCGCGGGTAGAGGATTACGAGCACGTTTCTATAAATAATAAAAATGAGGTCCTCGTAAAACTCGGAGGTTGTACCGAGGCGTAGCCCGAGGGACAGGCCGGAGAAGCTGGGGTAATAGTATATATATATAACTTGTACGTAGATATATCTATATATACGCCAAAAAGAGTATAGTCCAGCATGGTAAAGCGGTGTGTTTCGTTTTCGTGCCCTCGGGTTCGTTTCTTTCCTTCTCCCCAGACCGCTTGGATTCTCCGTACAGGAACTTTCAATCCTAATTTGGCCCACTTTGCTACGTTCTCTCATTCCCTGAACATTCTCGGACCTGGTCCCTCCTCATTCGCGTGTGTGTGACCCATATATATATATATTTGAGAGACGAGCGAAGAATTCAATAGGAACCGTGCAAAGGCCATTGACTTTTCGAGAGCTTACGAACTTTTTAATAACAAAGCTGCTTGGCGCTCCTGCTGACCACGGTCATACATACGTGCAAAACAGTTGGGTCATAGTTTTGAAAGTATATCAGAGATGATGTCGTCATCCTGGTGGAACCGTACAGAGTGCGTCTGGATAGACACAAGCCAAGAGAGACAGCGAGAGAGAGAGAGAGAGAAAGAGGGAGGGAGGGAGGGAGGGAAGAGGGAGGGAGGGAGGGAGGGAGAGACAGATATGTAAGGACTGTTTGAATTCCTAGCGAGATGGCACGTGTACGAAGGTCGGACTAAGCTTGCTGAACTGATGGTCGCCACGTCAGCACGTGGAAGCTTTCTGTCCGGGCTTTCAATGTACAACACGCGTTGGCTCTCCAACCTCCATACCCTTCCCTCCCACTGCACGTATATCCTTTCGTTTCCCCTTCTTGTGTGTATACACATATACATCTATATAGGTCTCACGAGCGTTCAGCGCTAGCATACATACTACTGGAATGTTCCCTTGAAGTGGCTGCTTGTCTCCCGAAATATTCGAAACGCGTGACCCCGGAGAACACACGGGAACTTCTGCTCTCTCTCTCTCTCTCTCTCTCTCTGTCTCTACCTTCGCTAACTCTCGTGGATTTTGGCCAACGACGATGAATTCGTGGTAAGCAAGAGAGAGAGACCCAGAGATGAAGGCGCGTTGATGTCCTCCAACATCCTTGCCGTCGTCATATATGAGCGAGAACGTCCTACTTTTCGTCCGGAGCTTGCACATTAAAAAAGCTGTTCATCGAGAATGTCGCGGTGGCGTCTTTGCTCTTGCAGTCACATTCGAATGGAAATGTATAATTATTTTGTAACCCCATACTTTTTAGCAGGGATGAAAAATGCGAAACTGCTTGAAGTGGACAGTCGTCCCCTAATCCAGTGGATAGGGGAACTCTACAGTGACTTTTTGACTTTCTACTCATGTCAATTCTTATTCACCAAACTTTCACAATTTCTTCTAAATTATTGTCACCTGGAATTTCCAGAAGTTTCATAGGATTCCATATGAAGTATTTGCTGAAGAAATTATCTATGAAGGAAAAACAAATGAATTTATGTATCGAATCAATGATATGCTTTTCGAAAATTCTGTTCTGATCGAGTTATCAAGGGATGTGAAATCGTCGTGATGCCAAGTAATTAAAAAAATAATTGAAATTATATTATAGGGATGTTGGCAGGATTTTGTGTTTGGTAGAATCTTAATATTGTATGGCAGTGAGTTCGTGGTCATTTTATGGTAGAGTGAAAACTGGTAGAATTTTAAATGTGTCGTAGGAAATTATGCATTGACATGAGCTCGGATTTTATGGCTGCATAGAAATTTGCTAAACTTGCTGTTAAAATGATATCTGAAGATTTATTGCTGGAGTAATTTTTCGTAGCGTCTATCTAAATTCTACTCGGCAAGATTGGGACTGATACCCCGAGTGCTACAAATCCTTCGGCCCAACGTACTATAGACATCCTTTGTTTCTTTTTCTAAACCGTCTCTTGGCATCACGACACGTTTATCGAGCTCTTCGACATTTCCAATGAGAAAGGGTGGATAACACTATGGATAGTTTTTGTAGCCTTGCGCCGAGAAAGGTCTCAACGATTTCACGAAAACGGAAGCTCTCGATGTGTGCCATTGAGCTTTGGGGTCACGTGAATGTAGAATCCTGTGTACCGAATGCTACAGCTCTTACTACGTGAAACGGCAAATTCTTCGAGTCGATATTTAAATTCCGTGTTTGCGTCTTCTTGGACGAACGCCTTTGGACCACTCGCTCTCCCTCTCTCTCCTTTTCGTCGACTCGCACTTTTCTCGACTTTGATCCTTTTCGTCGGTAATTAAATTCTTTCACTTTCGTGACAGACTAACGTACTGGAAGACTTGACTGGGGCGTTGTATACACCACGACCAGACAAGGCCGCGACTTAAGGAAGCTTCACCCTACATACTCATTTCTCTGCCTGCTTCTCGTTTCTCTCTCCTTTGTGCTTCACCACTCTAGCGAGAATATTAAAAGATGCCACCTGCTGTCCCGAGTATTAAGACCAGTGATTCAAATGTGTAAAAAATAATGAAAAATAAAAGCAATAGACGTGAAAAAAAAAAACGAAGCTCTGAAAGCTCGGGCCAAGCTCTCGGTGAATGACTAGAATTCGCGATGCTCCAATTCCAAGATTCAAATTACATCGCGAGAAATGTGTTTCTTTGCTGTTCTTTCACAAAGACAGCGGAGATCCGGTCCCCCGAGGGACTGAAAATATATTTAATTTAAGTCACGAGATCTCAGGCCCTCCATCCTACATTCTCGTTCAACATCTCGAAGGAACTTTCTCACCCGTGGTATCGAGACTGGAATCTCGTTTTCCCTTCAATGTCGATATAAGTCTACATGGAGAACAATGCTGGCTACTGTGCGAAAAAGTCATATATGCATATATAGAGATCCTCGTTCAATGATAAGCAGAATATAACACCCAGGAGAAACACTTTGGATGTTAGTGAGTAAAAGACTCGAAGAGGAAGACATTTGCAGGATAACTTCAAAGTGTGGCAAAAGTGTAACACCTGCAAGAAGAGGATGAAAACAGCTGAACCAATGACACCTATATACAGGCAAGGTGAATTCTGGATGGGGTAAAGCAGCTCCCCATAATCCGGAGGACGGTAAAGGGGCCTCAGGGCAGATAGAAGGACGACAAAGATGAGAGGAGATGAAGTCGACGATAGGAAAGAGAGAGAGAGAGAGAAGAAAAGAGAATAAGAAGACAAGCGTCGAGGGCTCGCAAGAGCAAGGAGGTGGAGAATTAAAGAGACCCAGTCATGTTGGTCGCTGGGCAATATAGCGCAGGGAAGACACCCGAGAAGGGGGCACGAGTGGCAATGGAGATTGCTCAAGGTAAACGGCTGGAGCAGAGAAGCTCGATGGGCAGAATCCGGAAGGCAAGAGGTCTCATCTGGTGTATTCTCGAGGGGCCTGCTTTGACATTCTAGCAGTAAGTACTTTCCAGGCTCACATTCTCACGAACTGGCTTGCCTATATTTGCACTCATGCACAAGCGAACGAATACCAAGAGTGTTTAGTGCCCTACCGACAGACGCGCCGAAATCAACACTTCCGCATATCCTACTTGAGCTTATACACCCGCACATGTACCAAGGATGAGAGAACCCTGGAACAAACCCACGGAGACACATGTACGATTTAGCTGTAAGGCCTGATCGAAGCACAAATTAATTCTAGATGGCTACTCCTTAATAGCATATCGTTTAAATAAATTTTTCTTCGGGTCAAATCCACCCAATTTGTTTTATATTAATATAAAAAGATTAATGTGGTTTAATAGATTAATATTTTTATTTCGGTCAGAAAAAAAAAAACATTAAAATGCATCCAGAATTTTTAATTGACAGAATTGTCAATTTCTATTTTTTTAAACGTAAAATAACTCAAAACAAAGTGTATTCTCTTGATTTATCTATAAAATCATTTTCGATGGTTTTTTTGCTCGAACGATGACAATTCAAGATGCAACGAGACAAAATATAATTCGTGTAAACATACATTATATTTTATGAACCGAGTGGCTAGTTTTCATAGTTGCACTCCAACTATATTTATACGAATACGCTGTAGGCTGCTGAATTAGCTGAAAGACGACTGACTGATGACCAAAAAATGATGTTGAAGGCAACGAAAAAATAAATGATTGACATTCTTGTTTCAAAATGGAAAGGGTGTATCAGCGCTTATGGCCTTTAAATAAGGCGATACGTATGAAGGCAACTATGATAAACAAAGTAATTGTGATATGATGGTTGATAATAAATTGTTTTTTAAATCAAATGCGAGCTATCAATTCATAACAATATTATTATTTCTTCTAATAATATAAAATATTATTCATCGTTATATATATTTCGCCCACTGCATGGATTTATCTCAGAGTGTTAATGGGTGGATGAGAGAATAAAAAAAAAAAAATTCAACGCAGTTTAAATACGTTCTTTTTGGTTTTTTCAAGCCTACCTCTCCAAAGGCACTCCAAAAGTATAGAGTGTACGTCGTCTCGAAGATGAAGAAGCCTCGAAGCGTTTGAATATACACCGAAAAAAGAATCTCTTCATTTATTTATATTCTCCATGGAGTTTCGAAACTTTGATAAAAAATGCGAAAAGAAAGAATAAGTAGTAAAATACCTGAGAGATAAATTCTCAAGGTGATTTTAAAATCCGTTGAGTCTCGAAGAAGCGTCGTTTTTGTATGAGAGAATTGACCTGATTTCACCTCATTCCTGATTTTATCCAGACAAGCTCCTCCCCATCGGAGCTCTTTTGAAGAATGCAAGACCTCTGGGATATATTCACAGTATTACATAACGTGTAAATATCGATGCGAAAATTTTGATTGTACAAGCTACGCTCCTGTATCAAGGGTCGTCGAGGATTTGGTAAGGATGATTTTTTGAATTCAAGACACCCTTCTTTAGCACCGAAAGAAAGAGAAACGATTCTATTCGAGAAGAGACTTCGACGACGACCCACGGGACATCAAGAGCCTCGGTGACGTTTGGCCCTTGGGGCGCTTTTCCAGACATTGATGAAATGAGAAAAAGGTGCTCAGCTTGCTGTGTAGCAAAGAGGGAGAGAGCGAGGCTACGAGCTAAACATATCCGGGTGAGAGAGAGAGAGAGGGTCATCTTTTGCAAATCTTTTATATAGCGTAGGAAAGCAAAAGAGAAGGAAATAAGGGATTGATGGGAGAATATCGTTCGGGCTTTTTCCTGACTGATCAATAAAACATGAGAGAAACAAAAGCCCTCGTAAAACAACGATTCAAACTTTTATGTCGTGAAGGACAGCAAGAGGGGAGCAGTCCGTAGAAAGATACAGAAAGCGTGAGCGTGAAAGGGCGAGAGAGAAAGAGTGTGAGGGGGAGGGGGGAAGGGAAAGACAGAAGACTGCCCAGATGCCTCGACTGGTCCTGATGCTCGTCTTGCGTTTCCTGGTTTTTTTTTCTTTATGCTCTACTTATATTCCACGACAAGATTTCTCTCTCTCTCTCTCTCTCTCTCTCTCTCTCTCTCCCTTGCTCTCTACACGCCAGTAGTACAGTATATTTATAATACCCACGATATCGCGTATTCTTTCGTTCTCAAAACTGCTACTTTCTCTTCGGAAAACTCGCTCGGTTCTCTTATATACTTTAGGATGGAAATTTTTCCTTCGAAAGAATAGCTACCCCCTCTGTAGCCTCTGCCACTAGTCTATAATGTTTTCACTCGGCGATGCACAGCCACGCGGGTATCGGCGAGAGAGAGAGAGAGAGAGAGAGAGAGAGAGAGAGAGAGAGAGAGAGAGAGAGAGAGAGAGAGAGAGAGAGAGAGAGAGAGAGAGAGAGAGAGAGAGAGAGAGAGACTGAGACTGAGGGAGAGAAAGCATCTCTACTCACTTTATCCGCCACACTATACAGCTAAGATCGTGTACAAGAACTATGTATAAAACGTTGGATAAAAGCGAAGCATTAAAAGAAAATTCATGGAATCTCCGCCTGCATGGCTATACGAACTGCCTGCCCGCTCTCGTTTATACCAGCACTGTAACCTTCTGAAAGGAAGGACGGGTAGAAGGTTAGAGAGACTAGAGAATGGAAAAGGGAGTACGTGCTGCAGGGCATCCTCCTGGGCAAAAGTGAATCGAGCCAAGTATACATTGTACAGATCCTGTTATACGAAGTACATAATACGCGTATATAATACTCTATATATATATATATGCAAGTTTTCCCCGGTATTCTTGTATCTTTGCTAGGCTGGTTGTAAAATCGGTGATTACCGACTTTTCCGAGCCAAAGTCTTTTCCTCTCATTCAAAAAGCTTTCCTCGTTCCGAATATATTGAACGAGATACGAGAACTGCCAAAGAATTTGAAAGACCCCGAGAGCCCTTTTCAGCTGACCTTTTCCCCTCATCCCGTGAAGTTTGTGAATATTATCGCAAATATTACGTCATTAAGAAAGCTATTATGCTTATAAGTGAGAGGGATTTAAAAAAAAAAGACGAAAAATTTGCATAGTCTGCATGGGCAGATTTTTGTCACAAATTTTACAAATTCCCTGGTCTCACGCATATGACTAGGAAAAATAATATATAGACGAAAGTCTTTCAGATAGTGTTGAATGAGGCAACGAAAGGAAAGACTCCGAGCAGACTGAGAATTAAGGAGCTGATAGAATGGGGTTTAACGAAGAGCGTCTTAGCGTACGTTTTCTTTGTCCTGCCTGGGTGGGAAAAGCTGCTGTACTCTATATCTAAGATCACCGAATACGTGTCCCGGTCATAGCAGGGCTTATCGCAGAGTCAAGCTGGAGCTAACGAGAAAAATGTCTGGCTTCCTGATAAATAAAAAAACCCCCATAACGATATAATTTCACTGGTGCTTTCTCGTGTCAGAAGTGTCGAATATTACGTGGTGACAGAGAAAAAAACATTCACAGTCTTATCAGGCACCTCTTTTGTACGTAGATCGAGTCTGTTTTCGACATTCTTTTGTCACACACGATACCAACTTTTCTCTCACTCTTCATCCCCTTGTATGTCATCTCTTTTTTCACTGCATTTGACTCTCAACCTCATGTATCTTTTTTTTTTTTTTTTTTTTTACCAACTTCTTTATTCAAATAAGTCGCATTTTCTCGAGTTGAAATGCAGCTATATAGCGTTGTACCGCAACGTCATCTCTCTTCCGTGTCTGTCCCTAAAGCCACTACGTCATACCCAGATTTCATTCACGTTTCTTTATTTTTCGTTCCAACTTGCTTCACGAAGAATGGCTGCTGATATTGCGAAGGGGCAGGGGGTGGGGATGCGCTTGATTTTTTAAACTACAGCGAGGTCTCTCTCTCTTTTTCTGTCTGCAACTCAAAGGGCCCTGGGGCGACAACGGTATTAAACAAAAGACCGCAGAGAGTCATATCCTCCCTCCCTCCCCCCCCCCCCCCTCCAACCCCCTCGTTTCCACCACTCAACTCTCTGTGTACGGAACAGAGAATAATGCGAGTATCTCGTATAGATGAAGGGATTGGTCTCGGAAATAACCCTCCGTGTATATATATATACCTTCATATTGTATGAAACGTAGAAAGAACAAAGTGGATATAAAAATTATATATACAGACATTTTCATCGAATCTTTCTGCAGAAAGCCAGAGAGAGAGAGAGAGAGAGAGAGAGAGAGAGAAATCGTGAACGCATTGTTCGAAGGCCTTCGAGCGCTTGTCAAAAAAACGCGAGATACGAATTTATAGGATTTGTAGGCGATGAGAGATCCGCGAATAACGTCGATCTCGTAAACGATTCTATCCCACACTGTCGACGATAGAACGAAAAGGAGAAAGAGAAAAAAAAAAAAGTACGAGAACTCGAAATTGGACGAATACAACTCTCTTCGCTCCACTTTTCGACCGGTCGCCGTGTCGTTAATCCGGTAAAATAATAATTCTTCCTTTCCCCAGTGTGTATCTGTGTGTATGTATGTATGTATGTGTGCATGGGTAAATGTGTGTGTGTGTGGGTGTGCACGATCCTCACTCACGGGGCTCTGATGGATGGGGCTCGCCTTTGAGTTTTTGTCACGGTATACCGAGCACTTTTTCAGTCTCTCTCTCTCTCTCTCTCTCTCTCTCTGTCTTCCTGTACACGTCACTCTCCTTCATTTCCCTGGGTCGTGGATCTCTCTTCCGTGCGCTCGCGCTTGACATATCTCGTTTTACGACACGTCCGAATCTACCCCCGAACCTCTTCCCTCTCCTATCCGCCGTTCCGTTATTATTATCCACCGGGGCGAACGCGCGGTGGAGAGCGAGAACTGCGATATATATATATATATATATTGTGTATGCATGTGTGTGTGTGTGTGCGTGTCGTATATTTTCGCTCTATGGATTTTCTCCACCTCTGACCCCATCACCGAATATCTCGAAACGATATAACATTCCAAGTGAGCGTAGTACCGTACTCGCTAATATACAATTTACGGATTGAGCTGACAAAAGATCGTACACAGACAACAGGCATATTACGAGGCAGTTATGGATTTTCATAAAACGCGGATGAGTACGTGAGAATATAATGTTTTTTTTTTTTTGTTGCTGCTGTCACACCTTTCTCTTTGCCATTACTTGTGTGTCACATATATATTTTATACGTTATATGTTACGAATGCGTCCACTGCGTGGACCCCAAAAGGTAACCTCGATGATAGCCAACAAAAATAAAAGTTCACAGTAATAAATTTTTCTTGGCTGTAAAACTTCTAGGTGCCCTTCTCGGGTCGCGGCCATCTCTCTCTCTCTCTCTCTCTCTCTCTCACGGATTTCACGATTTACGATAGAGTTTACGGTCCTACTTTCAACCCTCAACAATGAACATTGCAACAAGAATTGTTACGAGAAAATCGATAGAAAGCGTTTATCCATAGATGGCATTGTACTGATTATACATGTAACTTTTTATGTTTGATCATTTCGAAATACCAAAAGAGGTGTAAAAGGGCTCTGGCAAGAGCAGCTGTATCTGTGCAATGTCTTGGACCCTGTAACATAAGGGGTACGTAAGATGAAGTTGGTGAATTTGGAATACTTTTTCACACAAATACGCTGCTGATAAATGCTATCGTACTTATTAATTATAATAATGATTGGGTAAGTAAAGTGATAATTTTCACAGAAAGTTACAAGCGTTGAGTGTGTCGGTCCACTGACTGATACACTCAAATTAAAATTGCCATGACAATTTTGATTTAGTACCATTGAAATAATTAAACTGGAGCTTTAAGATCTTTCTGGAAAAATTTCTTCTTCTTTCTTTGCTGAAAATGTTTACTGGTTACCACGATGTTTGCGGTTACCACGAATCAGGCATATTTCCCTATACAATGGTGAACCTCGAACTAGATATCGAAGGTGATTAATTAATGGCACCAGCCTCTGGCCCAGCTTCCCTTGCCCAATGAAACCATAGATCATCCAAGAGTGGTGCGACTTGGACATTTTGGCAAAGTAAACGATTGCTTTTTCTGTCCACAATGGTCAATTTTCATTAATGGCGACTAATTTTTAAGCTCCCCAATAATAAATATTCAAAAAATTAGCTGCATTTTTCGACAATATGATCTTAAATTTATTCTTTTCGACACGCTCCACCCCTCGCAAAGCTTCAAAACCATCGCGAGCTATTTGAACCCATACAATCCGTCGCAGGTCAAGTGCGCTTTTGTTACGTCCAAAAAATAAATATCGAAAATGTACAATGAGATGAGACGCTGGAAAAATTAATGTAATAAAATTTAATAATATTACGTATCCGGGACTTTTTCGAGCGTCGAAATTCCACTTCCGTGAAATATTTTGGCTGTGGTCATAATGAGCGAACCGTATTAAAGTATCGAAGATTGGATATGGTATCGCGATATGTTGTCTAGCGTAGAAAAACGCGATATATAATTGTACAAGCGAGAATCGCGGTCACCACTTCTACCCCACCCTCGCACCAATATTTGTCTTACGGGCAATGCCAGAATTGCGAAAACGTTCCTCGACGGGGACGCAGATGCGACTTTTGCAACGTGTGTGTTCGCCAACAAGACCACATTGCTCGTAAAAGAACATGCGCCTACGTGATAAATAAGGGAAACGACTGAACGACGTGGAGAGTATCAGACGAGGGCACGAGTAAAATTTCCACTTCCGATTTCACGAGGCAATGAAAGAAAAAGGATAAAAATGAGAAAAAGAAGATTTGAAGAATGAAAAATGGGATATATAATTACAAAAATTTTATTATTACTGGTATCATTATTTTCTGAGCACATTTTTATATTTTTTTATTCCAACCAAACAACATTCGGCTGAATAAAAATTTTCGACACAATAAATTACCTATTTTATCGTAGTAAATATTTTCTATAAAATTTATTTCGATAATTAAAATTTTTACGTTTTTATTGGTCAATTATTATTATGAGAGTATTTCATCATAAAAATTAATAATATGTAATATTTAATTGAAAACTCGTTTTAACGCTTAAATGTGCTGTCCGTGTCGTAAAAACATAACGGAAACGATCGCATTAACCGATATTACATAATTTTCAACAAAATCTGTCGTCGTGCTACTGTCAGTGTGTGCATATTAAAGTGGAGATAACAACCACAGAGACAGACAGAGACAGAGAGAGAGAGAAACAGAGAGAGAGAGAGAAACAGAGAGAGAGAGAGACAGAGAGAGACAAAGACAGACAGAGACAGAAACAGAGAGAGAGAGAGAGAGAGAGAGGACAAAAATTATGTGATTGACGAGGAGAGATCTCGTGACGTGCATATCACCCGTTCATCCCATACGAACACTCTTATGCAGCAACTACACTACACACTGTGGTACACACACGATATGCTCCGCGCAAAAGTGAACACGCCTATATTCTCGATAATTTTATGCTACTTTATGGGAGATTCGAGGGCGTATAAATTTTGTACGCTTGAGCGGTAGTGACTCGCGAACGAACAGGCGATTCTCGCAGGCTCTCGCGAGAGCTGTGTGTGTTTGTGTGTGTAAGTGTGTTAGTGTGTGTGTGTGTGTGTGTGTGTGCAGAGAAACGCGAGCGGACAGAATTATGAGCTTCGCATGCATTATTACCCAGCGTCGACCGTAGGGTTGAGGGAGAGAAAGGGGGGTGTATCTGGCTACGTGAGAGTTTTACGAGAAACATTTTTACTCCCGAGTGGTCATGGCTTTGGGTGTGAGCATGCATTTCTCTATTTTGGGGATAGCGAGAGAATTATAGGCAAAATTCTTCAATACGTAAAGGGATTTTTAAAGTATTTTTTTTTTCTTCTAATTACAAGTATAAATATTCATATCTCTTTTCATCAGAATCAACGAGATAAACGAAAATGACGAAGTTTTACCGATTGTCATCTTTTGAATACATATGAGATGAATCATTCAAAATCGTCATTTCTTAAAAACAGAAAGAAAGCATTAAAGATAACAAAGGTTGAAGATAATAATTATTAAAAAAGTATTTTGAGCATTCCGACAATTCTCATATATCTCTTTTAATCAGAATTAGTGAATCAACGAGATAAACGAAAATTACGAAGTTTTTTCGATTGTCATCTTTTGAATACATATGAGATGAAACATTAAAAATCGTCATTTGTTAAAAAGAGAAAGAAAATATTAAAGATCACAAAGGTTGAAGATAATAATTATAAAAAAAATATTTTGAGCATTCGACAATTCTCATATAGATCGCACAGTATCATGAATCTATGTGTGTCAATATTAATATTAATGCATTCCAGATTAAATCGATAAGAGCATGTTAAGGACGATACAGATAATTAACAAAATCTGAAAATCGTCCTTTTGTGTCTTGTCCTGTAACCTGTAGTAAAAAAGGACAAAATAAAAATGTTAAAAGGCTCGTCTATTTTGCTGAAAATGTTCTATATCTAGTATATATAGGTAGCTAATATCAACAATGGCCCACAGCTTTTTGCCCCTTCTCCAGTCTGAATTGTACGAGCCAAGAAGCTCGCCAATCGTTATGCATACGCGCTATACGCACAATTCAACTTTATTTGGGACGTGGTGCAGTAGCAGAGATCACAAAGGGGTACACAGAGGAGCTTGACGGATCGAATTCTCTCAAAAGCCAGGGGTGCAGAAAGGCTGAACCTCTCTTGGTTCCCTCGTATCAGCGAGATATATCAAATATCTCAGGTCTGGTATATCGGGTCACCAAAACTCGATGCTATACACGCATTGAGCTTTTTTGTCACCGGTATAGTCGCGAGAGCATTTGGTAAGGGGTACGAGCATGGAGAGACCCAAATCCATGCAGGAAACGCATACAAATACATTCACTGTATACAGTGGGAACCAGAGCAGAGAGCATATATAGCCGCGAGCATAAGCAACTCATCGGGCTAGGTTATACTACTAGAATTTCATTTCTGTACATATAGAATGTGTACCAGTGCATATACTATATGTGCGTAAAGATAAATAAAGAGAGAGAGAGAGAGAGAGAGAGAAAGAGACACATGGTCTTTTTCCGTTGGCATCACGATTGGTCCAGCTCGGAGGCTGCGCGACTAGGCAACGTTTGATATTGGCCAGCAAACCAGAAGACAAGCAAAGCTCGCTGCTATTGGCGAGGGGGGCGGAGCTAGCCAAAGCTACCCCGAAAGCTCGCTCTTGAACTATAGCGGATTTCTGTCTATATATGTATTTATACATCGCATATCACTATTTCTCTGTATAAATATATGAGCCTCGTTTGCCTCGGCTTTTACTAGCTCGCAATGACTTTCCATCTCGCTCTGGTCGTCCGCGCATTACCTCATACACTCATATATAGGTGAGGGGCATTCTGCCCTACACCCCATCCCCGAACATCAGCTAGTTTACTCCCAACATTCGCTCTTTCACCCCTGCACATCCGACGCCGGCATCTGTATCGTCGAGCAACCCCCCTCCCCCACCTTCACCCCCCACCAGCGAGAACGAAAATTCGACAAATATTCGAGCTCGCAATATTTGAGCGCGATGCAACGAGGGAGAAAAAAGGTGAGTTCTCGCACGAAAACACGAAAGCGTTTGCCAAGGCGCGATGGTAATACTGGGGAGGGTGAGAAAAAGCCCGAAATATCGCCCCCCCCCCTGGAATCCCATTTGGGTCGCCGAGCGTGTTTGCAGATTTTTTTTTCTTCCAAATATCGAGTCACGTTCGGAGAGTGAATTTGTGGAGTTTGGAGAACACGAGTCTGACACGGAAATTTTTTATATGGTGCATTCTTTCCTTTTCCTTTTTTTATTTTGGAGCATCCAATGAATCGACTGAATGATCAAAGGTTGATCAAATTGATGCTTAATTATTCGAGAAAAGTTATAATCTTTTTCTTTAAGTAACTCACTGACAAAATAATTGTGAATATTTTAACTTTGGTACTCGAAAAAAAAAAAAAAAAAATTTGTAATAAAAAATAAATGTCGAACTTTATAAAATATAATTTTGTTTTAATACATTTTTTTTCGACACATTATGACTTGTTATATTTTCAAAAAGGTAAATTTATGACGAGTCAAAACCACACTCGACATTTGCCGACCCGATTAGCCGATCCTAAAATATCTTTTTTTCAACAAGACATTGTCACGAAAGTGCCAGAAATTCAATGTCCTAAATCTGAGCAATTATTGCTCCAAAAAATCTTTTAAAAATTGGATATTCACTGAGGACCACCCATACGAACATACGAGCACAGTTTAATTAGAAATCAAACGTGGTCAGGTCAATGGGGTTGTTGTAGTACGCGAGAATACTTCATCTATATATATAGTCATATATATACATAATATTTCGGGGATTCCTGGTTGAATTTATTATATTTTTATTTTTTTAATCCCCGATTTTTCTATCTGGGATTTTTGAAATATTTGAAGTTTTTTTAACGAGTGTGATGTCACGGAACAGAGATATTCCTCGAAGCTTCTCGTGAGACAAGCTCTTTGCTGGATAAATCCACCCTCGAGCAAAACGGTATATATATATATATGTATATATATCTTTACTCATATATATATATATAAGTAAAGAGCCACTGAGATTCGGCAAAGCAAAAGGAAATTTTAATAAATATATCAGTAGCAGAGGCTTCGCACGAGGTCTCTCGTGGGTAAGATTTCAGCCTCTGGCGCATGACCGCGTGCACATCGAAATCTCTTGCTGCTACTTGCCCGCAGAGCATGCTTAGGGATAACGAAGAGCTTCAATAATTTATCGCGAGCGAGGCCCTCTCCCTCGCTCTCACCCCCCCCCCCCCCCCCACCCCCTCCCTCCACCTCACTCACTCTCTCGTGTTATACACATCGTACTCGTGTAGGAGATCTGCGACCCTAACTTCTTCTCTCTTCTGCACCATATCCGCCATACTGCGTTATGTAGACTGTGTGGCACCTCCACCGACCGCTGAGATGACAAAACGAAAGCACGTTTTCGCACGCTGTCTCTACCCTTTGGCAATTTCGACAAATCGTGCGAGACTCGTGAGACGGCCGAATTTTTATATTTCTTGTTGGCTCAAAGAAAATGACCCAGCCGGGACTGAGAAGGGATTTTATTTTATCTTCGGATGGAGTCAATTTTATAGTTATTGAGTAACGAAGATTATCTATTCAGGGATTTTTTCTTCTCAAAATGATTATTATTGTTTTCATATTTCATAATAAATGAGTGTACATTTTTTTTTTTAGCTTTATTGAGATTGCTTACAACGAAAAGTTGCTTCGTTGATTACACGACCATTAAACGCTTGGGGATTTTGCTGATACGAGGGTTGATAAAAAATATATAGATCGCAGAGAGCCCAACGTTTCCAGTACTCTCTCTCTCTCTCTCATACGTCAATGCTGAGCCCTTCTGGATTAGTACACTCTGTATGTACCCCCCCCCCCCCCCCCACCTCCACCCCACCCACCGCATGTACATACGTTTTTGCTGTCGACATTAACGGTGCATCGATTCTCGTAACAAGCGTTGACGTTTGAACACCTCGTAAACCCAGCACGTCAGCGGAAAGTAATAAAAACTCGTGATTAGCGAAGTTTACGATTGGTAACTGTACAAGGCAAAAAGAAGAAGTCAGAAAATAAAAGGAAACATTATTTTTCGAATTACTCGTGAACAGGCCGGAAGAGAGTTTGCTTCATACTGGCAAAGCACATGGCTAGTAAATGAAAGAGAAAAAAAAAATATTTTATTTCTTTCGAAATTAACAATCTTTTCGAAGGAAAGATTAACAATATATGAGCATATTTTCAGGATTATCAGGATACATAGCTAATGCTTGACAATTAAAAAATGAAGGAATAATTAATTGAACGGTTATCGTACAGATTGAGAGTTGCGAAAACATGCGACCCTACTTCGTGATGATTCTCGATGAGAATTAATTTTATTATGAAAATATCTGACTCAATAGAAAATTTCATTTCGCTCGATCGGTGATATAAATATTATGCTATTAAATGTATGCTATTAAAATAGCAGTGAGTTTATTTCTTGCAAAATGTTAACAGTATAATTATATATAGAAAGTCAAGATGAGGTAATCTCGCAGATTAGCTAACGCCTATAAAGCAGTTTGACGAGTGTCCCAAACTACAATGCTCTTAAAATGAATCGCAGAAATTGATGACAGCGCAGAACCCTTCGAGCGGTAACATAAAATGACGGTGCTGCGCTTAAATTTATGGCATATACACGCAAAGCAAGAAATCAAAATTCGAACATTAAGGATTTCTCCGAGTATTTCTAAAATACAATATTTTAGCTAGTAAATGGAAGAGAAAAAAAAAATATTTTATTTCTTTCGAAATTAACAATCTTTTCGAAGGAAAGATTACCAATATATGAGCATATTTTTAGGATTATCATTATTATTTAAATGAACGAATAATTAATTGAACGGTTATCATACAGATTGAGAGTTGCGAAAACATGCGACCCTACTTCGTGATGATTCTCGATGAGAATTAATTTTATTATAAAAATATCTGACTCAATAGAAAATACATGTAATTTTCATTTCGCTCGATCAGTGATATAAATATTATGCTATTAAATGTATGCTATTAAAATAGCAGCGGGTTTATTTCTTGCAAAATGTTAACAGTATAATTATATATAGAAAGTCAAGATGAGGTAATCTCGCAGATTAGCTAACGCCTATAAAGCAGTTTGACGAGTGTCCCAAACTACAATGCTCTTAAAATGAATCGCAGAAATTGATGACAGCGCAGAACCCTTCGAGCGGTAACATAAAATGACGGTGCTGCGCTTAAATTTATGGCATATACACGCAAAGCAAGAAATCAAAATTCGAACATTAAGGATTTCTCCGAGTATTTCTAAAATACAATATTTTAGCTAGTAAATGGAAGAGAAAAAAAAAATATTTTATTTCTTTCGAAATTAACAATCTTTTCGAAGGAAAGATTACCAATATATGAGCATATTTTTAGGATTATCATTATTATTTAAATGAACGAATAATTAATTGAACGGTTATCATACAGATTGAGAGTTGCGAAAACATGCGACCCTACTTCGTGATGATTCTCGATGAGAATTAATTTTATTATAAAAATATCTGACTCAATAGAAAATACATGTAATTTTCATTTCGCTCGATCAGTGATATAAATATTATGCTATTAAATGTATGCTATTAAAATAGCAGCGGGTTTATTTCTTGCAAAATGTTAACAGTATAATTATATATAGAAAGTCAAGATGAGGTAATCTCGCAGATTAGCTAACGCCTATAAAGCAGTTTGACGAGTGTCCCAAACTACAATGCTCTTAAAATGAATCGCAGAAATTGATGATAGCGCAGAACCCTTCGAGCGGTAACATAAAATGACGGTGCTGCGCTTAAATTTATGGCATATACACGCAAAGCAAGAAATCAAAATTCGAACATAAGGGATTTCTCCGAGTATTTCTAAAATACAATATTTTGTGGAAACGATTTCTCGGTACAAAAAGAACGAAAACTTCTTGGTAGAAGAAATGAAAAGAAAATCGTCGTCACGTTCAAAGTTTTAAAACATTACAAGATTCATGAATAATTTGTCTCAAATTATTTTTCGAGTATTATTATAGAAAGTTTAAAATCGAATTGAATACATGCTGGAACCGAAATAATTCTATTACGATAAAGTTCTTGTGGTTATTTGAAATATGCAAATGCTTTATTGCGTCAGGAATAAAAATGATCGAGTTAGAGAGCGTGAAAATTGTGTATAAAAAAATAAAATAAAAAATAAACAGGAATGTTCAGCTCGTATATCCCGATCAAATTCTATCGCGTGTTGTGTGTCAAGAGAGTGATGAAAGTTGTTCCTGTCAATTCGTCACCCCTTCGCGTTCGGTTGAGACTCGCCGACAAAGGAATATCAAAGCGAGGGTCTGATATTCCAGTGTTGATCCGCAGGGGCTACATGCCGATGTCGAAACGCGTAGCTCGATTGGACCGGAGGCAACGTCACCAACATTGCCACACGGTATACTCGTCCAGCCTCTACAAATAATATATACATATATATATATGTATATATATATATATATATCATATGTGAGGATCGACACAAACACGCATACACACAAATATGTGTGTAAATATTATATAAATATATATAATAATAATATAGATATATATACACTCATATATATATATATATATATGTATGTATATGTGTTTGGCCGAATACGACCATTTCCATGACAAGTGGACACGAAGATGACACGACACGTGCATGACGTCGAGCTCTAGCGAGCAAAGGATCGGTAATCCGTTCCATGGCTGTCAAGCTTCGAGCTTTGCTTCCCAAAGGCCGAACTGACGGTACTTTCATCCTACCATTGCTGCTTTCCCTCTCGTATGTTTCCTTCCCTTATATTTCCTCCATATTCTCTGCTACGAATCATGCTCTGCCATCTTTCCCGTCTTATAAAAATTGCACACAATTATTTATATTTTTTCTAAAATATCTCTTTTCACAATAATCCCAAGTATCAAAATTAGAGGTCAAAATATTACTTTATTAATATACAGAAATATTATATATACGTCAATACAGCAAGGGGTCTCGCGTCGAACTGTCGATTCGTCTCGATGTTCCTGTACTCTCCGTCGTCGCGTCGTCATTAATGAATACTTTATAGTCATATTCTGGCCGTTATAAAATCGAAGATTACAATTATTTGAATCTTACAATTGTAACAAAAATTGCTACTCACATTTTGTACTGAATATCCGGGTGGTTCAAATCGATTTTACGCTCTTTCTTACCTCCCTCACAAATTATATATTACTTCGCCAAATATTGTTTACCACAAAATCCCACGAGTTCATTCGAGAGTTCCAGTGTGGGACAATGGCGGAAATTTTTCATAATTCGTATTGAAAAATTCACTTTTTGGTATGGAAAACATTTTTTCTTGCAATAAATCCTCAATCCTACAATAATTACATTAAATATTCTTCTGCTACAATTATAATGTGATCGTCATTAGATACGACTATAGATGATTCACGTATCGATAAAGATTCTACTTGAACGTGGATTTTTCACGGTTATTACAATTGATGCCTGACACAATCGATATCGACCTGTCACAAAAATTACTTGTATTAAATAAATGTATATATTTATTTTATATAAATCTTTTTTGGTCACGATTTGGCCACATGGTCTTGTCGCTTCTGGACTGTTTTTTTTTCTCATTCTCATGTGTATGACAAATGTCCGGATTATATAAAGCACGTAATATATATCCACCCAGAAGAGGCGTGGTCGTGTCGCGGTAAAAAAAGTTGACCACGTTAACACACGAGGACTATCGCGAGTAAGGAGTTACACCGAGTTACCGTGACTACTTTGAATATCAACATCGTCGTTACACGTGTATATATATATACATATATATATATATATATATATTGTATATAGTATATATCTTGTATATATACTCAAAAAGCTTACATATATGTATATAGGGACGAAAGCCGTTTTGTGCCTATTATAATAGCCCCACCCTTAACGTGTGCACTTATACACAAGTGCACATAGTGCATATAACCAGCGAATGAGTATGTACTTCAAGCGTGTACTCAACACTGTGCAGTTGGTCGATACGTGCATATAAAACTCAAGAATGTACTGCTAGAAGAAAGCACAACAAGCAGCCGTGGCAAACCAGCCACGAGATGGAGAGAACGAGAGTGGCGGGAATTTTATTTTCTCTCGTTTAAAGGCCGCTTTATCCGTAATGTTTTAATCGAAGGCATATTATTATACTCAACCTGCATCGTGCTGACGTGTACCCTCGACGTTAACGCAAAATCTCTCAACTTTTCTGTGCTGCTCGCTCTTTCTCTCTCCCTCTCTCTCTCTCTCTCTCTCTCTCTCTCTCTCTTTCCCTCCCTCTCTCTCTCTCTCTTTCTCGTCAAGAGGAAAAAAGAGTAGTCCAACACGCGAACCAGCCCAAGTGCATAGGAAAAAAAGCACGGAAAATGCAAAATGAGTAAAATTACAATCATGGTGTATTATTCACGCTCCGAAGTAAATTAACGTTTTGGAATTTCTTATATGTACATGTTCTGTTTTTTTACATTAGAATATCTAATTTTTCCTAGAGGTGACCCGAGTGCAAAAAGAAAAACTCGTCCATGATTGATCAATAAATAATAATTATAAAAAGTGTAATATGTTACATAAATTATAACTGCAAATATCCTTGTATATATTATAATGCAAATCGTATGAATTTGTGACTAAAAATTTATATCAGAGTTGACGAGAGATAAAAGTAACAGAAAAAATAGAAGACGAAGTGCATACAGCTCAATGCTTATTATTACGAATAATAAAGTTTTTTCAGGCTCATCCAACTGAACAAAATCTGATTAAGGCCGATGATTCATTAAATTAATCAACATAATGAGCCCTCGATGCAGAGTTAAAGATGCTAAAACTCGGTATGGACACGAGATGAAGAGAAAGTCAGCACAATGTGATTAATTCGAGCGAGGATGGGGCGGGGGGGAGGTGAAACATTTGCCGGTGAAATGGATTTTCTCAAAAGGCTTAATATACCAACTATATTTGTATGTATAGGTATTTTTTATTTTGCGAATGTGACGAGCAGTAAGAAAATACGAAATTATTGGAGGATCGTGGATAGTACGACTTTTGCACAAGTTGCTCACGTACAGTTTAATTGAGTTGATGAAAGTTTGATGTTATCTCCATTTTCGAGTTAACGGGATGCCAGCCAGTACGAGCGAACAGAGAAACGAGAATATCCATACAAATATATGTATCGAGAGAACAAACGTACAGATAAAAATGTTCACGTGACGAATATTCCGACATGTTTTGGTTACATAATTTATACAACCATTGTAAGCCGAAAATTTATACGATATAATTTTGGTGCTACGCGTGTACATCGAATATTCTATTAGAAGTCGAATAACCTCGAATAGCTCTAAACAATTTGCCAGAGTTATGAATTTCCAAAATTTCATATGCCTGGATATTTTTTTTGCATCATTTATACTTCAAATAATATACTGTACCATATGAAAAAAAAATTGCTCGATTACATTAATAGTTGATAAGACAAACGAAAACTCGACTGAGAAATATGTGATTGGAAACCGGTAAAAATAATTTGGTATATGTGATGGGCACGAACGATTGAAAAATATTGTTGAAATATAAAAATTACACAATTTTACACGAGTGAATGCCTGACATTGATGCTGCTCTTTTTACACTGCTGAAGGGTATGAAATTTTAAGTGAAGAAAATATATTTTATTTCTTCACAGAGCATTCGGCCCAATGAAGAGATGCATTTGACCACATTTTCATATTTTTCAAACAATCCGTATAATTATTTTTACCCTTTGAGTGACATATTCGGTGGTACTTTTCAATTATTTAAATTGAATTTTAACTGTTTCAGAATGATTTTGCAAGTGGCAATTGGGATATTTAAGTTGAAGCACGATACTCAAAGCTGACAAGAACTTTTCGACAGAAATCTCATAATATTTCTAAAATCCCTTTCTCAATCAGGGATTAAAATTTTTTTTTTCAAATTTTCTCATTTTTCATTCGAGCAAAATTTTCCACTTATAATGTAATCTATGGTCTGGACAAGCGCGACGAAGCTACTTTTATAGACAATTTCATTCGACAAAAGAAAAAAAGATTACCACCCAAACCCAAAGAAGAGGAAAAACTATAACGACTTTTTAAATACCTTGTTCACGAACCCCTGAATAAGCTTGAATGAATTTTCTAATTCGCCTATCCGACGATCTTCAGTTTGCATAAACGATTAACATGTAACCTCTTCACGCGTATATAAAATAACGGTATGTGCGACCGTGAACGCGCTCTGTGTTAACGACCAAATTTGCATTACCGAAATGGTGAATCGGATAATATGATCGCGTAAAGGCCAGTTGAAAATCATACAAATGAATTTTTCTAAGATCTAGGTGCGAGAACAAGGTCTCCTGAACAGGCTCAATTCACCTTTCTCAAAATCATGCTTTAGATATATATATGTATTCCGTATTTCGTTCCATTACTACTCGTTGTCCGCTTTGCCATACGGGGCACTTAACCCAATTAGCAAGACATGTATATAGCATAATGTGTACGCATACGAAATTGTATATATATATATATATATACATCAAGCAGTAGGTGCAGTATACGGTTTCTCTATAGCAAACACCACGAGGCTCTTACGTGGACGGTATACGTAACTCATACACACATTATATATATACTATATATATGTATATATATATATAATATTATATCACATGCACCTGCTGGCCCGCTGCTGAGGCTTTTCTAACCCCCTCAATTGGTTCTTGCAGCCCCTACAGGCGCTGCGATGAGAAGCCGGCAGGTAAACCCGCGGTATAAAAGCCACACGAGGAAGATAACCAAGAGCGGGAGAAAGAGAAAGCTGCCTGAATGCCCATCCTCTGCTAGCTGAAAGCCTGCCGAGAGCGCAATCTCCCGTTCTCTTCGTCCCCGCTTGTAACATTCACTGGTATTCATTTAATTAATTTCAAAATGTGTGCGCGCGCGCGCACACACGCCTCGCTACAATTACCGGAATTAAATTATAATAAGCTACACATGGTCTGTTGTCTCTGTCACGCGCTCTTTCTCTCTATTCCTCTGTGTGTGTGTGTGTGTGTGTGTGTGTGTTTCTATCTCGAGCACGGGTGGACGCGACAAGCCTAAATATTATACGATGCCCCGGGGCGTACACATGCAATGTACATGATTGTGTGACAAACGACAGAGACGGTAGTATTGTTTTTATTCTCCCCCCAGACCCCAACCCCTTTTACTTTGACGGATCAACAAAATTGCTTCAGGCACTGATAAGAACTTTCAAAAATAAAAAATATTTTTGGAATATACATAATACGCGAACTGTCATACTCTTTGGAATCGTAAAGTTTCATCATTCATGAAACAAAATATTATAATTGCATAATGGCCGAGCTCGGATCTCCAAGCATGTGCTGTAATTAATTGTCATAATGAATTCTGTGCTTTTATGAGGATTGTATATTTGATGGAAAAAATCAGGCTGGCACAAAAAACGAGGAGACTTTTTACACTCAAAGGAATATTTCAAAGTGTCGATATGGAATAAACGAAGAATTTTAAAATATTTTTTCACTGCCCTTTAAAAAAAGTGAATCTTGTCACTTTATTCGACACGAGAATGTTATCAGAGGCTCTTTATCATCATTGATAAAATGGTTATTTGAATATTTTTTGTGTTCTTATAATATTATTATTATATTGAATATATTGAATATATTATTAATATTGAATATTGTTGTGGTTAATTGAATTGTTTGTGTTTATCGTTTATAAATATACGATCATTGTACATTTTATCATATTGTCATAATTGAAAATATCTAAATACCTATTTTTTGTCACAGATATTGAAAAATTTAGCTTTATATACGGTACCACTCAATTAGATTTTATTGCTTTATCATAAGATTGGGAACAATAACTATAATAGAAAGGTGTGCACATAAAAAAATTTCTACTCTCCTTCTTTTACCGTATGAATATCATTCCTGCGTTATCCTCGAGCTAATTGCATCAGTTCATGGGGTAGGGTTGTAGTACGGTGTACTTTAGTTATTATTATATGTAGTACGATGCAGACCGGACAGCAGTAGGAGTGAGGGCTACTTTAAAATATTTGCATTTCACGAGCCTGGTGCATATATATATGTGTATCCTACCCCGATTCGTATTACGAATGTCCGCGGGGAACGCGAGAACGAAAGAGTGATAAAAAATACCGGAGAGAAAGAGAGAGAGAGAGAGAGAGATAGTGAGAAAAAAGGCGTCGAAAGAGAGACAGAGATCGAGAATGGCATATCAAGAGAGTCAGAGCAGGAAGAGGGCTTGATGAAGAGTGAGAACGAGTGAGTTTTATGTTTTATGCGCCGCATAACATATACCGGGATTAGCATAGTACACGACTGGAAAGCTTCCCCGTGTCTGGATGAAAGAGAGAAACTGCGTTTCTCGAGCTACTGATACCCTCTCGCTTCCCTTGGCGCACACCTTTTTTTTTCACTCTTGTGCGGTACGGGGCTCGATCTTTCTTTTCTACGCTTTTCTGATTCTGTAAGGTAATTCTCGGGCAGTACTTATGAATCAATTGAGACTCTATTATGAAATTTAGTATGGAAAATGGAGAGAATTTATTAATAAACTTTAAAAGAATCTGAAATTTGTCGAGGTGAAAATCGTTTTTTTTTTTCCTGTTTTCCTGTGTCCTCTTGCGATTTGTGAATTATGAAACTTTTTGGGTTTTATTCGCCCATTTTATACCATTTGAATTTTGCCTCGTTTCTGGCATTTAATGCTATCTTATTATATAATTCTGTAGATTGAACGATTCTTCGTGTTTGTCAACATCTTTCGAGACATTAGTTAGATCGAATGCATATTTTTAATTCATTCACATGCTCCAGCTAACTTGGGCATTTAAAAAGTCCCCAATATTTCAATAATCGTTTAATTTACTTACATTTATTTTAGATGCCTTCCTTTAAAGTCTTTCAATTTCACTACTCACGAACAGAAGAATATCAATTTCACTCGAAATAGCACAATAATTTCTCAGTTGAGCGATACATTTTTTTTTTATCCCATTGGAGTACAAAATATAGATGGTGTTCGAGCATTAAGAGTAAATCTTCACGTTAAGAGAGTTGAGATTCTTCACCAAATTATTTTATGATTTTTCACATTTTTATTTCTTTCAATCGATTAATTCCAATTGTGAATTATTTATCCTCAAATGTTTACAAAATTGCTCCTTCCATATTATCTTGGAAATTTAATAACTCTGCACACTTTACGACCCCCAATTAGTGATTTTTCCACGGACCCATATATCCGTACAAGCTTGATTTTCGCAGAAACACGGTTAAATTTTTTCCTCATTATTATAATAATCGTATACGAAAAGTTACACTTAAAGACTCACTTCAAGGTAAAACGGTTTTAAGATCGGCGGTAGATGGTAACCAGGATTAAAAAAAGTAGTTCGCTCGTAAACTCTGTGTTTTTTTTTGCCTCTTACCCTTCATTCGATTATACATGAGAATGATTGTATCGTTGAGAGTCTCGCGTGGATATTTCGCTCGCCACCCCCGTTATTGTTATTCAGGAGAGTAAGAAGAGGAGGCAGAAAAAGACGGCTAAAAAAATAACTATAAGAATGAGACAGAAAGAGAGAGAGGGAGAGAGAGAGATGAAGAAGGAGAGCGAGAGGACGTTTCCGATGTTGGGTAGAATATGCTAGCGAAAAGACGAAGGCAATCCGCGACCGGAAATTTAAAAAGTTGCGCAAATACTAGCTCACGGGAAGGGGGCCCCAGGGCACAGAGTGCATAAGTGTATGTGCATGTGGAAGGAATGGAAAGCTAAAAGAGTTTGTGCTTTTTCTTGCGAAATATGAGGAACTGTGCATAGGCCGTAGTTGGAAATATGAGAGAAGAAACTCTTTCTCTCTCTCTCTCTCTCTCTCTCTCTCCAGAGAGAGAAGGAGACAGCGAGTCACATTACTAGAGAAAGAGGTGAAAAAAAAGTGCCGAGTCGAAAAAGAGTATTTCTTGTCCGGAAACTTGACTAGATGTATACTTGGAATTTTTGGCATAGTAGTTTGTTGGTTCATTTTGTATCCTTCATCATGAAAATATTTCAAGTATTCGCTGTGAAGCTCCACGAGTGTAATCCTGAGATCTTGACTCCGCCATTCTTGCTTATCGAAGAACTCTCATTATTATAGTATTTCGATTATGAGACTCTTGAAACGTTTATACTCGATCAAACATTTTGCAAGCTCTTGACTCGGTTTATCTCCTATAATTACGTTGGTAGATCCTGCGTTATTACGCTTTCTCGCGATTCCCTTTCGCCGCCTACGGAGGTTTGTAATGTGGGTTTTAGTATTTGTTGGTAATGCTCGTTACATGCCCGAGCCATGAGGATGAAATTAATTACGGTTAGTTACGTCACAAAGCCGCGCACTTGTCGGCTGTATATCGAAACGAGCCCGTGCACCAATGAGCGAAAACCCTCCCTCGCATAGAAGTTTAATTCGCCATGGAAGGTCGAACATAGCTTGTATACACATATACAAGCTCTGAAGCGAACAAATATATATATATACATATATTTATCTGTGTATATTTGTTCGGCTTACAAGCACGAAACTCTCAATTCTCCACCTATCTCTAGCATGCATATCCTGATATTTTGGTCTACATATTATATTCACCTTAACCACTCTAGTTGAGGCAATATTACATGCGTTTGTACATTCAAGCATCAGAACTCTATGATATTCATATCATGAGATAAATAGAAATATATCGTTTCGTCAATAATTTACGTACGAAATTTATCGTATGCAGGTTATCCAGAGTCAATGTATATATATACACGTGGATGATCAACAATTCATGTAAATTTAATGATAATCTCGTCAGTGGAGAGTCTCGATATAGATTGTGTAACGATACATTTTTATAATTTCGGGATCAGTGTAACAACTATTTTTAAAGGATTAATTATAAAGCGTTCGATTATTATAAGAGAGAATAAATGCTAGATTGACCAAATGATTTATTATGAGAAGTATAAAAAAGTAATAATGCAACAAAATATATAAAAGATTCTTGATTTCATGGCAAATTCAATATTGAATAAAATCTTAATACTTGCTTGAAATTTAACGAACCATTTGGCAAGGCTTTTGAATTTCGAAGGTTTGATTTTTTTCATATGCATCGCATACACACAATTAGGCCATATCTATGAAATAGTTTTTCAAAATCCGATTTTTTTTTCCAATCACTCGGAATATATTTTAATTCTCATGTCGATAGCAATCCAATTGGTTGAAACATATTTTTTAATATAGTTCTTAATTTTTTAATTCATTGATCATTTACGAATCTTCGCAGGTACACGAATATGCAATATTGCTTTGTCTCTGAGCACGCATTTTTACGATACGAATTGTAAATAATTTCATCGTTATTGAAAAATTTATGGGAAAAATATTGCGTCGAGTTTATGAAAAATGTATTGAAGTTGGGCAAAAATCATGTATGCATTTGAACGAATGAAAATTACATTCTATTATATGTAGCCAAGTGCAAATATGAATCGTTTATTAACTTTCATTTTTATGGATGCACATTTTGCATCTATAATTTCCCTCTGGTGTTGCATTTCAGCAAATATATATATATATATATATCTGTATGTAAAGCTCATGGTTAATGAAAGCGACTGGGTCGACACGAAAAGAGTACCAACTGGAATAAAAAAATTCTTTCGAGACCTTGCAAGCTTTGGGGAATTTCTGAGCTTGACTTGAATGAATAAATATACAGGCTGATAAATGCATAACGAGCAACGAGGGAGCAAACATCAGAAGATTTCGCTGCCAAATGTCGCCCGTCAGTTGATCGTCAGGAATCCGATATTTTTATTTCATCTCATGCTTCCTCTCTATTCACTACCCTCTCGTCTCTCCATCCCTGGTGACTTGACACTTTTTTTTTCTCATCGATGAGATTCAACGACGAGCAATATCCCTCTCTCTCTCTCTCGTGATCGGAATAATTCGGTGAAAAATGTACCCATCACTTTCGCTGGGCGACCGCAATCGCGTTCATTCCAACCGTGAATAACGTTTTTTTTTCTTCACATTCGAGAAATAGTGCAGGTTGAGATTTTCAACGGTCGTTATGATTTGCATGGAAATTCAAACGCGTTTAAATCCTCGGATCAGTTCTAATCGCTATACATCCTACATACATATAGTTACATATATATGGCAGGTATTGCTTTTCGTTTGCAAAGAATAAAAGCTTTTCCCTGTGCTTTTCATCCCCGAGACGAATCGGCGGAATGAGGAAAAAAAAAAAACGAATTCCAATAGGAAAAAATATAGTATACGCTCGCGAAGCTCCACGGCCTCGATGAAAGGGTGCGAAAAAAACCGAGGAAGTTATAATCGCTCGATGAGATCATTCTGTATTTTTTTCTTTCGTTTATTTTCACGAATACTCTTTGGTTGTCCTAGATTCTTCGTGCTCGTTAATTTGCGGCTTTGATTCGACCGCATTTACTCGCTTTTCGAGCTAGAATACAGCCTCGATTCGATTCCGGGGAGTGTTTCGTCGCGCGTATCACCGTTTTTACCCTCTCTCTCTCTCTCTCTCTCTCTCTCTCTCTCCCTCTCCCTCTCTCTCATGCGAAACCACCGATAAAGCCAATTGTTCCGTTAACGGCGAATCTGGTGATTTGCCCCAATGAAACGCATCCCAGAGGTCGCTCGTTTTTCCAATCCATCGTATTCATCGCTTTTCCATTCTTCCCTCGAACGATCGAGGTTTGTCTCGTAATGTCATTAACGAATTCCATTGCAATCAAACATCGTAATCAAGGTGGCCACGCACTGGGCAATTTAGTACTCAATGACAGACTACAGTGACTTTTGAACTTTCTACTCGTATACCCATCAAAATTCCACGCACGCTTTCATTTATTTGCCCTTGAAATCTTTGCGCGTTTTATAAAAAAATTTCATTGATTATTGGCTCAAATAATTAGTTGTATATATTTTTTTATTTTCGGCTAATTATTTAATTAAAAGATTTTCATCAATTCTTCAACTTCAAACGAGAATCATTTTTGCTCCTTACCGAGTAAATTCTGGGAATGGCAATTGGAGAAACTAAGAAGACGATTGCGATGTATAGCAGCGTGGGAAAGGAGAAGGGAGAAAAAGGGTCGAAGGAAAACGAGGGAATGTAGTGAGAGAAACTGCAAAGGACGACGAGTGTAGCAGCAAAGTCTATATACATATATATATATATGTATATATAGAAAGAGGACGATGGAAGAATAAGGAAAGCGCCAGGGATAATAAGGTCGACGAATATAAATTGTCGGCTCTTTGCCCTTCACTATGTACGCAGTACAACTACATATATATATATATATATATATATATATATATAGTACAACTTCTCTCTGTGTGTCTCGCTCGCGCTCGGAATACAAAGATGCACCGAGCTTCTCTCTTTTGACTCCCTCGCGCTCTCGCTCTAACTCACGAATAAGGAAACCGTGAGAGAGTTACAGCCAATTTAGAAATGGTCCTCGTAATTAAAGGAAAACCTTGGCTAGAGAAAACGAGAAGTGTGCCGGTATTCTCGCCGTCGTCGTCGTCGTCGTCGTCGTCGTCGGTGTCTTTTCTCTTTTCTTTTCCACCCCCTCCACTACGGGATGTTTCAACCCCATCCACGGATGACCGAGAACCAAATGGAAAAAGAACTGACACCGTCCATGGTTTTCTTCGATAGCGAGCTGGGAGAAATGTACAACAAGACTGGAAGAGTTTGTACAAGCTCGCAGGCGAATGCCGTTTCTACTGTAGCTATTCTTCGTTACACTTGGCCCTTCTTTTTTTCTCTCTCGTTCTTTCTCTATATCGCCTCAGACTCTGCGTCGTTTCCTTAAAGTTAACAGGAACGATAAGAAGCGCCCGAGCGTTTTCTCGGCGTCGCGACTTCAAAGCGATTTCTCCTACCCCATTAAATGAACGAGGGGCATATACGAGAACAAAAAGGCTGCGTATATCGGGAAAGTGAAATAGGTCGCTCTTTAGCTCGATCTCTCGCGTATTCCAAACGAAAGTTATACTGATGTTTTATACACTAATCGCGTAAGCTGTACGTAGTTGTTGGGATCGTTTGAAAAAAAAAAGGGCAGCACGACGAGATAAACGTTAAGCGACCGAAGATCCTTCTTTTTCACTCACATCTTTTGATTTTTAACCCCTGGCCTAAAAGGGGAGTGTGCATGCCTTTGACTTTAATTTTACGTCAGCATTTCAATGTTTATCTCTTATTTGTAGCATTCAAGCTACATAGGAAAAAATTTAACATGCACCTTGGGAAATATCGTGAATTCAGTCGGGTCACCAGCATAAACGACTCTTAGGAAATTTCCTTACATTTGAAATTTTGGCGTTTCTCGAAATGTTGAAAAAAGTGTAATTCTCCCAAAAATAAATTTAAACATTGATAAACTTTTTGCTTAAAAAAATAATATTTGATTAAAATGGAAAGGTTGATATTTAAATTAGAGAAATTTGTCTCGTGTTAAATATATCTCTTTCTACACTAAACTTGACATTCAATCATTCTTTTTTCACTGCATGTATCGGAAGAATTTAAAAAAACGTGATAATTTTTTAGTACAATGAGAAAAAAAAAAGTCTGGGAACAACGTAGGGATGAAAAAAAGCATATTTGTCCGACGAGAAAACGGTTTCTTCATGCTGGCGAGTACGACGACGTCGTGTCGGGACAGACGTCAACAGCGAGCCCGCTAGAGTCTCAACAATTTTCTCGCAATGCATTAACGTCCGTGTATATATTTTATATTCTGCTCTCTGCCACCGTTTTCGCGCCCTGAGTCCTCTCTGACGGCCGGCAAATTAAAAAACGTCCAACTTCCGCGTCGCGTCTTCGAAGGAGAGTACCTACCAGTGGAGGGGTCGGGGAGGAATAACAGAAGTAAACCGTTGAGAAGGAGATGGCAGTGCCAGCCTGAGAAATAAAGAGTGCGAGTTAACTCTTTAATAAAGTCGGATCACGCCAAGTGTTCGACCAGTTTGTGAAACACGAGACGAAATGAGCCAAAAGCCAGGGAGAGAGTAAAAACTCTGCATCCCTTATCACGAGGTCGAAGGGCGACGTGCACAAATTACACTTTCGTCTCGTTGCTCCGATCATCAACACGGAATAACGAGACGCTCGAACAAGGGGAAATTCGGAAGATCAAGTGACGTGAATAAATGGACATAATTTTTTTTTTGTATTATTTTAGTTTTTTTGCTTCTTCGTGAAAGAAAATTTATTTTTGTGCATTTTTTATTCAAAATCTTGAATCCCAGAGGGCTTAGAAAAATTAAAATGCGAGCGCGTGCGTGTGTCTGTGTGTGTGTGTGATGCAAAATTAAATTTACTATATCTCGAGAGCGCCTTAAGCAACTTAATGAAATTTTGCCCATAAATCAGACCTCAAATCACTTAATTTTGGTGTAATTTTTGCTCAGATCAGTAACTGGTTCCTTATTTCATGGAAGATTGATTTTTTTTTTGAGTTATGACATATAAGTGTTGGGTATATAAGCCTCGAAGTATGGCCAAAATCAGAATATCAACTTTATAATTTCATAAAAATAATCATGAATTATTTCTTTGACAGAATGAAAACTGCAACTTTTTTTTTTCTAATACATGAGAATGATTATTCTTTTGCAAAAAATCATCTTTTTGCATAATCATTCATTATTATTTTGCTAGAAAGTTATTTAAAATTTCTTTTCACTCGAGCTTTGGACCATCAGCTTTGAGTTAAGACTGATAAAGTGTTAAAAAAAAAAGAACTGAAAAAAAAAACGACCCATCTTACAATCGTTGATTAGTTAACCCTTTCGTCACTCGATCTCGCGAGGTGAATAGCAAAGTTCGTTACAGACGGCTCATAATTCTTCGGAAGAAGAGCCCTGGGTCATCTGTCAGCCGGTCATTGTTTATAATCAAGCGTATAATGAGTCAGAGACTGATTCGTTGGCTTTTTATGTCTCGTTCGATCATGGGCCCATGAAAAACAAGAGCTGGAGAATGAGAAGTCTCGTATGCTCGTGCCCTCTTTCATCATCGTGCCTGAGGGCTGCTACCCCTTTCGTAGTTCGAGAAAGTCATGTGACTCCCACCCAGTAACTTGGGCCACCCTAAGTGAGGGAGTCTCTGAGCCTGCTTGGCATTTTTCTCTCTTTTTTTCTCCCCATGAATATTCAGAGCCGCTATAGTCAACTGGCGTCCAGCAGTAGCAGCACTTCGTTAGTCTCTCAACGTCACGCGGAAAAGTCCTTTGCCTCGAGCTCCTTCATATTCTTCTTTGTCGTTAAGAGCGTAAAATAGAGAATGAAGAAGTGGAAAAGACGAGGGATAGCCTGAACCGTAAAACACGAGCAAACTCAAACAAACAAAAAAAAATTGGTTGGTAAAATAAAGTTTTTTTAAAGTTGGTAATACGAAAGTTAGTTACGGCAATGAATATGTAATTGACCACTGCAAATATGTTGAGTAATTTGTGTCTTTGCTCTTGCTAGGAAATTTTTGTTAAAATGGTTCAAGTGAATTATTTTATTTTTTTTTGGAAAAAGAGTTTCCCTTATTATCCCCAGGAATGGAATTTTCGCGTACATCATGAATTTTCTGGACAATTAAAGATTTTACGAGAGCGGGAATTTTGGAGTTTCGAGATGTTTCATTTTAGTCTCATTTTCTCGGGGTACCATATTTCTCATGGTATTTTTTCATAGTACCAAAACTATAATAATTTGTTATTTCAAGATTCCTCGGCCGATTCTAGTATTTTACGTACAACTTTCATTTTTTTTTATTACCCTCAATAGTTTATAATTCTGTCATGTGTCATAATTCTAATAATATATATAAAGGAAATTCTCTATTTTACCAAACGCCTCCACTCTATTGGGGGCAATTATTTTGGGAAATTACTTTAAATGGTTGTTCATTGACTATAATAATTTGTTATTTCAAGATTCCTCGGCCGATTCTAGTATTTTACGTACAACTTTCATTTTTTTTTATTACCCTCAATACTTTATGATTCTATCATGTGTCATAATTCTAATAATATATACAAAGGAAATTCCCTATTTTACCAAACGCCTCCACTCTATTGGGTGCAATTATTTTGGGAAATTACTTTAAATGGTTGTTCATTGACTATAATAATTTGTTATTTCAAGATTCCTCGGCCGATTCTAGTATTTTACGTACAACTTTATTTTTTTTTTATTACCCTCAATACTTTATGATTCTATCATGTGTCATAATTCTAATAATATATACAAAGGAAATTTCCTATTTTACCAAACGCCTCCACTCTATTGGGTGCAATTATTTTGGGAAATTACTTTAAATGGTTGTTCATTGACTATAATAATTTGTTATTTCAAGATTCCTCGGCCGATTCTAGTATTTTACGTACAACTTTATTTTTTTTTTATTACCCTCAATACTTTATGATTCTATCATGTGTCATAATTCTAATAATATATACAAAGGAAATTTCCTATTTTACCAAACGCCTCCACTCTATTGGGTGCAATTATTTTGGGAAATTACTTTAAATGGTTGTTCATTGAAACAATGGTTTAAATCGTGTCGGTTTATTGCCTGCCGTAACCACTGAACATTTTTTTGTCTCCTCTCGCTTCATCTCTCTTTCAATATAGTTACGGAAAATAGCTGTTCAAAAGCCAACGAATGTTGGATAGGAAAACTTGTATAAGCAGACAATCACCTTGTGTATGTACCAGATAAGTACAGTTATATAGGTACATCTTGTATAGTTACCGTATATAATACACGACGAGTATTATAAGAAAGAAAACAGCCTAGGGCGAGCACATCGGAGCCCTTTTAGGCGGTATATCCTCTTTGGTATTATCAGGATAGAGCGTATAGCTCTCTTGCGCACGGTGCGTGTTTCGGATAACGAGGGCTTCTGCCTTCAGCGTGGTAAAAAAGTATCTCGATCGTAGCCTCGGGCCAAACTCAGCCTCTCTCTCCCTCTCTCTCTCTCTCTCTCTCTCTCTCTCTCTCTCTCTCCCTCCCTCCGTCCCTCTCTCTCTCTCTCTCTCTCTTTCTCTCCCTCCCTCCGTCCCTCTCTCTCTCTCTCTCTTTCTCTCTCTCTCTCTCTCTCTCTCTCTCTCTCTCTCTCTCTCTCTCTCTCTCTCTCTCTCTCTCTCTCTCTCTCTCCCTCCCTCTCTTTCTCTTACTCTATCTATCGCCAACGTTCCGTCTTGTTTTCATCCCCTGTTCATTGCAGGCAGCACCCCCTCTCTGTGGTTGCTCATCTTCGTGAAGAAAATGAAGAGGAGTAGCAGGAGAGAGGCAAACTAGGACGATGAGGAAACCAGGCTGAAATAACGAGGAACACGGGACTGTATGGCAAAGCTTTTACTCGTGTTGAGAGATGGGCAACCTGGCGAACGAGGCACCAGCAGAGTTCTTGCTCTCGCATGTTTCGTAAAACATTCTTCATGCACGATCTCCAAACCATAATGTGTTTCCGAGAACGTGGTATATGTGATATACGACAAGGAAATGTGCTGGTTACATTTATTTCCGTTATCACGTAAATTATTGCCGACATTTGATGTCGGAGATATAATTAAAGTGAATACCCCAAGTAATCGACTATACCAATAAATAGACAGTGTCCAAAATATGGTCTAATTATATTTTAAAAAAATGGTGATCATCATCAACATCGATTTTACATTCGTCTAACCTTTATCGATAGTAATAATACGTAAGTTCTTTCTTAAAACTCTCTCATTGGCTTTAAAATAAATCTAAAATAGTTGGCCACCAATAGTCGCAGTGGTGCGATAGTTTTGAAAATACTAAAATCGGAACATTCCAACTTTCCGTCGAATAAGACTGTTCGTGAAATTTACAAACTATTTAGTTTTATGGGAAAATTATCCATAACCTATGGATGAGAGGTCAGAGCTTAATCTCGTTTGTGATATTTTACGTTTTACATGTGGAGAATTTTTTTTTTTTTTTTCCACGTCCATCGATTGGTACAGCATCATTTTTTTTTTCATCAACCAGGCAAAAAAAAAAACTTTCTTAATTCGAAGCGACAGTTGACAAGACATTTCGTTTATATTTTTATATACTTAAAAACAAAATAAAGTGCAATTTTGTACCACCCCGATAAAAGTTATGATTCTTTACACTCAATACGCCGAGCTTAGAGAAAGAGTTGCAGATGAAAAAAAAAATTAATCGCGCAAAAGATTTTGGAAAAAATGTATTACAATATAGATATAGATATATTTATAGATTCTAAAAGCAGTTAAACTATATACATGTATACTGTATACAGAGTAGGGGGATACAGAACAAGGCATTGGCAAAGCGCACAGGTAAGCAACGGTGATAAGTGGGGTGGCGGGGGAGGGCTGGGGAGGGGGAGGGTTTCCTCGGTCTTCGGCATCGTTGAAAAGAGGCGCTTGCAGGACGTAGGGTAGCATACATGGATGTATGAAACGTTTTATTGAACGGGATATCGACTAATACGCGTGGATGGTGATGTGATGGAGGTCTCTCGTTGAGAAGAGTGGAGAGGAGCGGTGGAAAAGTAGTTGTGATCGTCGAAGAGCGTCCGGGAAAGGTGGGCAAAAAAAAAGCGAAAGAAACGGATGGAAGGTTGAGGCATAAAGAGATGGAGAAAAAGAGGCCAAAGGGTGGTAGATGAGAGTCAGTTGGAGGAAGTCGAAAGCGGAAGGGGATGGACACGGAGATAGCAGAAGGGTGTGAGGAGCGAGGCAAAAGAAGGCTATATAGTGATAGAGAGGACCTCTCTCCCTTGGGTACCATATTTATATTTCATCACTTTTCCATTCAGCTTCCGCGCCCGATCTTTTCCACCGACATATCCATTTTTCGTCTATTTCTTTCTCCCGTGCATGCCTGTGTTTATACCTACATATATACATATATACATATATATATATATATATATGTGTGTGTGTGTGTGTGTGTGTGCGTGTGTTACCTCATCTCCACCTCTGGCTGTTTCGCCACGTACATGGGGAATGTGGCTCTCTATTGTTCAGCAAAACTACACTCTTTATCTCTCGTTCTACTCTTCTTCGAGGATGGTCTACCGATTTGACGCAAAGTTACTTTGCCGTTCTCTGCATTTTTCCAGACGGTTGTGCCTCCGGGTCCTCTTTTTACCATATTGCATACTTGGAAAATGCAACGGGGATCTCTCTCTCTCTCTCTCCCTCCCTCTCTGTCCCTTTCTCCTTTTCTCTCGCACTATGTTTAGACATACTATGTATATATATATATATATATATATTTTACATCCGTCAGTGTCAGGAGTGATCTCAGGAACGTTACCTATATATAGCAAACATAATATCTCCGATCGTGAAGAGACGCGAGGAAATGCCAACATATTCTTCAGAGAATTTGCATATCCATCTTCATCCGGAGGTCTCCGAGACTTCCGTGTATATTCTTTTAAAGTCTCGAGAAGATTTCCTCTCGCTCACGAGCGAGAGACCGAGTTAGTAATTATGCAAGGAGAAACGACGTTTGCCAGGTCGTCTCTTGGCATTGGCTAACAGCCGAACGGGGTCTCTGCCAATACGATAGTGATGGGGAGGATCCTGAGCTAGGCGAAAGGGTGGATTGGTGGCGGTTCGCCTCATTCGTTTCATCCTCGTCTATTCGTAGATAAGAAAAAAAAAAGAAGACTTATGTATGATCTCCATAAAATTCATTTCCAATTTATTCGTTGATTCAAGTATATCTCCTTCATTTGAATACAAATTCTCGATTAATAATCATTTTTGTGTAAAACAAATGTATTTTTATTAATTTACAACTCTGTTATAAATTTATAATATAAAAAGTTATCATTATTATACTCTTCATTAATTATTCAAGGATTTATTGGGTTCGAGATTATTGATGGAGACTGCTGGCTCATAATTCTTGGTATAAGCACAACTCGATGCAACAACGAAGAGCTCAATGGCTGAGTAAAATCGAAGAATCGTAGTTAGTTCGGGGATCACTTTGTGATCGACGAGAGCTTTGAGGAGAATCGAAATGAGTTGTATTGCCAAAGGAACATCACAGACCGGCTAGATGCTCTCGAGCGAAAGATATATAGCTCGTTGCCCGATACGCATTTGGTTCACGTGCCTTCCCTAAGCCCGGAAATCAATCGGCCAGCGTTCTCTCTCTCTCCCTTCCTTCATTACTCTCTCTCTCTCTCTCTCTCTCTCTGTCTCTCTCTGCCTGCATTCGAGCACCCAGAACGAGAATCAGGGAATCCCCAGCAGGTACGCGATTGAGCCCATACCAGTGAGGCAAACGTATCTCCGCGGAAATTGAAACCATCCCATTCTCGTACTTGCTTGCTCGTCGATGGGCAACGAAGCGGCCGCAAAATTCTCCCCAATGTTTTTTCGATTCTTTATATACGAATGTATAGACGCCATTCAATAGGAATTTCTAGAGCCACGAATTAAATGCTGCATTTTCCGTAAATCAACTTGGCTCGATCGATTTCGCTCGTTAGTGGTCATCATCTCTGCGGAATACTCGATGCAAGCTAAACCCAAAGTTTTCATTTAATCATTTTTCCAACATTTTTCAGCCGTTTTTCTACTGGCCATAGATGAGAGCGAAAAATATTTTCCTATATGTTTGACCAAACCCAAACCTGAATTTACTTCTTGTGAAAACTATTTATCGCGTATCTTGATCAACTTTTGAGAAACGGGTGGACTTATCTGCTGGATCAGAATTAAATTGTTCAATAATCGTTCAATTGTCAAATGAAAAAATGGATTGTCTTTTTTTCAAATTTGGCATTTGCATATTCCATGCCATTCATTCGTAACATTGTAGAATTTTACCGATGGCCAAAAAAGGCTATATAGAAAAGTTGGATCCATACACTGCACCCAGAACCTAGTAAGCCATATCAGGGGGCTCATCTGGGCTGAATGTAGGGTTTCAATTTTTTTTTACTATTATTGTTAACGCGCAGCGTTGAAAAACAGTATTCGTCCTTATGATGAGTCGACGAGTCGAGTGCGATTTCAATAACGTGAATACTTTTACATACATATGTATATATATATATATATATATGCTATGCGCTATGATATTATATATATATATATAATATCATAGCGCTGATCATAGTTTATCTTTCTACATATACAAAGTAGACCCCGTTCAGATTCAACGCCCTTCTGCCGGAGCATTACAGGCTAAGCCCATATTTTATTGGCCGCCAGTATAAATCAAAAGCTTCGGCTAGTCAAATATTGGAAGCTTTGCCCTGGCCAATACACGGCTTATACACACACAGTATCGCTATATACGTGAGCTTTCTAGCACCGTTTTGCTTTATATCTACAACCATAGTGTGTCGCGCGGTTCGGGACAATGTAGCTCCGATATACCTCGTCGCCCATTCCTCCCTCGAGCTGACACCCGACTCATCCTCTCAACTCCTCTCGCTCAGGGGCTAGAGAACCGAACGGTTTTATTCAAGCTCGACGAATAAAAGCTGCTCTCACCCATTATATCTCTCACCCTCGACATGGTTGTTGCATTTGCTTGTTTTACGGATAATAATTAGAATCCCACGCCGCCTCCTCCCCTCTTTGCCCCGATCCTCTAGTCGTTTCGATGCTACGAACGAATCAACAATTTTTTTTCTCTCCATATTTCGTTTTTACTTCGACGAAGCAAAATCGCAAAAACACGTATAATATTCGATGAGTTAATCCTTTCGTGATGGCATGAACGTTTTAACTTTTCATAAACGTGAATCCGACATTCGGTACATTTTACTTCAATCCATTTTTTCGGTTATTATTATTATTATTTTTTTACTGATTTTTGTATGTTCGACAGGATGTAAAAAACGTATTTACCGATGTATTTACACTTTATAACGTTTTTTTAAACGCTATTGAACAGGATATAATTAATCGGGCACGATCATTTAACTTTGAAACAAACGGCCACTTTGTGTATCTGTGTATGTTTTTTTTTTTTTGTTTTTACATTTAATCTCTCGATCATTATTTGCATTTCTCATTTGTGCATTTAATAACGTGGGACGTGAATGTTTAATTTTTTCATTTATAAATTTAACGTGATGTAAAATCTGCAATTTGTTAGTCTGGCACAATTAATAATAAGAAATACGTATATCTAATAACAATTGTGCACGCTTATTACTCATTTCAAAGGCTCACAAACATTCTGAAAGGCTGAAAAAGCAGAAGGGAGGCGCTGGATTTTGTGCCCCAGGAAAAAAGAAAAGGGTACACGTGTTGAAAAGCTACACGCTATATATATATACTCGGTGCACAGCGAGAGGGAGAGAGAGAGAGAGAGAGAGAGAGAGAGAGAGAGAGAGAAAATACTGGCCATGAGCAGCGTTACAGGCGTTCAAAAGCGCAAACCCCTTCAATCCCCCCAATGGTATATAGCAGAATAAAATGGTACAGCCAACAGTACAGATGCGATCTCACCGCTTCTGCATTTGGCGTGTTCGTTACAGAGTTCCACCGCACGGAAGCTGAGCGCTGAGTTTAATTTTGTAATTTTGCGTAATGCCGGAGGCACCCATTGCTGGAGAAAAACAACGGAGCTTAAAAGGCTGCACGAGGCTCGGAGGGCATCCTCGTGCACCTGGTAGTTTCCTCACTCGTGGACCTGGGCTACGTGTACACTGCGGTCGAGTTTAAAAATGTACGCATATATTTATGCAGGTACACAGGCCAAGAATATATATTTAGACGGAGATGAGAGAGGCCTGACCTGAGTTTGTTGGCAAAGAGGGACTGAAAGATGGAGGAAGAACTACTAAGGCGAACTGACGATGTTAAAAGTTTTCTTCTCGTGTTAATGCAAATTGAGCCAAAACCGTCTCGTTGCATTGGCGAATCAATTGTGTAAGAGAGCGATTGAGCACCAGAGTTATTATAATATTTTGAGAAAAATTTAATCTCAGAGATGAATATTACGAGTGTCACATAATAGACATCTGTAACTATAGACGGGATGACTCGATGAGAAAAGGTTTTCCGAAAAGATGGAGAAATAAATGAACGGTAATTATTTGTGACTGATAATGATAATATATGATCGATAAGGCCGGCGAACTGGATGAAATAATATTCATAATGACTCGAGAGATTTTTATAAAACGTCGATTATAAGTTCATGACTTGTGCACGGAGAATTGGGCATGTAACGAAGAGTTTGTACGACAATTTTCCGCGATTCGGGATAACACGCGATGAAAGAGGAAGACCGTGCTTGGCCATGATGAATATCAGGATTTATTAGCGTCGTTTGTTTGTTAAACGTTCCAAAACAATTTATTTCCAATTTCCAGTCCAGCAAACTGTATATTTCTTTGTATCATTTCAAGCGTTTCTGATACGGATATATATGTCTACATATATATATATATATATATATGGAGAAGGTAATAGTAATTTTTCGCTTGCCCATCTATTATATATATATCTATATATTGCCTAAACTATCAGCGGATTTGGGATCCTGGGAAGGTTCATTCAATTTCACGGGAGAAAGTAAGAAAAATATTTTTCGATCAAGCTTTGCTCGCACATTTCTTTAGCTCGTGGCTGAATCCATGTAAAGCGTAAGCCTCAGTGGTCACAGGCTCGTGTATACAGTCGAAATACGAACAAGAGAATCAGCTAAAAAATTGAACGAGTAGTAAAGGGTAGAATGAGAGAGCGCGTTAGCGTTTATAGAAATCCTCGAAAAACTTGTTTCTTGGAGCGGTTAACCACTGCACGCAAAATGCTCCTGAGCTCTCCCTGTAACAACAGAGATCGAGAGAGAGAGAGAGAGAGAGAGGAAGGGAGTTTTCCACAAAAATATAGTTGCATGGGCCCTGTGCCATGAGTGGAAGAGAAAGAGAGAAAAAGAGCGTGGTAACAAACTGCCCGAACTGGCTCCCCGCCGACCGGATGTCTCAACCGGAAGCGCGCCAGATGAGCGGGAGGGCGCGCGTGACTTACCTTGAACGACCGGGCAAAATTGACTTTCTATCGTGGGGGTTGAGGCTTCTCTTCCATCCCCTATCACCTCTCAACGTTCACCTCTCATCCCAACAAAAGTTCTGGCGTGGCTTTTGCCAGAGTATATCGAGCATCAGAGAGAGGTATCTGCAAGCTTTGAAAATAAAATGGGACGGACGATCGTCAGAGGCCACGATGTATGGGAAGCTATGAGTTCAAGAAGATTGAGGAGATCAACGGATCAGCGAAGTGTAACAAAACATTGTTCGGAAAATCTCCAGTCATCTTCTTCGACGTCATATTAAATATATTCATCTCAGTATGTCTGTACATACACACGCGTTTGTTGTACTGTATATATAATCTTTGATATCTCTTCCAGCTTCCGGAATATATACTGCAGGCACCATTATTATTATGTGTGGATATAGAAATGAGGAAGGAATGAGAATGTGTAACGAGAAGTGGCAGAAATACTTTAGCCAAAGAGCGGATCGGCAAAAAGTATCGAAGCGAAAAGTAATAATACTTCCCCTTTTCATTTGAATGAGGCGCTAGAAATATGAAGTATTCGCATCTCCGGTAAATCGCATGGCTAATTGGTGAGAGCAAAAGACGATGAGGAGAAGAGCGAGCGGCGTTTAAGGGGACAGCAACGAGGGAGTATTTGGAAAGGGGCGAGATGTTCTCTTGGGATGTCGACTGGTCCAATTTTTACGAGACCTCGTATAACCACCGCGCGGTCGAATGCGGAAGCAAACGGATGGATAGAGGCTCATATATGTATTCGTGTGTAAAAGCATATATATACGTCTCTACACGTATATAAGTAAGAGAGGGAGGAAGAGTCCGGGTCGGCGCCGGAAGTGCCTCGTACCTTGGAGAGTTACGTTTTCTGGTACGGGGCCAAAACTCTTTACACATACACACACATACGCACACCAAATGGTTTTGCGGGGGTAGAAGGGGTACACTCTCTTAATAACGCATTCCTCTTGAATCGGCGCCAGGCCGATCATTTCGTGAGACTCGCGATATTTCGAGTTGAACTGACTGGTCCGTATGTGCAGTCGCATCAGAAATAGATAGGTAGAGAGAGAGAGAGAGGGGGAAAAAGAGAGCGAGAAAAAACGAGTACTCGACAGTAGTAAAAGGGGGTGAAAAACGGGACGGAGATATAAGTGCGAGGGATGAAGGGTGGGACGCGATATATACACGTGATCTTCCGCATCCACTTCCGGTCGGTGAGCGTATCTATATATGTAACATCTATACTCCTGTATATATGTAATATAGCTTTTTTTTCATACATGCTGGATTCATACATAACTATCGTTTCGTGAGTTCGAAATTTTTTTGGGTCTTACGCACGCACAAGCTTCATTTGGAGCGATCAAAATCGAAGACACGTCACGTTCAAGACTTAGCTCAGGGGTAGCTCGAGGCATAATAGAGCTAAGGTGGTGAAGCAGCCCACCATTTCTGCTTCCCGTGCTCTCTCTCTCTCTCTCTCTCTCTCTCTCTCTCCCTCTCTCTCTCTCTCTCTCTCTCTCTCTTCTCGTTTGGTAAGACGCGGCTGGAATTTGCAGCAGCCAGCTTAGCGATAGACCGGCTCACATCCTGGGCACACGCTACTATAAGTGTACAGCACACACGGGCGAATATTCCGAGACGAAAACGTGTATATGTATATGTACATCTAGATACCTAACTATAATATATAGGTATAAGTGTATGTGGGGGTGGAGAACAGAATCGTCTGGATATGCCGTGGCATACCAGCAGCGTACGTACGTTTCGTGATTTTCATTTCGCGAAATTCTCGCCTAGCGACACTCTAGAAGAGAGAAGAAGTTTGTAAGAGAGAGGGAGAGAGAGAGAGAGAGAGAGAGAGAGAGAGAGAGAGAGAGAGAGAGAGAGAGAGAGAGAGAGAGAGAGAGAGAGAGAGAGAGAGAGAGAGAGAAAGAGAGAGGGAGAGAGAGAGGGAGAGAGAGAGAGAGAGAGAGAGAAAGAGAGGGAGAGAGAGAAAGAGAGAGAGAGTGAAAGAGAGAGAGAGTGAAAGAGAGAGAAAGAGAGGGAGGGAGAGAAAGAGAGAGAGAGTGAAAGAGAGAGAAAGAGAGGGAGGGAGAGAGAGAGAGAGAGAAAGAGAGAGAGAGTGAAAGAGAGAGAAAGAGAGGGAGGGAGAGAGAGAGAGAGAGAGAAAGAACGAGAGATTCAGAGGCATATACAGCATGGGAAAGCGCGGTTTCTGCGGCACCACGCGCCCCTCCTATATCATCGTTTAAAATAATATTGCGTCCAGAGGGGCATTTGCCGCCTTCATATCCACTACGACAAATCACCCCTGCCGAGCGTGTGCTCGTGACACACACACGATGTCGCCATCTATGCGAACATATACAAACATATGTATATGAAGGTAAACAGAGACGGCATGACCGCGATACTGTATATATACATATATATATAATATACAGCGCGAATACGACCACGGGGGTGCAAAAATGGCGAGAGTTGAAAAAAAAAAAAAAAAAAAACTGCCCAAAAGGGCGTTGAGAGGGCGCGAGGATAAAAAGGAGCGCAGATAGATATAAAGAGAAAGAGTGAGAGAAGAGGCCAACATTGGCGGGAAAAGAGTAACGATGCGTGAGAGAGATCTGGAGCACCATGAGAGAGATTCAACACATAACTTTAGAGTGAGCGTTATTTATGGTTGCCAGCTGCTTATTACTTAAGTAAAATATAATCGCTTGCTCCCCTACCCTTTGCACATCATGTGTACCACTCACACGTTTTACGTAAAAACGCCCCTTCAACTATGATTAACTTTTATTCTATGCATCAGTATTTTTCCCCCACACACACACACACACACATACGCGTGTACAAGGTACGTACAATTTATAAATTATAGTCTCCCGGTGTGGAGGACATTTACAGATTAGCCAGTGGAACTAACGTCATGCAATGCTTTCACGAGTTTTCTACTGTTTAGCGACTATATATACTATATACATATACATATACATATATATATATATATATATATATATATATATATATATATATAGATATATAGATATAAAAGCCTATACCCTCTGTAGGTGAAACTGGTATCGTACGCTAGAGCAAGCTTTTCGATTTCGCTCACAAACCGCGTTTTCCCACCTCTTGCCATCGCGAAGAAATCAGTACATACTGGTATATGCTGTCGCGGGACTCTCTCGTATGTTATAATGTTTAGCTGTGTACTCCGGTGGCTTTGCGAAACCTCGTATTCCGTGGCCGAGGTATATATATATATATATATATGGATAGCTCCGGTTTACATGGTCCGCCACACCCCCGCATAGTACGACAATATAATCTTAACGAAGCAATTCCGGTATCAACACATATGCCGCTCGTAACGCTCCTAGAATGCCCTCCCTCTCTCTCTCTCTGGCTCTCTGGCTCTCTGGCTCTCTCATTCCCTTTGGTGGTAGGTACCGAAAGCTCGTTGAGAGCCGGACATAAGTAGAAACAAATGGTCGCGTATAACCCACTACAGAGGGCGGTTTTCCTCGGTTCAAACGCGAAACTTTCGACCCTTGCAACGTAAAACGGGCACGGCTGTGGCCTGGCCTTCTTGCAAGCACCACACGATAGGGAGAGAGAGAGCGAGACAGAAACGAAACAATTTCTTCGAAGCTAATTTCGCCCTCTCGGCTGCACACGGTGAAAAAAGTGTGACCTATAGGTGTACAGCTGAACGTTTTAAACAAATTTACCTTTGCACAAATTTTTCTTCCGAGGATAATCTTCGTGAGAGAAATTCATGCAAACTCTTTTTTTTTTTTATGAAAGGGTAGTTTTTTTTTTTTTTCTGGAATGGAGATATATATTTCGCACTTATTATCGGGAGCAATAGACGTTTTTTTTATTTTTATTTTAAATATTCATAGTGCAAATGTGGCATACACAATAAGATGGTAAATAATTCATTCGAGCTAAAATTATAGCTCATGACGATTAAAAAAAAAATAAGCCTAAAATATATAATAATTAAATTACCATAAAGGTCATTACCATGGGGTCAACTATTTACGATTAAAAAATAATAATTCAAACCCTAAATATATATATTTGATTTCAAATTATAAAATCATACCTAATTGTTAAAAAAAAAACGACAGTAGGATGATATTTTCTTGATTCACCGCTTGATCATTTTTTTTTACGGTCATTTGCCAATTTAAAAAAAAAAAGTTTGTGACCTTGTAAGAGCAGTAAGAAAGATAATCAGAGTCAAAGATAAATAGTAGAGGAGATAAAAAAACATAGATGTAAGTCGTTACACGCCTCCGTACACCTTGATATAAATCGGAGAGCGCAAACGAGCTCGAGTGAGCGAGAATAGGAAAGAAAGAGCCAAGTCAAGAGAGAAAGAAACGCAGAGAGAGAAAGAGTTATAGAACAGAGTCGGAAATCAGGTGTACCAGCCGCAAGAGAGAATTCTCCCATACTCTGCTTTACAACGAAGACAATGCGAATTACCAGAGCGGTAATGGATCTATCCACGCCCGCGGAATCGCGAGGCCACATCTCTCTCTCTCTCTCTCTCTCTCCTTCTCTCTCAGTATTCCAGTCTGAGACCTTAATTAAGGATCCGTCAGCTCGTCTCTTGCCAAGATCCTTCTTACACGCGGCCGCATTTCCAATTTTACCTTTTTCCTTTTGTCATGTTCTTTTTTTTTCTCTTCAAGTCTTTCCTTATTCTTTTGCCTCTTTCTTGCTCTGCTCTGTGCGAGCTTGTAGCACATTGGAGTTTCTACCAACAACGCGACGTATCGGATCGCTTAGCAGCGACGTGAGAAGCTCGTTACGAATGCATGAAAATTCAGGTCGGACAAACAGCGAACGAGAAAAGAAAAATGAAATAGCGCTCGATATATATATATATATATGTATATATAAGTACATAAATAAGAGTGTTGATAGTTAGACAAAAGTATTAAGATCCAATTACAATACAAATTCGAAAAGATTCCATATAGAGAAGTTATGATTTAAAAAATTCATGCAAAATTCATTGAAAAAGTTTTCACCTAGCAGGAAATTACTCGTGTACTCATTACGTGCCTCAGGTGTCCGATAGAAAAATTCTGAGACGAGCTGCTTCTTCTTCTTCTGTACATACTCGAGTGTAAAAAAAAAACTCACAGACATGTCATTGTAATATTATTTTTTTACCATTTGTAAAAAGCTCACGAGGATTTTTGGTGGGTTGGTCGGTTGATATTATTCGTACAAATTATCGACAGGATTGAAGCAATTAATCGGCATGGCTGATTAGTATGTGAAATTGGAATTGTATGGTTTTCCGGGTCTCGCTTTCTCTTCCCACCCTCTCCTCTTTACCCCATCAGTTGTATTCGTTTCACGCCACGACCCCCCTGCTATTATATATTCTCCACAACGCATCCATTCGTCCTTTTTGCCATTTTGTTTCTCTCTCTCTCTCTCTCTCGCTCTGTGCGCGGTTTCCGGTTCGAACAGTTTACGAATTGAACGCGCATTCACAATAAATACGAGATGAGCTCTCATTGTAATACTACTCGTTGACGTCATACCTCACCGATGGGGAAACCAATATATATATATATATGTATATAAACATACTACAATGTATATACTGCAACGTATAATACTCTCTCTCAAATTCTGCGAGCTCATGAGCCACGCGAGTTAATTAATTAAATACATTCGATATAATGATTGCGAGAGTTTCACGAAGCGGAGTCACGCGCTCGTTGTGCTCTCGCCACGCGGGGCAGAACGCTTTTCAAAACCCTCCGCGCGTTTGCATTTGGATTGCTCGTTGCCCTCAGCACTCTCTTCTACCCGCACTTTTGGTTCGCGTCCGACGGAATTGGCCCCTTTTGCGTTGTTGAAACGACATTAACATTAATGGGTTTATTGTTAAAACTCGCATGAATTTCTATTAACTGGTATATACACATGTAGTACAGGTGGTACATATATATATATATATACACATGTATATATATATATATATATATGTAGTATCAGGTAGGGTCGAGTGGCTATCAAAATTGTATAATCATTAAAGCCCTGGGGCAAAAGCGTTATTCGTACATTATTTCCCAGTCACGTGTATACTTTGTATCCAAGTAAATAAATGAATAAACAATATAGAGAGACCGTTCAATGATTCATGGCTTAAACGATATTTCAAATGCGTTTTATTCTTTATGCAATCGATCTTTTTATCAGCTATGTATCGACGAAAAAATGGGAAAAAGTGCGATGAAACACCTTCGAGCAAGTAGTGAAAGTCAGAATATCAGTTGTTTGTCTCTCTCACGTGTCGGTCACAATGCGCGAGACACTGTCATGCACCGTGTAATGTATTGCCAACGATTTTCACGCGTTTCCCGAAATTGATTTATGATTACGTATGAGTACACACATAGGGAAACGCTTGACGAGAGGATGGGAGTGAGAGATATAGAGAGAGAGAGAGAATGAGAGAGAGATAGAGAGGAAGAGGGAGAGAGAGAGAGAGAGAGAGAGAGAGAGAGAGAGAGAGGGAGAGAGAGAGAGAGAGAGAGAGAGAGAGAGAGAGAGAGAGAGAGAGGGAGATAGAGAGAGAGAGAGAGGAAGAGGGAGAGAGAGAGAGAGAGAGAGAGAGAGAGAATGTATCGGGAATCATGGATAACGCGCTATATACCCGTCGCTAGTGATAATCCTCACTCACCCTGCGACTAGAGGAGCCAACATAAAGCACATACGTATAGAACATGCGATCGACAGAAGTACATAATACCTTTTGATTTACGTCCACTCTTCTTCCCGGAAAAAATAGATTTTATTGCACCTAATTAACATTTCATCTGAATAAAACAAAATTTATTTACTCTGAGTTATTGATCATAATTTTTTATTCTGGTAATAATTCAACCAGGTTTTTAATTCAATTGAATTTATATAAGATTGACAAAATGATTTGTCAACTTTGTCAAAAGATGAAAAGTTGGTTATTACCAGGATAAATTTTATACTTCGTCGCAGCGTTTCCCATTAGATTATCACGAAAAAGTCTCTCACTATTTGATTGACTAAAAGTATTTTAATATAACGAAGATATCAATTTTTACATCTCGAGGCCCATTACTCGAAGAGTATACGAAAGAAATTTTTCATATTCACCCCCAATGTTGCTTCACTGTTTGTTATATTTTATCCGTGAAGCGAAAACAAAAATTCACCCAAAATAATTCGAGTTTAATTACATCGGTGCGAGAAGAAAGTTTGCCAGAAGCTTCCGGCTTGAGCTTTTACTTCACCCCTCTGCCGATTATTACATTGCCGGGGGATAAAAATGATGGAAAGAGAGGAGAGGTAAAGAGAAAAAAAAAAAAATATGAGAGGCAAAAAAAAAGGGGAAGAAGCCGGAAAAAACCATCAACTTCCCTTGACGCGTTGCATCGGGGAGGTAATCGAAAAGCATCGAGCGAAAACTCCCCGAGACTACCCGCTCTCTTTCTCTCTCTCTCTCTCTCTCTCTCACTCCCTCCCTCTATTTGCCCACGCGTTAAAGTTCCGCAGCTCTTCATCCCACACACAACACGTGTGAGAAAACGGAGCCTCTTCCTTCTCGTGCTCGGCGCTAGGCGTGTGTAAAGCTCGACGCTCACATATTATTTCGCAAACGCGAAAAGGAGAAGTACCATAGCTATATAGGGTTTTCGGCGTTGACTGATCGAGAGATCAGACAAGGAAGGAATCGGTGCGCGCGCCAAGCACAAAACGGAGAATCTTCGAGCAAAGCAGACAACAGACGTGAGCCCCATCTACGTGTGTTTGTGTGTGTCTGTGTGGGCGTGTGTTGCCTCTTTTGAATAACGAGAAAATGTCTCACGTCGTGTTACGCCGATTCTTCTCGAACGTAGCTCGCTTGGATGCCCAGAAGAAGCCACACACACACACACACAGTAAAGAGAGAGAGAGAGAGAGAGAGAGAAAATCGAGAGCTCACATATTTTTCATGGCGCCATTGTGCGACCGGCCTAAGACTGTTCTGTTTCTCCTACATCTCGCCTATGGTGATTAATAGTCCTCTTGGAATCCCATCCGATTTCTATCACTCGCAAACAAAGCGAGAGTTATCGAATATATCGTCCATTTTATCACACATCCTCCACATTTTCTACGATAAACGAGAAATTCCATTCTGTAACATATGTACTTCAGTGTATTCGAACCGGAAGAATAAAGAATATTCGAGCACAATTTTTTTTTAAATTAAATACCCGAAGCTACAGAAAAATCGGACGGGGGTTAGAAATTTTTCATTGCGTCATTCTGTGCTCTACTTTCGAGACGATAAATTGCCGATTGAATTGTCCAAGCAAGAGAACTATGAGAGAGCAAGAGAGAGAGAGAGAGAAAGCGAGAGAGAGAGAGAGAGAGAGAGAGAGAGAGAGAGAGGCAGGCTAAAGGGTCGTACGTCGATCGGAATTCGACGTAGACATCTCACTCGCTCTCTCGTCCTTGTAGAGGATTTTACCGTACCGCCTCTCTTGGCAGACGCATAAGTCACCCTCTCTCTCACAAGGGGTGGATTGTGGCAAGTGGATAATACATTCAACCTCCTTGCAGTCACGTCATTCGAAAATTAATTTCACTCGCGCTCTTGGCACTGTAACATCGAAACATTACAACACACATACAAACATATATGCGTATTTATATGGGGGTAGTTTGCGTTAGACGATGTAAGCGGGGTGGCGCACGATCGTCGTAAAGAACTAGGCCTGAATAATTAACGTAACGGTTGTATCGCGCCCGGACTAATTATAGAGCCCCTTCTTTGCGTCCAACGTTCTCGTCTGCTTAGCATATTCGTTAATTATCGTACTTATACTATATACTCTTGCTGCTGCTACTCTTTCTTTCTCTCTCTCTCTCTCTCTCTCTCTCTCTCCCTCTCTCTCTCTCTCTCTCTCTCTCTCTCTCTCTCTCTCTCTCTCTCTCTCTCTCTCTCTCTCTCTCTCCCTCTCTCCCTCTCTCTCTCTCTCTCTCTTTCTCTGCATGGTTATTTTACGCGTCGGTATTGGTGTACTCCTGGCTGATGGCAGAAAATACTCGCGTATTCATGGCTGTGTGTGACAATCGCGTGAGCTGATAGATATATGTGTAACACATACACTTATCTCTTTATATTCTCGCGATCAGAACTTTCGACAAGACGTACATGACGTTCACTTGTACAGAGAAAAAAAGAAGTTTCTTGAAAATTTTAATCAATTTTATTTAACGAACATAATCGGAATTGTACAAGAAAATTTGGGACCGAGGCACTTCATTGATGCTGGGAAACTTCTTTGAAGCTGGAAATTTCTTTTTATTTATTACACTCATAGATGTTTGAATAAAAAATTATTGAGCTGACCATCACTGCTTACGCGTGTGAATTTTTCACAATACACATGTACAAAATACGTCAGATAAAAAAATAACTGATTTTTTCTCACAATGTTATTACAAAAAAGTGGAAGAAACAAAAATAAAAGGAGACAAATATGAAACGAAATTTTAAAGAAACTTTTATGTTTTTCATTAAAAGTATAAACCTACGAGAAAACAGTATGAAGCTTGATAAGATAATAAATATTAAATACAAGGTAAGGTGGAAGAGCAGACGGGAACCATTTCAAAAAGTATCGAGACGTGGCCATTGCTGGAAGTGTGCTCTCTGAGGAAAAGAGAGCCATAAAGTTCACGGGACAGACTAGTTTTGAAAAGAAATCTTATACCTCAAGCGAGCATGCAATATTAATCTTGCATGAAATTCGTTGGGATTCTAAAGTCACTCGTAAAATCTTGGTGAAGATGAAAAGTTTTCGTTCTCACTCACTGGGTTTGTGGCATACGTTCGTACTCAATGCAAAAATTGGTATAGAGATTTCATGAAGTGTCTGTCAGGTATCCGGCATGTAGAAATGCCGGGAAAGGAGTGACGATAAGGGTCAGTTTTACGCGTATTCGGACGTTTATTGCCCTGGACGTTGCTGACGGTTATTCTCGCACGTGGCACGTTACACCTCGTAACACGCTATCCAGACCTTATACACGGTACTCTTCTTCAAATTCTCTTCGGATTCTCTTTCGTATCGAATCTAAGAATACAAACTTCAGAAAAACTTCTCTCTGGGTATTGAAATGATATTTTTAATAAAACTTGCAGCGTTAAAACAAGAGCGATGCAAAAATTTCTATTCTTCAGCAAATTTTTCGATTTATTATGTCAAAAATTTTCCTCATGTTTATATAAATAAGAATTCGTCAATAAACATTGCGAAAAAAAAAAAGTACGAAATATAAGTACGAAAAAAAAAAAAGAAATTTTCGTTTACTGATTGTATGAGTTTAATGAAAAATTTTGACCGTTAAAAATCCTACTGTTTGAAACAAATAAACTCCATTGTATTTCAAACTCATATCTCTGCACTTAACTCTTTAATATCCATTCTATATTTCACCGAAGAACGCAATTTGTGATGAATAAAAAGCGTTCGTTTTCACGCTCTTTAATTACGACGGTCGGCAGATTCGCAATTTCCTTACAATCACGTTTAATCCACCATGAAAGGGAAACGTACGCGTTTCGAGATCGTTAACGCCCAGCTTCCGATAATACATCTATCGAGTTCCGCTAGGGCTTTTGTGAAGGTTCGTTCAATCGAGGACGGGAAAACGCCTAGATGGAGAGAGAGAGAGAGAGAGAGAGAGAGAGACAGACAGACAGACAGACAGAGAGAATGAGAGAGAGAGACAGACAGACAGACAGAGAGAATGAGAAAGAGGCTCGACACCGATGAGATATCCGTTGTCGTTCGCATATCGGATTCGTGCATCGGGCATGGAGAGCTACGTGTGTGTATATCGAGATTGAAGGAGCTCTTCTCTCTCCGTGCGAGAGACAAGATTTTCCAGTTAGGAGGGTGAGAGACGAGAGGGGGGGGTGGTTATGTAAAAGCTTCGCTAGTGTCGAGTGTAAATGGAAATGGAAGAGTACACGTAGGTGGAAATGAGATAGGGGAACTCGCGAAAAGCTATATACAAACGGACAATAGCTTTTCTGGCACGAAGAGAGTGTGGCGTGGCTCTACCGATAAATGAGCAATAAGGCCACAGCAGTGAGAGTGATAGCTCCGTTTAACGTCCCTTCTATACTCGCTTCTGTGCAATTCGCTAGAAAATGCACACGCACGCATACATGTATATGTATAAATGGCTCCGTCCGCCAGAGGGGTCATCGACGAAGAACGCCTCTGTCGTGTTTCTCGTTACTTTCTCTCCTATATAAATACATCCATACACATTATAAGAACATATATAGATGTAACGAATAACGAGTAGCACATATATCTATATGTATATTCGCATAGTACATGTTTGTGTGTGTGTCCAGTTATGTATAGATTGCCCATACACAGTAAGAGTCATGTTGCATAGTAACTCTCGTATCGCACGCTCAGTATTATAACCGAGTCAGCTGCTGTTTTCACCTGAAACTGCCGTCCAGTCACGGTTCCCGCCCTCTGGCAAAGCGATACAATCCTTTAGTACAAGATATGTATATGTGGGTGATACGTACGATATACTATATTTCAGTTTTCGTCACGAGAGTAATATAAAAGCGGAAACGGAAGAGAAATGGCTCTCACTCGAGTCTTTAATTACAAATGCAAAAACCTCTTGTCTCGATTTTTTTTTTTTCTTCTACGTTTTATTTTTTACAACAAGTACAAGTCACTCTCATTGTTAAGCGATAAAGATCAAAATATTGCCGAAAGAGAAGGGTATATTTTTATATTTCATCTTTTATTTAGTTTTTTTGGTGATTTTTTTTTTCAAGCTTTTCGTCTTGTTGCAATTGTAGAAGATTGATCGAGGCTGTAGGTGTGGTGATGGGAAAATCATCGAGAATGAAATCTCTCCTTGGGACTCGGTCAATAGTCCGTCTGCGATCGCATGGATTCACTCGTTTCGTCTCGTATATCAAAATCAAAGTTTTGTGTAGGTTTGTAATTTATAATGTTTATATTTATATTCAGTGAAAGCGAAACTGACCGGTGGAATGAACAAAATTGTACCTATCGCTTCAATAAATAATTAAAAAATTGAAACCATCAAGAATTTCATGTATTTAATTATTTTTCAGCATACTAATGCTCAAATATGCTGCAATAATGCTTTAGTGACACGTTTATTTTATCTAATTACAATAATGTTCCCGTATTCTAATGAAGTTAATTAAAATTCCATTGATTCTCTGGTACTCTAAATTCTCTACTCGCGTTCCTTCATCGTCTCCCAATTATCCAATATCGGGGTCGATTTAACACTCTGGATTCTATGACGTTATATCGAAAATTTACAACAGGCGACACCTCGTTGACCATATCATCGCAAGTCCAACCGAAGTTTTCCCACCGTTGGCATTAGGCAAAACCCAAATCCGCCTGCATGTATATATAGGATGAAGGGTGTCATCGTTGTATACCCATCGGATACTACGGAATTCGATGCCAGAATGAACGGCGTTGGGTTACGATCGACTCGATCCTCCCCTTTGCGGAAATGAAAAGTGACCGAGCGGTTCTCCAAATATCGCTCGTTCGGTCTCTATCCCTCCATATACATATATTATAAATATATGTACGCATATGCATAGTATATGGAATCGCGATTCTCCACCACCTTTTCTGTCACCACGATGGTTTTTTCCATCTCACAGCTCTTCGATTTCCGATTAGATACACCCTGCCATATTATTCTGCGAATTTTTCCAGTTTATACGACTAACAATATTATGCAACTCCCAAAAGTCCCGTAGTATAAGCATAGGAGGAATGTACTGAATTATGGAAATATTGAAGTATAAGATTATATCAGTATATGAAAATATTGAATTATCAGAATATATCACTATATGTAAAGATCGTTGCGGTGAATAAATTGTGAACTTGCAGACAATTGAAGAATTTTTTTATACAAGGAAATAGAAACGAGAAATATTTAATAACGTTGTAAATTCTTTTTATGTTATGAGAATGAACAATAAAAATTCCATGAGAAAAGGTAAGTGAAAATTGTTTGGAAAGATGCCGAATAAATTGGCAATTATTGCGTATCTGTATTTTGTTCTCGTATCTTATATCTCTCTAAGTTACTCTGTCTTAACTTTTGAATTTTGGATATACACTCGCGAATTCCGCACAACCTCTGCCCTACTGAAGTACCTTGTCTTCGTTCTGGCGTGAAATAAGTCTGGGAGACCCGGAGCGCATTTGCTCAAGGGTAAAAAGAAAGAGAGAGAGAGAGAGAGAGAGAGAGAGAGAGAGAGAGGAGAAGCATGCTGGATGGGTTCGCTCGACTATTTGCACTCGACTACTAGTTGCGTGACGTGTCAAGGTGCTCTCAACCGGAGTATGCTCTTGTCGCGTCGAATAAATCTGCAAGTTAACACCCAAAATGTATGGCATTGAGGCGTTAAATTATTTTATTTTTTTCAGGACGATATTTTAACAAGAAATCGTTTAATTCAATCATTAAAAAAATATTTGTATGAGAATGATTGATATTTTTTTTTACCATTTTTATTCTGATTACCGATCACGTCTGAGCGTAAACCACTTGGAAAAATCATTTTGGATTGTCACCATGAAGGCTGTAAATCGACTCATTGAAACATTATAAAAATTATACGTCGATCTGTCGTCTATTTTTAAAGCCACGTCTGATCGTGTACGAGTCTTGACTACTTAGACGAATCTACTTGGACTGTCTTTGCATATTTCTTGCCTCCAGTCATGAATAAATATTTATAACAGTGATTCGTCGACTTATCTTTCATTTTCATTGGCACGCCTGATCACACACGGACTATAACTACTTGGAAAATTGATTTAGTCTTTTTTCTTCGACGGCTAACTTATTTAAGTATCTCTGACACTTCATTTTCCCGTTATATATCATATTTTATACAAATATGGATACAAATATAAATATTTTGTATCGACGTGCTTTGTGTACTGGATCGAGTGTAACGCAGGCCAGCGGAGGAGCACGATCAAATGAGATTTGTCGACTGCTTTATATATTTATAGAATGAGAACCGCTGGCTGTAAATTATAGAATGGGGCGAGAAGCGCAACCGCCGTTGCTCGGCACATAGTCCAGGTTTGAGGAGGGGTGTGACGAGGGAGCAAGAAGAGAAACGCGTTCTCGTACAGCAAGGCGGCAGGCCGAGGGTTTGAGGATGAGAGAAAGCGCGATGAGGAGCAAGTATAGGAGGGTAGGAGTTAGCGTAGGTCTGTTGGGAAATAAGGAGGCAAGTTGAGTCTCCCTCATCCCTCGTGTCTCTCTTCACTCGCTCTTGCCATACCTTCCCCTCGGCAAATAGCCATGTAACCCTAGCCTGGTCGTGCATTTCGGTCCTTCATCCACCCACGGTGCTATTTCATCCCTCCCATCTAACGTCTACATATATAGTACAACGCCACATCTTACAACTTTCGTGTAGTCTTTGCTCATCCATCCGTATAGTGTACATGTGTCGCTGAGACCACTTAAATTTCCCTTCTCGACGATTCCATGTCGAAATGTCTGCAATTTTATCCGCCCTCCCCTATCCCACAGTGACACAAGAGTCAACGATTCGGAATTCTAGTCTTATTTCCACTGAATCGGCGTATCAAGAGAAACGAATTTATTAAATTTATGGATGAAATTTCATTCAAGCGGAACGAGTATGGGGACAGAAAGGTCACTGGCTGATTAGTACAAAGTCACCCTTAACTCGAAAAATTCAATTGCGACGCAAATACAAAATGCCATGTGTTATCAACAACAATACAGTATTATCGTAAAATATACGGAAAAAAAAAACTATCAAACGTTTATAAGTAATTATACGATTCATCAGTTTTTCTCGGGCTGATTACAGCGTTGTTTTTTTTTTCATTCAACTCCGTAAGATTTCACTTATCCAAGTGGTTCGCAATAAAAAAATTCAAAATCGACCCTCTTAACATTCAAGCGGAACGAGCATGGGGACAGAAGGGTCACTGGCTGATTAGTACAAAGTCACCCTTAACTCGAAAAATTCAATTGCGACGCAAATACAAAATGCCATCTGTTATCAACAACAATACAGTATTATCGTAAAATATACTGAAAAAAAAAACTATCAAACGTTTATAAGTAATTATACGATTCATCAGTTTTTCTCGGGCTGATTATACAGCGTTGTTTTTTTTTTCCTTCAACTCCGTAAGATTTCACTTATGCAAGTGGTTCGCAATAAAAATTTTCAAAATCGACGATCTTAAGGTCGATAAGAAAATTGCCACGCACCCCGCACACGCGCATATACACACGTTGCGCTTAACGTCTACTCTTATATTATTTCTCTTGAATGCTAATGAGATTACGTAGTGCAAAAACATAATGAAAAAGCTCTGCCATTGCTGCGGACCGTGGTGTGCATATATGCTACTGTATGTGCAAAACGATAGGAAGTACACGCTTGACAATAAACCTGCTTTCCATCCTCCTTTTCTCTCTCTCTCTTTCTCCCTTTCTCTCTCATTTGCTTTCCACGTTCGCATACATAGAATATTTTTTAAAAAATAAGAACGCTTCGAGTACCAGGCCACGCAACACGATAATAAATACGAGCGACGCGGGGTGGCCGTGCGATAGGCGAAGGGCGTTCAATTTTAATAAGGTACTGGCGATACTGTTCGTGTGCGGTAGAAACTGAATATATATATATATATATATATATATATATATATATATATTATATCCACAGGAGTGCTGTAGTGGCGAGATGGCGGTTGTATGTGGCACGATATAATAACTTTCGCGCACGTTTCACGTTCCCGGTTCCCGCGGTCTAACAGTAGATACTGCCGTTGGTACACTGGCAGAGAGAGAGAGAGAGAGAGAGAGAGAAAGAGGGAGAGGAGAGGGCGAGAAACTGGTCACGATGGCACGATGCTGCCCGTACCGGCATCGTCCCGGCATCGTCCCCGAGGGCGCTAAGCACCCGCATCCGAGATTTATCTCGCTCATATCTGCGAAACCGTTTTCGCCACGCCACCCTTCCCTATATAACTGTGGTGCCTTGTCGTTTTCTCTCTCTATCTCTCTCGCGCTTCTATATACCCTCGCGAATCTCGGGTTTTGGCCATTAAACCTCGAACATCAGGGCGCACGTGTCCCAGAGACAATTTCCGAAAATTTCGCCTCTCATATCCCTCTGGCGATGGCTGTTGGACGCGGAGACCGAGACAGAGATATAGAGAAAGGTCCAGCTCACGTCAGGTGTGTCTATATGTGTAGAGTGTAGATTGTGGCCTGCTGGAGTATAACGAACGTGAAACTGGATGATTGAGAGAGACGCGAGATCACACGAGGCTTGTCTAGATATAGTGATTTAGGTGATGCGCGAGGATTATGAAATGAGAGAGAAAATGACAATTGATATCGCTCCGAGTCTGAAACTGGACGAGATTCATATTTTGCCGCTCTGGCAATTCGTTTATTTCATGATCTATGTCCTCCCAACTTTTGACACTGATGAAGAGAAAGAGAGATGGTGTATAGGATTTTCAGGGACGAAGGACAAATTTAATATTTGCATGATAATGCGATTATTCGCGAGGCGTCGGAGAGCACACCGTTAAGATACAATAGCGGGGAGAAATAAGAGAGGCAGATGGAAAGAGGGTAATATTGGGGATGGAGAGGAGAAGATAGACTGCCGAGGTCGTGAAACACCCGGGCAAACGAAGAAAGAAGATAGGAGACGAGGGTTTGTGTGCCAGGAGAACGCGTAGCAACGAATGCCAAACCAGCCACGAGGAAAAGGAAGAAGAAGAAGAAGAAGAAAATTTGAGAGAGGGAGAGTGCAAAAGGGAGAAGAGAAAAGTGGTGAGAGAAGAAGCGCACCGTTCTCTCTCTCTCTCTCTCTCTCTCTCTCTCTCTCTCTCGCTGGGCCCAACAAGGAAATGAATCACATCATCATGAATAATAGCACGACCTGTCGCGTGGTGTTCTCGCTGTCTGGTTATTAATAGTAATGACTTAGCGGGGCTTTTCCGCTGTATATATGGGGGGTGGAAAATGTGAGAAGCAAAGAGGGGGTAGGCTCGGCGTGTGCCGGGGCTGTTTTCGCGGTGGGATTTCTCGTCGCGTGAAACACGCACTTGCTTTTTTCGTCGTACAAAGTTTTTTTTTTTTCCCCCAACTGTCAGGTCAACTGACAACTATCGGCCGTCGGAGGACATGATTTTCTCTCGTTTTTTATTTTTTATTCTTGAGCTTCGGTTTTAATTAATAACTTATGGTATTCAGTTACTGATCTCTGCTTTGCATAATCTAACGGAGTCTAATGATTAATTTCTTTGTTCTTTGAATAATGAAAACTACGAACGATAATAATGGCTTGAAAAATATTTGGTCGGTTTATACGTCGATGAAATATTTTTCAAGCATTTTTTTCGGAGATATTTTCAGATTTTGAAAGAATAAATCCTCACCATCTGCATTTATTAATCGTCTCTGTATATCGAAAAAAAAATCGTTTTGTACGAAAATCTTGAAAGCATCTTGAAAAAAAATTGATTATCATTTTTTTCAATCATCAATTAGTGGGAAAATTTTATGCTGTTCATTCGAGTGTCTGTTGAATGTTGACTGATCGAGTGAGTATATAGATATATGACTCAGTGGGTATTTCAGAATATCCAGTATTCTTATATATTATTATTATTCAAATTGTTTTCTTCTAATTAACAATTTATGTGTAACTGCTTATCGCCAAGTTTTACTAACAATGAAATTTAGAATGGATCGATAACAAAATTATACCAATAATAACGTATAACGTATTAATATGAGCGGTAATGAGATTTCACTATTAATTAGTAAACGCAGCATGCGACACAAGCTCTTTGACAATATTCGACGATATTTCATTACGTTCAATTATTTGACAATTCTGGTGAGGGAAGCCGCACCACGAGAGAGCTCACACAGATACGATCCAGACTGTGATATCGTATCGCGGAGATGCCGGAGGATTCGCGGTGCGTTATACGCACAACATAGAAGAGAGAGAGAGAGAGAGAGAGAGAGAGAGAGTCCAGTCGTTTCAACGTGATGTGTATTGCGTCGTCTTGTCAAAGGGTCTGTACCCACCGTTGTGCAAGCCGATACGAGTGGACCAGACAGAGACCCCCGAGTGTCCAATGGCCCTGATATTAAATCTTCCTTTAACACCTTATCCTCACAAGGGAAGGGGTATGTTGGCACAGAGGGATGAAGTGTGCAAGAGCCACAAACGGTGTGGCTTTGTTCCTCGTATATATGTATATATATATATATATGTATGTGTGTATCATGAAGGATTTTTTTTTTTTTGAATTTTCACGTAGACTATATGGAAGAGGTCAGAGGGGAATATAGTGGGGGTGGTTTGATCGACAGAGGGTTGTCGGTATTTCTCTCGACATTTGGCTTTGCACGCGCGTTACACGAGCTCTCTCGTTGCCTAGTATCAAATTTCCACTGATCCTCTATACCATCGCAGATCTAACTTCATCGTCTAGCACCTTTTCAAGACTCACCCCAAATTTTATTACGACCGTATAACTTTTTTATATAGACGTAATTTTATATCCTTGCTATAATATATCTGATTCATCAAACATTTTATCTATTTCGTTGAATTGATTTTCATTATTTGAACACAATGAGAATTATTTGAATCATTTTGATCGTATGTACTCGCCAGTACCACGATATACGGAGGCCCTTTTAACGATCTACATTTTTATAGCTGGCCTTTTATACCCGCTGTAATATTTTACCTCTGTTTATGTATTCAACGAAAATTTATATTTTATTCCGTTTATACGGGCCGCGTCATAAATCCGTTCCGTTATCTATCAGTTAGGAGCCAGTATTGTTGAATTAGAGATACAAAAGCGTAGTGCTATATCTGTGTCCATTTTCGACGAAGCTTTTAACTAGCGCATGTGTATTCGTGTGTGTGTGTGTGAGTGAGTGGATTTGCTGTGAGAGTTTTCGCGACGATATCGCGTATATTGTAGTTGCAAGAGGGTGGGAGGGTAAAGCCTTGTTTCCACGTATTGCGATGCTCGTATATATACAGTACGTAGTCCCTGCCTATACCGAAGATCACTATCATACACGCGATAGGATATTCGTTTATGCGCCAGCATTAGTAGTAGCAGCAGCAGAGCAGCAGGACAGAAGCAGCAGCAGCAGCACCAGGGACGGTGTGTGGCATCCGGGATGGCGAACGGAAGGGCTGAAAGTGTCACCGAGTGTCACACATGATGAGAAGGAACGCAAATAGCGAGGCCATGCAAAGCCACAATAGGGGAGCCACACAAGCTACTCACGCAACGCACGCGTGTCTCACTCAATCTATCGTGCTTCCCCTCTTGTATATAATGTTCCCTGAGGCACTGGCCGCTGTGTGCTCTTCTGGCAGTCACGTTAGCCAATTGAGTAAGTAGTAAAAGCGAGTAATAATCGGCCGCTCTGCAATATAACATATTAAATAAAGATGCGGCAGAGGGAGAGTCTTTTTTCTTTTTTTTTGTTTTCTTTCGAGTCATCAGTTTATGACCATTCTCTATTCGTAAGCTATACAAATGGGGAAATTACGAACATTGACTACTTTACGATTAATGATATCTCGCAAAATCCATTAATCGAAATTAATACGATATATATATGGCTTGATGGAACGTGTGGAGGTAAATTATGCGGTTTAGGCGTTGAAATCTCAGGCGCGGAACGAGTTTGTATGAAAATCATGAGCATAACATTTGAGTTCGTTACAAATAATTATAATAACTCAAACAAATCACGATTGTTAATTATATTATTCCTAAATTTCTGTCCATTAATAATCATTATCTCCTCGCTACGCCTGGCAGTTTGCACATTACACGGATAATATGCTGATGCGTCCACCATATGATCTATATATGTATTATGATGCATCAGCGATTAGAGATGGTGAGGCAAAAAAAAAGTTTCGGTGCATCAGTGAAAATCTGCAGATATGGAAATTGACCATCGTGCAATGCTGCACATACGCCTCTCTGTGAAATAAATGTCAGAAAAAAAAGGGGATGAAAAATATTGCGCCCCAAACTCATCGGTCGGCCAGAGACTCGCGGTGCTGTGCGTGTTTTACATGTGTCTGACCATTGTTGCAATTCACGTGGTACAATGAAAAAATGCACATACGTATATGTAGAGTCGAGCGACAACTTTGCGTTACGTCCTTGGGGGCTAAAAACGCGATCTTTGTCATAGACCGGAAGCCACACCTTATCGGCTCATACTACTCTTTTTTTTTCTCTCCTTTTTTTCCCTCCACAATTTTTCGACGTGCACAGCACAGTTGCACAAAGTTTTTTTTTTTTTCCACCGTCCACCACAGAAAGCTACTTCTCATTTGGAATTATCCCGCCCGAATTGGACGTTCTGACGAACGAAAAAAAATGAGGAATAGAAGTGAAACGGGCTTGTCCGAAATACAGACAAGTGTCGATGTGACAAAGTGCGCAAACAACATTAAAATTAAAAAGGGACCAGAACATGTATAGAGTATTACTTTGTCCAAATAATGGTCAAGCTTGCGTGGTAATTATTAAAATATTCCACGTTTCATTTTACATTTTGAGGTGGAATGTAAAACGAGATGGGGCAGGAGGGGTGGTACGTGTACGTTAAGAGGGTGAATGGTGATAGGGAGGGCTGTTGGGGAGCGCTTATCGGTTAGTCGGATCATGATACTATCATGGCGAGTCACGCTTACTCACGGCGACAGGGTGGGGGTGGGGGAGACTCCAACTACCACAAGAGGAACAACTATGGCCATGCTCTTGCTGCAATTATTGTGAAATATCGTAGTACATAGCAGGCAATGTGACTGGAAAAAAAAAACGGGGTTGGTATGAAGGGATGAGGGAAAAGTGCATGCAGACTATGAGAAACAATCGAGGGTTTCCTCCGTGGTTTTTCTGTCTATTTTTTGTTTGTTTTGTTTTTGTTGCTTTCTGTTGTTCACTTTATTCCATCAGGGGATCCGATCTCACTTTCCCGCTGTCGAACTCGGCACGCTCGCTCGCACAAAGTGGCCATATACCCTGGGATAAAACGGTTTACGGAAGATAAAAAGTTGCGTGCTGCGATGAAAACGAGCCAGTGGACGAGCAGCTTTGCCGACGCGTGACAGCTGCTGGCGATCGTGAAAAGCTCGGAGAACTCAAGCGAGAGTGGTGCATTACAGCAGTGCGCAAGGTTTTCCACTTTACCAACGTAGGAGAGGAAATGTTGCTCCGTTGAGTTAGCGAAACAGAAACCCTTGAATTTTCCATCGAGGAAAATTCGAAACTGGCGCCATCTGGCGAAAGAGCCGCGAACTTCTAGGCAAAATTTCATGCATCGGTTAGGGGTCGCAGGGGTTGAAACTCGAGAGTGGGGTGTCCTACGCCGCTTTCCCTTGACAATGGGGGAGAACTAGAGATGTGTAAAAAGTGGGGGAAAGCTGAGCTTACACTCCGTTCATGCAATTTTCGGTTTTTCACCCTCCATTTTAACGCGATTTAATATTTTTCATTTATTTCTCAGCTTAAGAACAAATAGAATTTTCTCCATCATTAATTATTATTATTTTTTGCAGGATTCAATTTTTCATTGGTATTGATATTTTTATACCTCCAAATGTTTTATTATTACTGACAATAAATACTGAACGAAAGTCTCTCGATGACACTCAGTGGAAATTTGCCTCTGTCGTAAGGCATACAGACTTTATCCACGTGAGGGGAAGTTAGGGTGGATTGAGCAGACCAGCATGAGGGTGGAGGGACGAATCGATACAGCCGCGATACAACAAGCGATGTCTCGAAACTCGAAACAGATATGCGCGCGCATCACGCACTCTCCTCACTTTTGCTGTTAACATCTCTCTTTCTCGTCTCTCATCACTTTCCGTTACTCCTCCATATCGAGGCTCTTGAAACAATGTAACACGAGAATCTAACCACTTGTCATGCTGCCTACGCGCAGTGCTACAGAGCTGATCTGTTTTCATCTCCTTCAGAGATCAAATCTCACGTGTATACACGTATACATTGAGCATTCATTCAATAGACGAGAGGGTGTTGGCTGTTAACGAGATATAGTTGATCCAAGAGAAACAGAGAAAGAAACAGAGAGAGAGAGAGGGAGAGAGAGAGCACAATCATTTTGATATGCCACATTCGTTTGTCATTTAAGTTTCGAGAGAAACGCCGATCGAGGCACTTCCAAACGATGCTACGTTCTCATCCGTACCTGCGTTCTAATTCTAATTCTATGTATTATAATTTTGATTTAATCCATCCACTGTTGTCACCGTTTAATCCTGCACCTTGTGAAATTCAATTAGAACGTTCGATAATTCACAGATAATCGTAACGAAAACGTATCCATTACATTAAATAAAACGGCATCTATAATTTTCACTTCCTTCCTCATAATCTATTTCAGTTTCTCTCGCAATCGCAGAGAGAGGGAGAGCACAATCATTTTGATATGCCACATTCGTTTGTCATTTAAGTTTCGAGAGAAACGCCGATCGAGGCACTTCCAAACGATGCTACGTTCTCATCCGTACCTGCGTTCTAATTCTAATTCTATGTACTATAATTTTGATTCAATCCATCCACTGTTGTCACCGTTTAATCCTGCACCTTGTGAAATTCAATTAGAACGTTCGATAATTCACAGATAATCGTAACGAAAACGTATCCATTACATTAAATAAAACGGCATCTATAATTTTCACTTCCTTCCTCATTATCCATTTCAGTTTCTCTCGCAATCGGTAGCGAGAGGAAGAGAAAGAGAGAGAGAGAGAGACTGAAAAGCCACGCAGACCCCTCACTGCTACAACAACCGACCTCGCGCGGTTTAACTCCGACAGGATTTATTCAAACTCGTACTTGGGCCAAACGCTCGGGCTCTTGTCACCCCTCACGCCTCGTGTGAGCACAACCCCCGCGGAGGTAAATGCGCTTAAATCGTAAACACCGTTAATCCCGCAGGATCCAATCGAGCTTACTCACACACACGCGTGACATAGCGTATGTATATGTGGCATGAGGCAAATGATGGTGTTTGTATTGTGTGAGCAGCATCCTGGCAAACTCGAAAGTTTCACCGATTCCACCCTTCTGATTATCGTATACATTTATATATATGTATATATATATATATATATATATATATATATATATATATATATATATATATATATCCGACTGATGCTCATTCGAATTTGCTATGCGGAGAGCGAATTTCGTACTATCGCATGTATATATAGAGCCAGACCTTATATCATGGACAGAAGCGAGCCCCGTGGTATTGTGTGCGCACCCAGCTAGCGTGTTCATCGATACGTTAACAATTTATAAATTCTGCGGTGGGAATGATGAACGCGCGCGGAGCGAACGAAGAAGGGGGGGGGGGAGGAATTGCAATTAACTTCAAACGACGAAATAACACTATTGAGGACCCGGTTAGTACAGCGATCGCTGGACGAGTTTATCCTACCACACGAATTGGCTGGAGGCGATCAATTATCATTATTATTTTTATTATTATAGGTATTATTATTACTATTATTATTGTTATCGTTATTGGGAATATCATGCCGACACGATGAGAGGTAAATTATTTTTTTATTCAGGCAAAACTTGAGTAAATGCCAGCTTCCATTTAGAAATTGTATCTCACTAATTTAAACCCGATAAACAGATGAAACGAACGACCAGCGAGATTATTTGCCAATTTCAAAGGTCGTTTGAAATTCGGCAGAATGTTCGAACGAATGGTATGAGGGGTATAAACATGAACGCAGAATTGTACGTAAAATCGGTATCAAACACGTAACATTCCTGCTCGTTTCTCGTGTTATCGAAGCTATTTTCACCACTCGCATATCCAGCCACGTTATCGAAACGGTCGGACGACCGGACCAATTCAATGAGTGCATATGCAATCGTCAGGCTCGACATAGCCCAGTCATTGATGCTGCTGCTGCTGCTGATCGCGATACCGAAACGATCGTTCTCGAACTATTTCGATCATCTGTTCAATGGTTGATTTGAAGAATAATAAACGATATCAGCTATCTGGGAATATCTCAATTACGATAAAAGGTCGCAGCAACGAGCAATTCGAATTATCCATGAGAATCTATTTAATTTTGTTGGGAAACCATGATAGGCATATTTTTATCGCTCCTGTCGTTCTCCTTACGTGATGCGAATGATGGCGAAAATAATGACGAAGCGATTTTGTATTTTGTTTTCCCAAACCCTCTACTGAACAGTGATAGTACTTGTTGGGGTAGCATAATTGGACAAATGCTTGAAATTGATGAGAATTCATTTTGAATTGCTGGCAATTGTAAAATATCTGATTCAAGTGAATGTTTCGATCGTTTCAAAGCTCGACTGAAGCTGGAGTGGAGTGAGAATAATCATATATTTATTTACATCCACCCCAAAAAGTTGCCAGGATATGAATTTTTCAAAACCAGAAACTCTGGAAATAAAATGCAAAAAAATTGAAAATTTATACCTCAGAAAGGCTACTCTGGTCATAGCTATAGACAATATGTAGGGCTTTTCTAACAGTAATTTAATTAAAGTTTTAGAAAAAAATTATTAGGTTAAGACATAAAAATAAAAGAAATTGAGTCCCTGTGATTTCCTATCACCCCCTCAGCCATCCTACTCTACAAATTTTATCTTTTTTTTTAATAATAACAATTGACTTTTATTTCGAGGAACTTCAAACCATATTTATGGCAAATACCAAAGATATTTATTTTATATATATGATTTTCTGCTGCTTTGACATATTTTATATGCCTTTTTCATATATTTTGTATATAAATTATTTTCGTCGGAAAGAATCTTTTGCGTTGGATGAAATTTAGATTTGGCTTCTCCGCCTTCAAGCATGACCAGCACCACCGCAATAAAGAGTGCTCCTCTTGTGAAGTTTCAATCGATACAGAAAAACTCACAATTTAGGAGGGTTCAGAGACCACCTATGTATCTTTGCTTCGAAGGATATGTGCCATATAGATATACACACACAAATATATATGTATATATATATATATACATATATATATATATACAACTAATCCATGGCAGGTGGATAGGCAAACGCGGTGGCTCATGGAGGGTTGCCTCCCTCGTAGACAACCACCTCGCATCCCATATAATGTACGTGGTACGGTGGGGAGTGGGAGGTGAAGAGTGGCGGAAGAGAGGGGAGGAAGAGGTAGTGAGAGACAGATTAATGTGACCCCGTCACCGTTCGAACAAAGCTTTGCACAATGGCCTGGACAAGGGGGACCGGGGATGCCATGTGGACCACGATGGAGGCCCCGAGGCTATTGCACGAGAGGAAGGGTTGATATCACCCTGTGCTGGTAGTGGCGGTAGAGAGGGAGCCGAACACACAACACAAGGACTGAATACGATGGAAGGAGAGAAATACAGATGAGCTGGAAGGAAGAGGGGAAGGAGGATTGGGAGAACTGACTGGTCTAGCAGGGTTGGATATATTACCAGGACGATGTCACTCGTGATTATCAACGACGAGATTCAATGCGAGCGATTTATCTCTCAATACATGCGTGAATGCCAATGTACACGCTTATAATCCTCGGTTAAAGTATTGTCAGCTTCGAAATCTCTCCTGTCGCCTCGCTTACACTAAAACGACGTGACACGTTTATCTCTCTCTCTCTCTCTGTCTCCTCAGGTCCGACACTTGCTCTCCACTTGTGTGTACACGACAGAGCATCAACCCCCTATACAAAGTACTGTAGAGAAGCGACATACACACACTGGCTGTTTATTATCCTAGACCGGTACTCGCGCTGCTTAATATTTCATTCTCCTACATTCACGGTAACGCTCCAACTCCGTTAGCATGAACAATTTTGCATTTATTAAAGCGATCACGTGGAAGGTGGACACAATCGATCGAAAAATGGCAGAAGGGGGTTGAAAGTGACAAAAAAAGTTATGTAATTTTTGCATGATTGATGAATTTTTATTTTTTTATATCTCTCGACAAAAATATCCAATATTCATTGTCAAAGAGACAAATAATTTTCGATTGATTATATCGAGTGACAGCAAATATTTTTACCGAAAAATTTATGACTGCTCCATGGAAAATAATTTTCAATATTTTTTCATTTATATGGAGATCGTATGTGTGATCGAGAAATATGTGAATGAAAAGTTGGTTTCGTCCGACCTTCACGGATCGTTACCACTGACGCGTTAGACGAGAGTTTTACGCTTCAGAGTTCAATCGTGTGGAAGAAATAATAAAAAAAAAATCTGCGTTCAACGAGCGAAAGTCTCGTACTCATTTGTTTTCAATTGTTTTTTTTTTTTTTTTTCGTAAAGTTTATTTTTCACTCACGGCAGAGTGCAATATTCTTTTAGCCAATTTTTCGCGCAGATTCCGACGCGAAAGTGATATAGTACATGAAGGGGGTGACCACACCCCCGTAGGAGGATACCCGAGTGCGCGCGCAATTTTCAAGACTCACACCCTCACCCTCTCTCTCTCTCTCATTCTCTCTCGCCGCTCTTTCACAGTTCATATCGGACCGGTAGACACACTTTGCTCCATAACTTTCGTGGTAGCATTCCACGAGAAGAGTCGAAGGTGGATAGACGTTCGAACTATGTGTGTACCACGGATTCCCATCGAATTACGTTTATATATATATACATATATATACATATATAGATATTTATATATATAAGCTACAGCTAGAACGAGGATCATCATCCATGATATAAGTCCAAGTTGGAAAAAGTTTCCTGATCCGATGATTCAGGAGGTTGCCTCGACCTTGCAGTGGAATAGCTAAGGGTGGAAGGAGAAAGATGATAAAGAGATGGGGTACCGAATGAGTAAAAGTTAATCTCACGTATTCCTGGCAAAAGTTTTGATGGAACCAACAATCGAATTACCATTTCGTTATTTGGCCACCATGATGAGCTTCCAGTCCTTACTTTTTCGTTCACATATAAACATATATGTATATATTTAGACCGCGAATGAAGGCGGTGTAGATCGATCAACGGAAAACTTTTTACCCCGCTGAAGGGCATGATAAATTTACGAAAATGTAATCTTCGCAAGAAGAAACCATACCAAATAAGATTAGATTTCCTCTGTTGCTAACACACACGTACATACACACACACACACACACTGACAGACACACATAGATACATATACGTGAAAAGATACACACAGACAGGAAAATATCTTTACTTTTCAACACTCGAAAAAGAATCAAGATTAGGATGGTGCGAGGTTAGCGAGTAAGCTTTTCACGAGATTGTGTGTGTAACGCGGATTTTCGTGAGAATTTTCGAGCAAAAAACAGTGTGGATGAAGAGGAGTTTTCTCAGGCCACGAATTTTCTACAGCACAACGGTAGACACCGCGGGACTCCATTAAATCACAGCGAAATCTGTTCCGCGGTGCTCGCGCGAGCTCTAGTCCTCTCTCTCTCTCTCTCTCTCTCTCTCTCTCTCTCTCTCTCTCTCTCTCTCTCTCTCTCTCTCTCTCACTGTGTGTGTGCAAGTTCTCAGCTGGTAGGGGCGCGCGAGACGCCTGAGAATAAAGAGGGGCTTATTATAAGCGACGGTAATTCCCGAATAAATAACCCGGCGCTAGGAGTCGAGCCTTTTCTCTCCCTGCTTTCCCTTGTGAGCTCAGGCGAAGATCGAGGTCGATGCGGCGTGCACGGGGTGAGTTTATATATAGTGCATTTCTTGTCCCGTTCTCGCGCTCGTGCGCTTTTCGAGAGACTTTCGTGCCTCTGGTAAGGCGTTTTGGGGGTGGCACTGAAAGAATCTGGAGAAGGGAGTTGAGGGTTGAGTCGCGACCGGGACACGACGTAGGTGCTTGATTTATCTCGGCGCCGCAAAGATCTGGCTCTGCGCGTACGTGCCCCGTGCCTCAAATTACCAACTTATAAACTTCTCTCTATCCTCACCCCCTTTAGTTTTCTCTCTTCCTCTCCTACCGTCATTTTCTCTCTCTCTCTCTTTCTCTCTCCCTCTCTCTTTAGCACTCTTTCACTCGGATTCCGGAATTCACCGCCCCTGTGGCTTTCCCCTCACTGCAGAAAGTCGTATCACACATAGCCCATTCAGGGGGAAGCGCGTGAGAGAAATTCACGTCGAACGAGACAAAGCTATATTCCCTTGGATCGGAAAAATATTCGTTTCAACGATTCATCGGCGACAAACGATGACGATGCGTCATTCGTACGAAATATTATTAAAAATATTTTTTTTTAGTAACATGTTTCTAAATAAGGGTTGTAAAAACAACATTCGTATTAATTGTGAAAGAATTGTAAAGAGAACATAACTACAAGTGGGGTGAGGTGTATAGATCTTCCTCATTGCCAGAGTTCAGAATTCCGCCCTTCGTGCATTAGGTTCAAAGCCGATGACCCTTTAGATATAAATTTTTATGCCATTCGAATGAATTTTTCTGATAGTCTCTTTGATTTCACCATTTTGGCATTGACACGTAATTTATGATTATTCTCGCTCGATGTATTAATATTTTTTTTTACATGATTCTAATAGTTCACGATTATTTCTTTAAAAAATAATACTGATTTTATTTTATCATTTGGGATTCTTTGGTTAGGTCAACTTACCTTCGAGAATGCGATCTTTTTTTTTTCCGTCGATTTTTCAGTTCAGGCACAGTTCGTTCGCTTACCTGAAATCAAATAATTGAAAACAGAAATTTTAGCGTTTCGGGTAGTTTGATCGAGGAGTGTGAGACTATATTTATGGGGTAAATATTCGGGAATGAGGTGTGCTGTTGGATTAAATTGAGAGTCGGTGGTGGTTTGGCTTTGATCGACACGACCAAGAGGCCAATGTGGCGGGAAATCCGGTCGAGTGAAAGGTAGTAAAACCGTCGGGGTCGATAGGACGGAGGGGTAAAGGGATAATGTTCGTGACGCGAGGGAGACGAAAAAAAAAGACGAGCTGACAAGCGGTCGTGGTACGGCTCTCGCTTATTAAAATTCATTAATTTCGGCGTCGAGGGCAGGAAAGAGAGGGGGAGAGAGAGAGAGAGAGAGGCGGTCTATGACCGTTTCATTTTCATGCAAATCCGTTGCGGTACATTTTACCATTCCAGGGGGAAAATGGGAGAATCTAGAGTGACTCTCTTGTTGAAAAGCGAGAAAGTGAAGATGAAAAAAAAATAATAATAATTTCAAAGTGGATGCTGTTGTTTCGAGTGACACAGAGTATTACCGTACAAACTACACACAGTATCTCCCTCGTAAAATGAAATATAACCCAATAGAATGAAAGAATATACATATAGGGTGATACACTAAAAAGCTCCCGGTTGAAATAGAGATTTCAGATTTTGGCGCGAGAATGTATCTAGAAGAGAGTGAAAAAAAATCCATAAATTCTGACCATCAAAAGTTATCCGGATCTAGCCGACATAATATTTTTTTTAATACGAAAAAAAAAAAAAACTATTTCGACGCGAACTTTTGTCCATAAATCCTAGCGAATCGTGCTTTGCGATGACGGACGATAAATAAAACTTTCCCACTCTCTCTCTCGCTCTCTGAATTCGACGAGGCGATCATAGAGACAGTTCCGAATGCATAATAAACTGCTGGAAGTGATTTGTCGTATGGCCACAGAGAAGGCGTGTCTGAATTACACACGTTCGAAATTCTTCCGAAGGGGTGACTTTCTTATCCCTGTTCATCCCCTCGAACGATAGTCAACTTCTGATCGGTATATGGTAGTGGTCCTTTCCATGTTATTTTGGTTACTATATTCATTTGCCATCACGGATGAACGGTGCAGCACGGAGGGTCAAAAAGGCGAAGCTCTGTCTGGTTGCATATGCAATATGTATGGATACATACATGTATGTATATTATACTATATGTATATAGTATGTATATATGCATAATATATATCTACATGTAACGCCACATAGAAAATAAAAACCGAGACTGTGAGTCTCAGTAAGGCTCTGGGCTGGTATAGGCGCCAAAGTTACCAGCTTATCGCATTCATGCAACATTAGCCATCGACGTTATTTACCGTGCTCTTAAGCTTTCAATTTTTTGACTCCCAGACATTATTTATGAGCGAGTTTCGTTTTCTTTTTTTTTTTCGTTTTTTTTTTTTCACGACCCATATTGCCGTGCCGGGATTTCTCACGCCGGTAGGTGCCTTACGCGAGTTCGCGAAAACTTTGCGCCTGTGTACTATAAAATATATAGCTTGACTCACGTAAACCTGCCAAATAACACGCAAAAATGAGTTATAACTTCATAACGGAAAACAAATTAATGTTTCTCAAACAATCCTGACGAGATTCCACCACAAAGGAAGAGCCTAAATAGTAGCTGAAAAAAAAACAAAACAATTCCTCGGCTGATATTAATTAATTCAAAATGTATCATTCATTTCTTACGAATGAATTTCTTCAGATTGTGCTAATAGATTGGTAGATAGATGAATAGGATAAATGGGGGCACTTATTATCAAATAATGCAGAGTTTTTTTATTCAGCAAAGATTGCGACTGAAATGGTAACATTTAATGAATTTAACGAACGAGGGGTAGTCATATCCCTCTCTCGTTAAATTCAGGTAAGTGGAATAGAGTGAACTAAATATATAATTTTCACACTAAATATTTCGAATATAAGAAATCATTGGAAAGCTCTTATTGGCCGTTGAGGCTTTTTTCATGTTATTATGAAATATATTTGTACAGACGATTAAATCTGTTTTTCATACAAATGTGCTTTTGACTTCTGGACAAGCTACCTCTCTATTCTCTTACCCTTCAGGAGAAGTACATTAGACAATGTAGATAATGTAATGAAAATTGTACATTAGAGAAAAAGGGTGTTGGGTGCACTCAACCTTTAATCCAACGTGTAATTGCTTAGATTCACGAGAAATCGATCGGTTACTGGGCGAGGCCAATAGCGTTTAGGTATTGTGCAGCTGGGATATATATAAAAGATACCAGAAAGTACAGGGGTAGTTGAAGGGATCGACAGCCTAAACAGTAGCTGAAAAAAAAAACAATTCCTGGACTGATATTAATTAATTCAAAACGCATCATTAATTTCTTACGAATGAATTTCTTCAGATTGCGCTAATAGATAGATAGATAGATGATTAGGATAAATGGGGACAATTATTTGGATTATCAAATAATGCAGAGTTTTTTTATTCAGCAAACATTGTGACTGAAATATTACTATCCCTCTTTCGTTAAATTCAAGCAAGTGGAATAGAGTGAACTAAATACATAATTTTCACACTAAATATTTCGAATATAAGAAATCATTGGAAAGCTCTTATTGGCCGTTGAGGCTTTCTTCATGTTATTACGAAATATATCTGTACAGACGATTAAATCTATTTTTCATACAAATGTGCTTTTGACTTCTGGACTAGCTACATCTCTATTCTCTTACCCTTCACGAGAGGAGTAGATTTTACACAAGATTTCCGAGATGATTAATTAGACCGTCTCACCGGCGCTCTCTAGAAGTGGCAGGCACGTTTCTCCTTAAATTTATGACGTGTCACTTCGTGCTTGAATGAGAGAACAAAGATCAAGAGTAAGAAAGACCCGAATTAACGTTCTCATTAACAACTCGAATTTTGATACATTCCATTAAATATCTCGCTCACATGTAAATGTGTTTGGTTCTCTCCGCTATTCAAACGAAATACAATTCATTTCTCCATACGAATTGTATGCATTTCTAGATTTTATCTCTCTCTTCAAGTTCACAAAATTTACGGCTTTCACGAATGACAAAGCGAACTGGAACGCGCGTCCTTTCCGTTGCCTGTGAGTATAGAAACAGGACGATCCCCAGTCGCATCGTTAGTTACAAAACTAACGGTGGCCTTGCGTTGGTCGAAGATCCAGTAGGAAATTTATTGGACCGCTGAACTAGGCCCACACTCTCTCTCTCTCTATATATATATGTCTGTGTACTGCACACTGCATGTGTATCGTATGCGGGAATCTTCTTGGACTATCGACGCAGTTGAACGGCGAGGCTCTCCCTTTCCATATCCTCCGGTCCTGTTACCATTTGCGATCCTTCCTCCTCTGTGAACGAGCAAGAGAGTTATATAGGAAAACGGTGAAGCGTGTTTGCGTAAAAGCGGCTAGCCGTGCGTGGTCTGCGCCATTAGGAGCAACGAGTTCACAATGATCAAAGCCAACGGTGGAATACAATTGGTGTTGCATATTTCCCAGGCGCAATCGATTCTCGATGCAAAGAGAGGATGAAGGGAACATCCCCGCGAGCTTTCTCCGTAACGCCGAGAATAACGAGAATCGACTCTGTGCGCTGCTGGGTCTATCGTCAATGGCGCATCGGCTAGTACCCTGGCTCAATACCCCAATGCCCTTTGCAAATCCAGCATCAACGAGAGTACCACGTCCACCGAAAAAGAAAAAAAAATGAAAAAAAAATGAGCGCATGTATGAGCCATATTCAGCCGGCGGCTCTGCTGCTGGTACGTCTGGATGCTCTGTGCAATTCCACATGCCCTCTGTGCAAATCCACCATGAACGCAAACTGTCTAGGTTGAAATGGTGAAGCGTTTGTACGCTTCGTGTGCTTTCACCTGTCGCTTCATACATGTATATCTATATATATATATATATACATTGGTTATTACACACAGGGAGACAGAAAGCTGGACCGATCGAATTATGTCCCAGTATACTGATCAGTCCGAGTATCGAATATTTTCCGTTTACTTCCATCCAAAGTGACTATATGGACGGCATTCACCGTGCTCGGAAGCTTGGAGGATTTTTCCTCGCTAGCATATCGTTTTTGCTGCACCCCAATTTTTATCGATTTTGCGCTGTAGTCTCGTATATCGTTCGAAATATATATATATATTTATTTCGAACAATATACCCAGCACAGTGGTTTGTCACAACGGGATAAAAATATGCATGACAGCGGTAAAAAGAGGAGTATATAAGCCCGAGAGGAGAAAGATGGCCGCTTGGCTCAGTGACCTCTCTTCTCCTGCCAGCCATGAACCCTACAGGGAGTGCATGGAGCGTGATACACAGAAGCCCTGGGAGCTTGAGCAAGTTCTCGTTGTGCATAATCACACAGTCGATGAGCCCAAAGGAGCTAACCGTGCGAGAAAAGAGGGCGGTATGAAATAATAATTCATAAACGTTCAAGTATATACTCTTTGGATTATATGCTGCAGTGTATATGATAATTAAATACTGAAAAGAGTGGAAAAAAATAACGAGGGAAGCAGAGAGATATCGAACAATGTCGATAACATCTGCGACTACAGGTCGATTTTTTTTTACCCAAATATTAACACAGAGATGGAAAAAAGCATCAATCGATTTGCTATCGTAAAACTGCACAATCACGAGGGAAATATTATTTAATCAAGGCTTTATTTATTTATCAGATTATGTTTTTAAAAATAACAGCAAGTTCGAGAATTTTATTACCACTATTATGAATTCGCCAGGCTTCGAAGTACAGTCAAATCTGTCTTAACGTAACTTCTTATTTTTTAATCACTCTTTTTTATTAAATAGTTTCACTCGCTTATTTTTAACTTCCCCTACAACTCTTCTCCCCCACTCCAGGCGACCTGTAACATTCAAAGTGGGAGAAATTTTTATTTTCGGGCGTTTTCGTGCTCGATCGTGCTACTTTCGTATTTTTCCTACTGATGTGCGATATTTTCGAAACAATCGACGTTGGACCGCCACCGAAATTTGTCAAATATCTTGACAAACGATTGGAGCTATTTTAAAGGGAGCCTTCGAGCAGGAAAAAACAAAATTATTTCTCCAATTTTCTTTGTTTTGTTATTTAGTAATTATCCTGCCCGATGATATCGCGTAAAGAAATAACATGACAGAAACACAGATGTTACTTCAAAATTTACCTTTCATCATCGCTATTAAACGTTAACGCTTTAATTTTCGCAGCAAGAGAATATAGAATAGACATGGGCACCATTCGAATGAAAAACCATAAAATATAATTGCTCGTCAAGATAATTGTGTATTTTATTACTCTTATAACATAACATAGTAGTAAGAAAATAATGATTTTTCCGAATCATTCATAATTACACCATAAAAGTATGATTTTCATTGTTTTTTTACAAATTCTCATAAATGTTTCACTGGCCTGCCCCTAGCAGATACGTAACTAAGGTAGCAAACAGGGAGATTAAGGGGAGATTAAAAATAAAAAGCGTTTTGGTTCCCATGAGTTAAGTTAAGAGAGAGTTAAATATATCTGCGCTCGTTACTAAATAAAAATAAATATAAATCAGAAAAACTCGAAGAAACGTGATATTGTTGCATCGATCAAACGACTCTCTTGTGGCCTTCATCAGTGAGATCTCTCGATGGAGCTTAATTCCATCGTTCAACGACGAACTACGTACCGTAAAAAATGCAACGGCGTTGGTAATTATATCGTCCCTGTGGAAAAACTCGACGCTGTATCTATCGGTTGGCTTAAACGAAGTGAACAAGCGCAAAACTCTTTCGTTTTTCTCTCTCTCTCTCTCTTCCTGTTGCGAGCATTATATTTATTTATAAATCTTCCGAGGATAATCTTAGCGAACGATAAATCTGGGCCTAGTCCCAGGCGATGCATTAGCCCAGCAAGTTGAAGCCCGGCTGAAGCAACATTTATATGGAGCTCGCTGGTGCAAGAGAGGAGAAAAAAAATACCCAACGGATGAAGGTGAATCGAGATAGTGTTGGAGAGAGCCATTACGGCGTAGACTGGCAGAGAGGAAATCCCATGGGACACGAGGAAAACGGGAGAAACGCGAAAATGAGTTCCGTTATGGGAAATGGAGAAAAGCCAAAGAGACCTCTCTAGCTATACGTTGGGAAAAGTACGCTCGAATGTGGCGCTTGCCCCACGGGGGTCACCAATGGTTGCAACATATAGTCACTCTTTTCTCGTTCGAAGCTTACAATAGCGCAGGCCAACGATCTTCGTCAACATCGTCTTCGCGATCTTTACTTTCAACCCTTCCTCGTGGGAATCCACTCGCTGCCTAGATCGTTCCGAGTCTCTGCCTGTGTCTCATATTCACAAAAGAGCAATCGGGGGCAAAGAATGTACAAGAAAAAAACGTAATACCTTGACATCAAAATATGTAAAAAAGCTAGTAGTGTGAGATATTACAATTTGCCATTTAATATTTATCCCAGATCTCGGACGTGTACGTTGGAAATATCACGAGTATGAAAATGATGAATTTTCGATAAGCGTTACGTAGAATTCCCGATCCTGGGAAGCAAACACAATGGAAACATGGCTCGTACCCCATGCGTTTTGCGGTCGAATTGGTAAATGGGGACATAGCGGTCGCAGCGCTCACCATACCACGACGGTTAAGGCCCCCGGTCGTTGGGTTTCGAGGCTGGCTGCTCTCGCTAGCGTTCCATGTGTGGTGATGGTCGTGCTGCTTCTGCTGCATCGTACACTCGTCGACTGACAGTGGCTGGTGGGAAAGGGGGATCGGCTGTGGATTAGTTGGTTTTGGCTTTTGAGGTCCGTGATGTAGCGGTGCGGGGCACCCCATTGTCCACAGCGACATCCAGTATTGTAGTACGCGTCGCGCGTGTACTTTGCTCTCTTCCTCTTCCTCCTCCTCCTCCTCCTCTTCCCATCGGCCGTGCACCGTTGTTGCTGCACTTGCCATTCACGCTGGTGGTAGAATTCCTGTTCCATGTACGAGTAAACTGTCTATGGTAGGAAGCCCAAGAGGAAAATATATCGATGGGAATTGGAAGACTGCGAGGATGTTGGAATGAGCGAGTGAGAGATTGACAAAGGGGGATAAAGGAGAGCCCATGCCTTTCGCTTTTCTTCTTTTTCAGCCTGATGCACATCTCTATCTGTTTCTATATCTGTTTATCTTGCTCTATTCCCACCTAGTTTTCTACCCTCCGTAAAACGCTGGCAGCCTGTGTCCTCTGAACCAGTCATTATCCCTGCACTAACGGGAGTTCCGGTGCCTATGGTATTCCCTACGTCGTTTCTGCCGTAACTAGAACGTAATATCGTCCACTGTCCTGTCCGGGGTATAATCCACAGCACTAGGATCCAAAAGCAAGAGGACAAGCAGCTCGACAAGCGCGTTCAGCGCAGTCCACCATGGAGCTTGGACCATGTGCACCCCCGATGCTTCGGATTCCCTTCATCGCGCCTTCCTATAATAGCCAACGTTCTCTATATATAGCCTATCCATAGTCCATGGCTGTCGGGTCCAGAGATCGGCCAACTCGTTCTACTCGTTTCGTTCTCTGCGCTGCCGAACGTCGATAACCACCGACGTGGGTGTTCGGTAAACTTGCCCCTTACATCACGGACAAAACGGCTAGTACACACAGACCAATTCACAAATACACACTCGGGTTTTCTTCACCCTCGCTATTTTCTTCTTTTTACCTCACATCTTCTCCTTTTCGTTGACTGCCTTCTTCGCTTTTACGTCGATTCTCACACCCGCACCCGTGGGAATAAACTTTTCGACGTGAAAAATCGAGTACGAAGAGTGGTGGGACGGCATCGGTTTCTTCTATTCTCAATAGAGCGGAGGTCTCACGATGAACGGCCACTGATCGGACATCATAGCAGTTACTGCCCTATAACCCCAATGGTAACAGTGTTGTCGGTTATCGTTGAAGAAGACTCTCGTTGATATCTTCGATGCACCGACGAGTGGAAGAGTGTCAATGTGGAAATTCAATATAGTGTATAGAATTTTTCTTCCCGACAAGTTGAAATTGTCGTTGCTCTCACCAAGGGATTGTCGATTTTTCATCTGCGAATTTATCTGTTTCCCCAGCGACACTATTATTCTCGCTCCACTTGCTATATCGGGAAATAACTTGTTTTATCGTAACTGATAGTGGAGTCTTGTATTGTACATTAGAAAAAAAAAAGTGTTGGGCGCACTCAACCTTTAACCTAACGTGTAATTACTTAGATTCACGAGAACTCGATCGGTTACTTGGCGAGACCAATGGCGTTTAGGTGTTGTGCAGTTGGGATATATATAAAAGATATCAGAAAGTACAGGGGTAGTTGAAGGGATCGACAGAGAGATCGAGAGAGAGAGAGAGAGAGAGGAGGTCAGCGAGCAGCAGGGTTTCCTGGTAGACCGGACCGATCTCTCGGTCTCTTATCTCGAAGAGGCCGGCACCGGAAGAAACATCCCTCGTAAATATATAAGGTATAAAAGCCATCCTTTTGATGGAGTGGGCTCTTAAGGGCCAGTTGGTGTTATTCGTCGACCGTTCGTTCGCCACAGAGGATGTTCACCAACACATTTTTAGGCTGAAACCCACATACACATAGACTGGCAGCGCAACACAACCAGATCTCTCCCCCTACCCCTCTCCCACCCATATTCCATACTCCAACTTTTCTTCCCACTCCCGTTTTTTATCCTCGGCAACGCTACATTGCTGTGTGGGAGAATGAAAAGGAGGCTCTGTGGACGTGGGATGCGTGCTTAACGATCCTCGGTTTACGGGCACCGTTTTCTGTTTAAAATCTGGCCATCAAGTAGCCAACCGACGGCAGGATAAGAACCATTTATTATGAGTGGCCATTGTAAAACTGTGCACGCGGCTAGTTGGATGGACGCTGTTGTCCGATCGACCCTATGCGCCATACCATGAACAGAGTTCGAGTTTTCCCTCTGCTAATGTTCAGTGTCCTCCCTGTGCATTTTGTTGAAGTGACTCTCGTTTCTCGGTTATCGTGTCCATCAGGTCATATTATACGAAAACATGGCTTGAAACTCATGTAAACTATTTCCATATGACGTATATTTCAGGCCACACTATGTAGAGTTACCTCGAGGCGAGAGAACGTGAATAAATATTCCCGAGTTATTCTGCCGTAACAGTAAAAATAGTTAATTCAAACTGAAAAACTCGATTCTGCCCAAACTTAGTTCGCTGTATATGAAGTATCATCGACTGATGGCTGCACCAGTTGCTCCGATGAATGTTAAAAAAAAAAACATCGACGATTTTATCGTGCAACAAACGTTATGATAAAAGTTTCGAGTCGTTCAATTGGTGCCATGATATCGGCCATCTAACCATCTGGACACAAAGTATTCTGGACAGAAGACATTCGACTGATCCTTCTTTTACGACTTTCCGTTTGCAGCGAAAAGCTCACTCTCGTATCTAACATAACTCTGGCCAAGTATAGACTATATCGTTACTGCGACACATCCACATGGAGACAACAGGAAGAAACTATAAATCGTACGTTAAGGTAGGAGGTATCCATTAGGGTAGTCTAGCTCTGTGTCCTGTTTCCTTTCCTGCGATGACCACCCCTTCCAGCTTGACTCTTTCCTTTACTCGCTGCCAAGCCTGATGTGCCATCGAGCAGACAGACATACAGTGGGACTCGGGACTTGAGCGATCTCTTCTCGATGCCAGGCGCGTTCTAATAGTTTCTGCTACGGGATTTCCGAAATCGTTTTCCCGTCTCATCGTCGCTCTTGTGAAACGACTGCGTGCCCCGTACACGTCGATGGATCCGGGGGGAAGTGAAGTAACGATGGAGTGAGAACTCCCTTCAGGAAGGTCTAAAAACGGTATATATATAGCAGCTTGGAGAGATACGTACACAAAGCTATACGACGCTGCTTCAATGTGGCGGAACTACGTGGCATATGGTATGGTGTGCTCAATCCATATCGTTCGTTGACGCACACACGTGCTCCATTTTCATAGTCACACGAGAATACCAGCAGTATACAAAGAGCTAGTAGTGTTTGACGCCGAACCGCCGAGACTGGATACAGCTCGAGCTTCGTGGATCTTGAGGAGTGGGCTCAGTGTATAGGCGACGCTTTCGCATATGGTATCGTGTCACCCTGTGTGTTTGCTTAAGCATATACCGCGGTCTCGTGCCAAGGCATCGCAAGGATCCCTTCTCATTCCTTCACTTCTACAGTCACTGTACGTAGGCTTTACTCTCCCGAAGCTCGAGCTTGAGCGCCCCCAGGGTGAATAACTTATGTTTACTCATGAATTCCTACAGATATAACGCTGCGAGAGAGATACGACTCAACTTTTTACCGGCTTTTTGCTACTCGGGGCTTTTTCCGCTGTGTGTTATACGTGTAGCTGGTGTTCTCCTGTTGACTGAGTGTAATGTTGCAACATTCTCCAGCTGTTGAGGGTCTGGGACGATAGGAACGGGGATGAGAGAGCATTCTTGAGAGGGTTGAAGAAGTCTCGAGAAGAGAAAGGGATAGAGATGTACGTAGCTCTGGTTTTTTCTTACTGCTTCACTGTACGGATGTAGTTTACCTACGGCCCAGCAACCCTGCACTTGTTCCAGCACTTTTAATAAATAATACCGCAGGAATTAAAGAGGAGAAGATGGGGGGGCTGGAGTGTCACTGCGATCTTGAGAGACACGTTTACGAATGCTTTTTCGTTGGGTATACATATGTTTATGTCTTGTGTGGATCTATTAATATTTCATGGTTTACCACTTCCGATTCTCCAACGATACTCTGTATAGTTTTTTTTTCGCCCTCTCGTGTCTCCGCAGTAGTATATCGCGAGGTTGCTCCCACGAGGGTGCGAGACATTATTTTTCAGAAGTGAGGGCGCGCGCGCCCTCGCGAGTGGCGAACGAACCGTGTATTCCGAGAGCAGCCATAAAGCACTTTTATTTCGTCGGTGAGGCAGACCGAAAAAAAGAGGGGGAGAGTGCAAGAGCGAGAGACAGAGACAAGGAGATGGAGTTCAATGTGGGCATGCTTTAAAATTCTGGTCCTAAAATAGAATGGCTTATATAAGGGATGCTTCGGAAATAAGGGAGAGCGATCGAATGAACGATGCGTAGATCTGGCGAAGCAGGACGAAAAAAAAAAAAAAACGTTGAACATGAGTGGAGAAGTGGAAGCCAAGGCGTACTGCCATGAGAAGAGGTAGTCGATAGCGAGAAAGGGAGATTACATGGAAGACAAGGGGTTCTGGAGTAGACGGGAATGAGAAGAAGTGAGGGCTGAAAAACTATGCCATTCCGACATCTAGTTGTGGATTCAGCGGGGTCGCTCATACATATGGGACCAATTTACAAAAATTATTCGGATACTACGGGCAGAGATCCCCTTATGGAAAACTCAGAGCCTCCCCCACGTTGTCGTCTCTCCGTTTTCTTTCTTTCTCAAGGCGAGCCGCTTTCCACCGAAACGCCCGTAAACGCGTATCATTGTCGAAGGATTTGCAAGATTTGGCCGAGACACACGAGAAGCCTCAGAAAAGAGAGATACGACTGCCGTATCTGACCGATTGCAGACTATTTACTAGCAATTTTTTTAAATCAAACCCATTTATATTCACCCTTTTTGTTTTGAATAACTTAAACTATTTTGGAAACAACCAATACAGATTATTATTGAATTTTGTAACCATTTTTATGATAAAATTTATGTCTGACTAATGATTGACTGTCACTACTGCCAGAAGTGTTATCCGACGACAGATGCTTGAAAAAAATTCTATATCGTGGAATCAATTATTGGTCAACTATAGTGCGATGATAATTTGATCCAGTGGTAGTTTTTGCTGCAACCCTTATAAGAAGAATCATTTTTATAAGGGTAGCTGCAGAATCAAAATCAATATTCTTTGTTATTCACAAAATCCAAAAAAATGGATTCTCCAATAAATAAGAAATATGCCGTTCTCTTCTAAATCAATTATCAGTATCTCCGGCCTATTGGAATAAACAATAAGAATAGCCAGCTTTAATTTTCCTTAAAAATACACAATTAACGTTTTCCCGTACATTCTGGGACATTTTATTTGTGCACATTCAACAACGTGATAAATAAAAATCACCGAGTAACTAACCTCGGTAAAATCTCACCGAGAGAGGGTTTGTCCAATTTTTTGTCCTGTGACTTTGTGCAAGCTCTGTGAGCACAGAGAGGCGTCCACGAACTGAACAAATAAAATTCACCGGTGCACTGTACTGGGTATACATTATATGGTACACTATCCCCAACCCAACTTTCTCACTCTCTCTTTCATTTTCCCCCTCACTCTCTTTCTCTCTCTCTCTCGCACTTTTGGTTTTTTGTCTCGACGAAAGTAGACGAAAGAGTTGTTAGACCAGGACCGGCCAAAGGGGTAGGAAGGCTGGGGGATGCGCTACGAACCTCCATATATAGAAATGTAGGGGTACAGTAAAGAAGAGACAAGTAGAGAGAGGGAGAAAGATGTGAGGAGAAAAGAAGACGGTGTATGCGAGCGTGGAAAAAGAGAGCTGAGACTCGGGAGAGAAAGCTCGCTGGGAAGGCCCCTGCGGGCCACTCGTCCCGACTTTGCGAAATAAAAGCTCACTTTACGACGGTGCTTTTATTGCGGCCTCGACATTTCTTTTGTACCGTCCGCGGGTTTCTATCTCTTCTTCTCCCTCTCTCTCTCTCTTTCTCTCTCTCCCTGTCCAACCGCGCGATGGCCTCTGTTCTAGTAGCAGCCAGCACCTTTCAATCGGTTCAACGAGCAGTATAAAAATTGTTGTGTGTATTTCCGGTATTACGAGAGAGGTTCATCCAAGGGAATCATCCAACTTTGGAGAGAATTTAACTGCTACAAGTGCATCCAGCTTCTCCTCATTTATTCACATCGCATTACTTTGCAGTTTATTATTTCGTAATCAATATTGAAAAACAGATTAAAAAAAAGACGTAAGTACATCGAATTCAAATTATGCATCATATCCGTGGCTCCTTTTAATCATGAATATTTACTGGGTTATGATGAAAAAAAAATCTCGGCAAAAGTAACATCGCAATATATTTGTCTCTCGTAGCGAAAAATCAACCCCCTCTACGTGTATCCGATAGAAGCGGAGAAAAAAATAACTGATGCCAAGCTCAGCTCTGATAGGATCGTGGATGGATATATGGAACGGGTGAAGAGGGATTGAATTTTTCGTGCTTAAACGTCGATTAATTTAGCCGGCAGGGGAGTTTAGCGGGGGAATGTAGGAGAGCACACAGTGTGGCGAAGGTAGATCGGCCCATACCTAGAGAAGAAAGAGAGAGAGAGAGAGAGAGAAAGAGAAAGGGAGAGAACCTCGCCGCGTCGTTGCAGCCCTGTCAGGAGCACTGATTGAAATATAGGGCGGAAAAGCCTCGGGCCATGAGTTCCCAAGCGCCCGTGCTGAACGCAGACTTCATCTCTTTCACTTTCTCCTTTTATCGCTCTCTCCCTCTCGCTCTCTCTCTCTCTCTGTCTTTCGCTCTATGTGTAGCGAGCCAGAGAGCTAGGAGACCTCTTGTCTGCGTGATAGAAGCGAGACGGACGATTTAAATCAGCCCGCAGCACCCTTTAGGCGATCCCTGAATTATTCACTATCGAAATTGTGGCAAGCCAAACCCCTTATAATCGGAGACAGTGTGCTTTCTACCCAGGCAAGCGCATGGATGCATACACACACACACACACACACACAAAACACAATTTCAACTCACTCTCAATTTGCTTCTCTCTGCTTTTCTTACCAAAGTCCTCTGTAGTTTAACTCAAATCGTTCGGTGACTTTGGCAATCTTGTCGTAAATTATTACAAATTTTACGTCAGGAAGGTTATATCCGATTATCGATCTTCCAAACATCTTTATACTTTGGCAACTCCTTCCCCACAAATATATATATATATACATATATATATATATATATATATATACATCAAGGTGAATCAGTACCATATTCGGAAGATTCAAAACAATTTTAAAAGATGCAGATGGAAATTGTGAGATTCTCGCAATAATTAAAAATAATATGGAATAATTATTGTTTTTATTGTAAAGATTGTAAAGGAAACATAAAATGTTTACATGATGAATAATTGAAAAAATTGAAGGAAGACAGCGTGTAAATTGTATCTTTATGCTGGATCATCATCTCTTGTTTTTTTTTTTTTTTCTCATGGCGGGTTTAATAAACGAGTCGCACGTTACCGTGGTCGCTGGCAATTAAACCTCTGCTGCTGCTACTGCTGCTGCTGTAAAATGCGTTACTCCATGTTGTTTTACTACACACGAGAGGGTCAACGCGGTGTGGGCATTCGCAGGATTTTCCATGCTGCTGGCCGTTTGTTTTGGAAATTGTGTTAATTTGCCGAACGCTAGAGGCTGATTTTGTGAGTGACGTGGCAATCACTGCGCAATCACCGGAAACGAACGAAGCATAACGGAGCTGGCGAATGCCAGTTTGTTTGTCGTACTTCGTATATACATAACAGTGAGTCCCAAATCTTTAATTACTTTTGAAATTCATCATTTCATTATCCCAGCATCCTCTTGATCCCCCAAAATATCGGAATATTTGAAACTCACAACTCAATGGCTTGGAAAATACTGTTTTTAGATCATCTGGTGTGATTTTAGTCTTCGCAAAAGCTGTTATGTCGAAATAATAATCTGAATAGAATTTTTTAGCTCACAGACAATTCTGGCGAAGTTTATAACTAATTATCTATAAAACACAGTGAAAAATTCATTTAAAAAGACATTTTGGCAGTTATAAATAATGCCTATGAGTTAGATAATGAAAAATCATTTACCGAACAAATGATAATTTTTTGCCAGACCGTGTACAGAAATATTTTGTATCTAAATCACAGTATTACGACCTATACTTTTCCTTGTAGATAGTTCGGTCGTGTTAACGGATTCATTTCCAATCCTGACTCTCGCCTAACAGGTAGAAGAGGCCATTCTGGCGAACTTTATAACAAATTATCTATAAAACACATTGAAAAATTCATTTAAAAAGACATTTTGGCAGTTATAAATAATAACTATGAGTTAGATAATGAAAAATCATTTACCGAACAAATGATAATTTTTTGCCAGACCGTGTACAGAAATATTTTGTATCTAAACCACAGTATTGCGACCTATACTTTTCCTTGTAGATAGTTCGGTTGTGTTAACGGATTCGTTTCCAATCCTGACTCTTGCCTAACAGGTAGAAGAGGCCATTCTGGCGAACTTTATAACAAATTATCTATAAAACACAGTAAAAAAATCATTTAAAAAGACATTTTGGCAGTTATAAATAATGACTATGAGTTAGATAATGAAAAATCATTTACCGAACAAATGATAATTTTTTGCCAGACCGTGTACAGAAATATTTTGTATCTAAACCACAGTATTACGACATATACTTTTCCTTGTAGATAGTTCGGTCGTGTTAACGGATTCGTTTCCAATCCTGACTCTTGCCTAACAGGTAGAAGAGGCCATTCTGGCGAACTTTATAACAAATTATCTATAAAACACATTGAAAAATTCATTTAAAAAGACATTTTGGCAGTTATAAATAATAACTATGAGTTAGATAATGAAAAATCATTTACCGAACAAATGATAATTTTTTGCCAGACCGTGTACAGAAATATTTTGTATCTAAACCACAGTATTGCGATCTATACTTTTCCTTGTAGATAGTTCGGTCGTGTTAACGGATTCGTTTCCAATCCTGACTCTTGCCTAACAGGTAGAAGAGGCCATTCTGGCGAACTTTATAACAAATTATCTATAAAACACATTGAAAAATTCATTTAAAAAGACATTTTGGCAGTTATAAATAATAACTATGAGTTAGATAATGAAAAATCATTTACCGAACAAATGATAATTTTTTGCCAGACCGTGTACAGAAATATTTTGTATCTAAACCACAGTATTGCGATCTATACTTTTCCTTGTAGATAGTTCGGTCGTGTTAACGGATTCGTTTCCAATCCTGACTCTTGCCTAACAGGTAGAAGAGGCCATTCTGGCGAACTTTATAACAAATTATCTATAAAACACAGTAAAAAAATCATTTAAAAAGACATTTTGGCAGTTATAAATAATGCCTATGAGTTAGATAATGAAAAATAATTTACCGAACAAATGATAATTTTTTGCCAGACCGTGTACAGAAATATTTTGTATCTAAACCACAGTATTACGACATATACTTTTCCTTGTAGATAGTTCGGTCGTGTTAACGGATTCGTTTCCAATCCTGACTCTCGCCTAACAGGTAGAAGAGTGACCTCATCAGTGCGTTGGACTGTTTTCGTTCTCTCGCTTTCGCAGAGCCATCAGCTCGCGTTCTCCAGAGAGTGATCGGACCAACCCCCTGTGGCTGACAGGGATGATCCAATAATATTCTAATCAAAGTCAACACATCGTTGAGGGAGTTTCAGCAAGAGCAGAAGCTCTTCTCGCGAACAAAACCGACATCACACCCCCAAACGGTACTACCCCGACCACGAGAGATCCAGCACAACCGCAAGCGCGCGGATACTCGTCGTCGGTGGTATCTCTCATCCCTCTCGAGACAATATTTTAAGTGTCATCCTTCGTCGGTAATTAATCATACATTAATTGGCAAGAAAAGACGCCCGTCATCCTTGAAAATTGCCCTTATTCTCCTAAAGCTTCTCGCCTCTGCGCACAAGCCACGAGACACTCTCACGGTGATGCTTTCTCGGCAAAGCCAATTTTATGCCATCAGCCTGATGCTCAACACGAAGCGTTTCTCATGCAAGATGAGCTTTCATTAATTTTTAATTAATTATTAATTCTCTAGATCACGGCTAATCGTCCATACGATTTTCATATACTTTGGCGCAAGGGTCGTGTCATAATCATCCGCAGCAATCTCGTTTACTCATTGAAAGTTTGAAAATTCTGCAGCACACACAACCAGAGAGGATGGTACGAAGAGAGCGAATGAAAAAAAAAAAAAAAAACGACAAACCTTTTTGATGTTTACAAGATCGAAACTTTTCTAATTTATTGTACAGCCAAAGGGTCAGATGGGTGGGGAAGAATGAGAGAGTGAAAGGGAGAAGCAGTTTCTCGATAATTGGAGAAGAAATGAGTATCATGAACGAGACACTGGGAGGGATGAGAGTTCTATCCGCTCGTTTGTATCGATTTCGTTGGAGAAAACGAGAAGATGAGGGTACAAGTGGTATACCAGCGAAACAGAGGGAAAGGGATGAAGGTCAGGTCAAATAAGAAGTTTTGGGGATATCATATCGAGTGGAAGAGAGCAAATATTTTTCTTCGATGCATAACGCGAATACAGAGTAAATAGTGTGTGGATGAGTGGAAAAAGAAGAGAAAAAGGGGAAAGAGAAAGACAGATATTGAATCGGGGAGTTGAAACGCGAGAGGGAAACAGTGAATAGAAAAAGGCTGTATTCTAGCATCCAACGTACATAGTATTTTATAAATATAAATATATATATTTATATATATATATTTATGTATATATATTTATATATATATATATATTTATATATATACATTCGTCGAATAAAATATCATGGGACATATAGGCAGAGCGCGCTTTACGCGAGCGCTGATGCATGCATCGTATCCCAGCACTGGTACCGTTCGCTACGAGAGCAATACAGATGCACCAGAAACGTGTGCGAAATATATGCCCCATGCCTACATAAAATATCTATAAAGCCGTAGCGGGTCGGGCAACGATCGTCGCGCTTTTTCATGTACACATAGACAGAAACGCATACAGAAAAAAAAATACATACGTGCCCAAACATTTTCTATATATAGACACATACAGAGAGAACAAGCCTCAGCCTCTCCTCCCAACGCTCTCACGGTTTTGCCACAATACATCGTGGCGACCGCCCCCGCACTCGCATATATAAATCATATCGAAAATTTATACGACTCAATAGAAATCTGCGTGAAAGCCTAACCGATGCCTCCGCTGTGTGGAATAATAGCAAAAGCCCACCGAGAATGGTAACAACGCTTCGCTCGAAGTGTATTACTCAACGGGTATAACTTCCTCCACGCATGCACGTTACGCCCTCTCGTATGTGCTATATCGTAAAGCCGAAGCTGCTTTGGCTGTTTCGAAATTTTGTGAAAGGACATAAAAAGAATGAGCGGTGCAGCGTGTCGTATAAAATGAAATGGGGTCAGGAACTAAAATGAATGATATCGTAAAATCGACGATGTTACATCCTTTTTTAAATTTCCTCTTCGTATTGTTTTTAACGGGACGATATTTCATGATTTTTCACTTACAATCTTCCACGACTCAATGTCGGTCAGATCGTGACGATGTGATAAAAAAAAAAATAATAATCATTTTTCATGTCATAAAATCGGTTTTAATTAAATTTTTTTTTATTTGATTTCTCGATGGGACAGAATTCCAAATGAAATGCGTGCTGTGAGTAGAAGAGGATGAAAACTGAAAAAAAAAAAAATATGCGAGTATGATTGTTCCAGTGGCAAGCTGGGATCGGACGTCGGTGAACATGTGTAGCTTATTTTTCAATTTGTACCCGAGGGGATAGATGTGCGTCGTCGTTGGTATGTCGGGAAAGCTCGAATCGGTTTTTTTGTTTTTTTTTTTTTTTTTTTTGTTTGAATCAATCACTGGTTATTCGCTGTTGGTGCGGCAACGGGCTCGTATGTTTTCCCGCCCTTCAGTGAACGATGCAGCGAAGCAATAACCAAGCGAAAGAGAGATGGAGAGGAGGTGTGAGGTGCCGTTAAGGGGATGAGAGTATGGCGGCGCATGACTAGGACGACGTCCTCGTATCAGCGCCGGACACTCGCACGATAGACATTCTCTCTCTCTCTCTCTCTCTCTTCCTCCCTACCCGTCTCTGCCATTCTTGCGATCAGAGGGAGGAAAAAAGTTCATAATTTATCGGTCATCGCTCTCTGCCGCGTTGACCCGAGAAATATTCAACCCGAGAGAACAGATCTCTTTTAATAGAGATTTTTTAATGTGTACCAAATGGTACACATTAAAAAATCTGAGCTGGCTATGTCTAACTTCCTATGACAATTCGCGTATTCACGACTATGGTGATTGACTGTATTATTTTATCAACATTGTTGAGATATGTCACGGGGTCACCGGTGATTTTTATTCCCATTGAAAATTTGTATATTTTTTCAGTTATTCTGCCAATGGTGGCGGAGGTTTCTATTTGTTAAAAATCAATTGATAATTTTTGACAAGTTCAATGAAGTACCCCAAAGATGACACATATTTTTTTATTTATATAAAAAATTGGCTATAAAAAAATACACAAACCTTATTTAAATTTGTAGTATTTGTACGTGTTTAAAATTTTTCTTAAAACGTCAGTAATCCGTACGGTTACCGGATCTCCAGGCTGATTTTATCCTTTTATTTATAATTGTGACAAAAAATTTTGTCACATGTGTAAACTAGAGAGCTTTGCTCTCTCTATTCTGTTCCCTTGCGGGATTTACTTTTACCGCCACGACCATTTGACCCTTACAACAAGGACGTGATAAACTTTCTTCCAAAATCCCCTCATAATCCTCTTTAAATCCTTGGGTGAGAAAAATTTGCAGTTTAAACTCCGTTGGTCAAGTAGGGGATGAATGTGGGGGAGAATATAAGTGCGTGGTGGGCTTGGCGGCCACCCCTATGGTATAAAAAAGGTTATAATCCGAGCAAGGGCTCTCTAAAAAGGGCTCTCGTCGACAAGCCTCACGCACACACGAGAGAGACTCCATATACCCTATAAATACTATGTTAATATACTCTTATTGTACCACGAAATTCTGGATATTCCTGGACGCGTCTGTAAAAGTGAACACAGCTGATCTATATAGATAACGCGATCTATAGAGTACAGGGAAAGCATGAAATGAGATCCATTTCAACCATCGCGTTACTTGCGTGGGACGAGTGATGCGCCATAACGTTCTCCGAATATCCTTTGACACCCAAGCTTTTGTTTGAACGAGCTGCATATATATACCTCACGGAAATATTATTAAAAAATGAAAAAATCAGATTCTGTCTGTGCTGCGTTATTAAATTGACGTAGAACATATGCAATGATATTCATTTGCTTCAAAGAACGTTTATTCAAATTTAACAAAAATTTATTCTACTAAAATTATTATTTAAAATATTTAAAAACATTTATTCTTCACCGATATTATATTTACTGGAATTTTTTTGAGTCTATAAGAGATTGTTTATATATTCGTCACCTGTACAAGACCATTCTTATTGAAATTCTCTCTCTCTCTGTCGATCATATTTACCGATTTTCCAAATTTCCTCCAGAAAAGAGACGCTTAAATTGTACACTCTGCTGCCAAGAAAAAAGGTGGCTGAACCAATCTCGGTGCATCTCATCCACCACTCTGAATATATATTTTATCCGTGTCCCCTTCCCACAGCCTTCCAATTTACTTTGCGAAGTCATTTACTCACATCCACCACAGTCGCGTCGTCGCTCTGGTGAAAATGTTGGGTACGTACATGTGTATATATATACATATATATATGTATGGACAAGAGGATAGAATAAGTATCGTCGAGCTTCCGGAGTGACAGCGAGAAGGCAGAATCTGAGAGAGAGAGAGAGAGCACGTGGGAGGGGTGAGAAAATGGGAGGAAGGTCTACAGCCGTTGGTGCTCGGGCTCGCCGGAAAGACGAAGCTCCCGAAAAATTGCACCACTAAATTTCCGTGGCATCCGCCATCATTTACGTAAACTCTCGGGGTTTCGCTCACCCAGCTTTGTAGGGAACTTTACGAACGAGACAATATATATACATATATATATATATATACACGTGTGTCTCTCACAATGTTTGCGAAAGAGATTCAGACACTTTTGAAATCCTCAATTGTTTTCTCTATCCTCCAGAAACTCGTGCCCATTTCCCTTTCGTGACAACATTTAGCCTATGAACAATTACCATGGAGCCAGGCGCCGTTATGCTTGCCTGAACGAACTTTGATGCTATATATAACGCTTTGTGTGTGATGTCAATATAAAGCTGTGTGTGGGGGGGAGAGGGGGATGGGTTGTATGTGTCAAGCAGACCATCAAGAGATAGTGAAATATCCGGAGATGTACGGTAATTATCCCGATTATTGGCCCACTCTGGACTCTAACTTTGAGATCATGTCGACGTATAACTGGCAAATTGTTACCAACTCTTCGTCTACCGGTTACCCTCATCCTCACTTCACGATCCACTCAGTTCTGCCTGGTGCTGTATCGTCGACGAGATCCTCACTGATATGATGGGTTATGCATCTTCCTCTCCAAATTCGCTCTTAAGATGCTCTACCTCTCCTTCTTACGTACTCATCTCCTCCACCCCCCCCCCCCCCCCCATGTAAAACATCGTGATGAAATTCTCGTACCTGTTCTGTTCCCCAATCAATTCAGTATTCCAGTATCTTTCACGTACAGGTGAACAAACTTGTTTGGTCCAACTCGACGTCTACTGTCAGACAGAAGATATTTCCCTGCTTTCGTTGTCCTCGAATCTTATCGTTCTCCTATACGCAATATGACATATACATGTCCTTCTGGATGATTTTCCTATCGTCCTCTCTCGGGTTTATACGTGACAACCCTAACGGAACTCTATAGCTGTTGCAACGATAACCCGAGGACAAGATGCATTGTGCTCGATAGTCGAGATCGAGCAATAGAAGCAGCCAGAGCAACGACGACACCCGGTTATGTACCGAGTTGAAGGGTCATGCGGATGGTCGAATGAGCGAGAGAGGGATCTCGACAATAACTCATCATTAATAACGTCAACGGCTATCGGTTTGCGGCTTTCACAATGAAGTTTAGTTGACACTCGGGACCTCTTGCTTATGTACACACATATATATATATATATATATATATATATATATATATATATGTATAGACGAGCATGGGAGGCGTCTGCTGTTGTTGCTGCATCAGTGACCATCATTTCAGCATGCCTGGGCTCCGAAACAGTAATTTATCATCTATTGACACCTGTATCGTTGTTGATAAGTATGACAGAATGTACTGCGGGTCCTATATGACCCCAAACGATGACCACATCATGAAGTAAAAAATTTTGACAATCATTTTGTGTCAAAGACATTGTGAATAATTGTGGAAATTATTACCAGGGTGATGGAAATTGTAACATAGTTTTGTAATAAAAATAAATTCTTACAGTCCCCGTATTTGCTTAACGCTAACAGCTACAAGTGTATTAAGCAAATGATAAAATTACATTTTACTTTGTTTAACTTCTGATTCAAAAATTATTATACAAAAAAATAAATTAATTTCGCCACGACGAATCAATTGACTTTTTTAACTGAAAAGTAATAAAAAAAAAGTTAACCCTGAAACACATGAAAGGCTTCTTTTTAGTCAGGAGTTAAAATGTGTATTATCTTCATAAATGGTAGTGTCTTGATCGTAGGTAAATACTTGTGACAATAATTTCGAGGGAGAAATTGGTGCTTCTCATGCATTACACTATATTGATAACCCATTAGGCTAATCAATAATGCATAAGGACAAAGTTTATTATGATTTATGGGAAATGGAGAAATAAATGAAAACTATAATCAGAATACGTTTGAGTATTTCACTTTCGCAACAAATTAATTAGAAACAAACAATTTCAAGATGAAAAAAAACTCGGTTATCACGTTTGCTTCTATAATCTACTTTCTCCAAGTATGCTCGATGAATAAGTAATAAATTTATGATTAAACGTTAGTGCTACGGAGTATTATACGTACGTAATTTCGAGGGAGAAATTGGTGCTTCTCATGCATTACAATATATTGATAACCCATTAGGCTGATCAATAATGCATAAGGACAAAGTTTATTATGATTTATGGGAAATGGAGAAATAAATGAAAACTATAATCAGAATACGTTTGAGTATTTCACTTTCGCAACAAATTAATTAGAAACAAACAATTTCATGATGCAAAAAAAACTCGGTTATCACGTTTGCTTCTATAATCTACTTTCTCCAAGTATGCTCGATGAATAAGTAATAAATTTATGATTAAACGTTAGTGCTACGGAGTATTATACGTACGTAATTTCGAGGGAGAAATTGGTGCTTCTCATGCATTACAATATATTGATAACCCATTAGGCTGATCAATAATGCATAAGGACAAAGTTTATTATGATTTATGGGAAATGGAGAAATAAATGAAAACTATAATCAGAATACGTTTGAGTATTTCACTTTCGCAACAAATTAATTAGAAACAAACAATTTCATGATGCAAAAAAAATTTGGTTATCACGTTTGCTTCTATAATCTACTTTCTGAAAGTATGCTCGATGAATACGTAATAAATTTATGATTAAACGTTAGTGCCACGGAGTATTATACGTCATATACATTCTGTGTGAAATTTTGGTACCGTGTAACTGTCAGAGATGTTACGTCAGAGTATCCTCCTCGGAATTCATGGTAACTTTGTGCTAAACGGTAAAACCAACAGCGAGACTCGCTGTAGGGAGCATTGGGGAAAACCTGTCGTTCTACACAGTAGATACAAAGAGAAAGAGCGAAAGAGAGAGAGAGAGAGAGAGAGAGAGAGAAAGGGAGAGTCTGGGAGTGTATCGAAGGACTAGAGGTGAATACATACGTAAATATACTAACGCGTGAGGGTGTTTCAGCAGCAGCATCACGTTATATGGAGTCTCTCGACGCTGGCAGATTCACATCTGCGATCATACAATACACACACACACACACACACACACACACACACATATATATATATATATATATAAATGTGCGTGTGTGTCTGTATATATATATACTTATTTATTTATATATATATATATATGTGTGTCTGTATGGAACTTGGTTACGTGTGTCGTGTACACATATGTGTGTGAAGCTAACAAATATATTTATCCTGTGTGCAAGCTCTAAGCGAAATGTATACATATAGAGGGAGGGCGAGAGGGCGTGAGAGAGGAGAAGTAGGAAGCGTCTAGTAACGAGGACCTCCATATTCATGGGGAACCCAACGCCGTGCACACTTGCGCAAATTTAATCCGAACGAGGACTCATGCTCTTCCAACTCTCTCCCTCTCAAACACACCAAGCCCTTGCCCCCTCTACCCCTCTTTCGTATGCGAGTTCTCGCATGTCCCGCAATTTGACTCTGCAGAGGTTTCACCAAGGGGCGTCCACGACACCTGAGGGCCAAGATTTTCAACCCCCAAAGAGTATATATTCATCCGTTATACGTAAATCCTTGAAATTCGATTATAACGTCTAGACTCGGGCGATTTTCTTGAATCATTAAAGAATTTGTTTCAATCATAAGAACGAAGATGAAAAAAGGAGGGTAGAATAAGTAGAGAAGGAACATGAATCGTTGGGCAAAGCGTAAAATAATCTTGCGATTTGGATCAAATGTTTTTTTTAAATTTTATTAAAATGTTTTTCCCTTCTCGAGTCTTCTGCACCGGTGATTTTTTTTTTCAACAAAATCATTAAAAACAAGTAAAACAATTTTTCTCACCGTATAATATTTTTATAAGAATGTCAGCTACAGGAAGAAATAAGACGGAAAATATGAGGCCGAGTGAGAGTAAAACCCAGCGGGAGATGAAAATAAAAAGGCTGTGAGAAGATAGAACAGAACGTGGCTGGGCGCTCCTGGTAGTGGAATAACATTTGGAGCGACGAGGTCGAAGGAATCGGGCAAGGGGTGAAGGCGCGAAGGAGGATTTGTCCGCGACTTATCTGGAATCAATCCGGTTATAACGTTTATAACCCTCTGGATCTCGTGCAAACGGCGCGACCGGAGAAAACTCTCTTACACACACATACAACACACATACTGAAAAGGTGGTGGGGGGATAAACACAGTGTGGGGATTGCGATGGCTTTTCGCACCGTTGCTCTCGACACCGTATATACACATATCGTCGTATATACCGAAGCTCTTTCGCTCTTAGGACTCTGCCAATCCCTTCCACGTTTCGTCTCTGAGCTTTCGCGGGAACGTGCGAGAGCCTCGTGGCCATCGGCTGTGTCAATAGCTGATAGTATTTTACCGATGGCAAACCTATTTTTAAGGATCGCCTGACGGAATAAATCGGGATCAGCTCGTACAGGCTTAAATATTTTATTATCTACGGTTCGTTGATACTCAAACTTTCGGCCACTTGCACCGGATGAAAAATGTTTCAAAACGTAGCTCAGAAATAATCATTTCTTGTGTAATGATTGTAGATTTTTTTTTAACAACAATTTATCCTACCAAAAAGTATTTTCAAACTTTTGAAGACTCTTTATTTAAATTTTCTATGTAAACTTCAACATTTAAATAAAGAGTCATTAAAAGTTTGAAAATTCTTTTCTATAACTAAATGAATGATAGCTCCATGCTGTACTGCTCTGGTAACTAGGCAGCAGCACTGTTGGGCCCAAAAACTCGATTATCGCTCTACGAACTATAAATCTGGGAGGCAGAGCAGTACTTTTTTCTCAGTGCATGAGCTTGTATTGCCCGAACTATTCGGAGGGTGCAACTGATTTAAATTCACGACTGTATATATTTGGGCCTCTTTTTAAGTATCGCCTGACGGAATAAATCGGGATTAGCTCGTACAGGCTTAAATATTTTATTATCTACGGTTCGTTGATACTCAAACTTTCGGCCACTTGTACCGGATGAAAGATGTTTCAAAACGTAGCTCAGAAATAATCATTTCTTGTGTAATGAGTGTAAATTTTTTTTTTAACAACAATTTATCCTACCAAAAAGTATTTTCAAACTTTTGAAGACTCTTTATTTAAATTTTCTATGTAAACTTCAACATTTAAATAAAGAGTCATTAAAAGTTTGAAAATTCTTTTCTATAACTAAATGAATGATAGCTCCATGCTGTACATTTGGGCCTCTTTTTAAGGATCGCCTGACGGAATAAATCGGGATCAGCTGGTACAGACTTAAGTATTTTTTTATCTACGGTTCGTTGATACTTAAACTTTCGGCCACTTGCACCGGATGAAAAATGTTTCAAAACGTAGCTCAGAAATAATCATTTCTTGCGTAATGAGAGCAGATTTTTTTTTAACAACAATTTGAGCTATCAAAAAGTATATTTAAACTTTTAAAGACTCTTTATTTAAATGTTGAAGTTTACATAGAAAATTCACACTGAGAAAAAGAAGTAGTCTGTGCAACTAAATGAATGATGGCTGCATGCTGTACTGCTCTGGTGACAAGGCAGCAACACTGTTGGGCCCAAAAACTCGATTATTGCTCTACGAACTATAAATCAGGGAGGCAGAGCAGTACTTTTTTCTCAGTGCATGAGCTTGTATTGCCCAAACTATTCGGAGGGTGCAACTGATTTAAATTCACGACTGTATATATTTGGGCCTCTTTTTAAGGATCGCCTGACGCAATAAATCGGGATCAGCTGGTACAGACTTAAGTATTTTTTTATCTACGGTTCGTTGATACTCAAACTTTCGGCCACTTGCACCCGATAAAAAATGTTTCAAAACGAAGCTCAGAAATAATCATTTCTTGTGTAATGAGTGTAGATTTTTTTTTAACAACAATTTATCCTGCCAAAAAGTATTTTCAAACTTTTGAAGACTCTTTATTTAAATTTTCTATGTAAACTTCAACATTTAAATAAAGAGTCATTAAAAGTTTGAAAATTCTTTTATATAACTAAATGAATGATAGCTCCATGGTGTACTGCTCTGGTAACCAGGCAGCTGCACTGTTGGGCCCAAAAACTCAATTATTGCTCTACGAACTAGAAATCAGGGAGGCAGAGCAGTACTTTTTTCTCAGTGCATGAGCTTGTATTGCCCGAACTATTTGGAGGGTGCAACTGATTTAAATTCACGACAGTATATATTTGGTCACCGTTAAGGAAATCAAACCACGAACGATGGCCAAGCGGAAATTGAACATCTAGCTTCATGTATATTTGTATGTCATGTGTGTGCATGTGTGAGTGTAACCATGCGATCTACTCAGTATGCTCGATTTTCCCGCGATCCGATCGTGCAATCGACTTCCGTAAGACCGACTGGCCCAAATACAGCAGTTTTCTCTCCCCTAAGCAAGGGATGTCCGCATATCCTGGCTACTCTCTGTACGTCCACTTTTGTCGAATAACGATCAATCGCGCGTAAATTTTCAGACAATACTTTTAACCAATGCGATCCAGGCTGCGAAATGGACCAGGGATGAGGTGGGGCCAGCAAATTCTAGCCCCGTGGCATGGCTGAAAAAAAAAACAAAAATCCAATTTGATACCACTCCCTCGGCTTTTAACCGGCCACCTGTCTCACTCTCTTCCTCTCCCGCATTGCAGCCGGCAAACTCGGGGCTATTTTCCCGTAGTATACCGATAAATAACCCCGGGGACGACGAATCTCGGAAATTCCATTTTCACTACGTCGTCCTAACTCTGCTTTTTCCCTTTCTCTCTCGCTCTCTCATACCCTTTGGCAAACATTCTAAGTCCAGAATAGTCGGGACACTTAATTTTTTAATAGGCTCTAACTTTATCCAGATTATTCATATTTTGGTCTCCTCCGATATTTACAAAAAGTCATCGATTTTTTTTTCCCCCAGAAAGCGAGCCAGAATCATTAATTTATTTGATTTCTTGACGTGTTAGATAAATAACTTTGAAAGGAAAATGGTCTATTTCATTTAAAAAAAAGGGACATAATTACTGAATTATTATAATAGAATTATTTCGATTCAAAAGTATTAAATTATAAGACGTTAATAAATCTCCTATGAAGTGTGAAACTAAGTTACGAGACAATATTCAGGGATCGCCTCATATTTTTTAAATTCTAACCCGATTATCAATTTGTTATTTTTCAATACGCGAATTAATTCCTACGAGAACCTTTCAGGCGAGTAAAAAGTTTACGAATATGTAATTCTAATTAAAAATATAAGATTTCAAGAATCCTTGAAACACAACAAAATCATAATGTTTAACTCTAGAATGATACTATAATTTTTTTGCCTTCATGCGATATTCTGGCGTGCAAACAGTGAGCACATTTTCGGTAGCGCAAAAAGCTCTTTATGCCCGAGAGAATATTTTAATTATAAATAAATCTCTTCAATTTTTTTATTGAAAAGAGAATGATGTACATTTAATTATAAAATGGCTGAGCTATTTAATAAGTAACAAAATAACAATGATATCGTATTTCTCGATCAAATATCCCATCATATCCGTTATACATTATTTCTACATGTATCTTATATCCCCATCATCGATCTCCCAGGAATTGGTGAGTATAATGTATTATTTGCTCTAGAATTTCTCTCTTTATCTGGCGGGGCGCCTATCGAGAGAAGATAAACGAGAAAAGTGAGCTCAAGAAGCAAGAAGCGAGAAGCTAGTATAGCAGCTTGATTATGTCGAGAGGCAAAAGAGAATTGTGGCAGGAACAAGCAAGAGCTCTATGTGTTGCTTATAGGATTTTTACACACACACACACGTGTATATATATATATTTATAATATATATGTATATATATATATAATACACACGAGAGAGCGCTACGCATACATACGTATACATACTCTGCCACGGTTGGCGCCTACAAGAGGGGCTTGCTAACGTACATACACACACACACAAACCATGCTATCGACACATTCTTTCTCAAATTCAGAATAGGTTACCGCGAGACGTTGCGAAAGCGGATATAGAGATCGAGGGAGGCAAAGAGGAGGCTGAAAGAGGTTCGAGGCTGCTCGATGTGGGTCCCGACCAAGAGATGGATACAATCTATGTGTTTGTTTCTGTGTGTGTGTGTGTGTGTGTGTGTGTATGTGTATATGTTGCGAAGAGGAGGTGGTTCGAGAAGCAGATAGAAGTTACTGGGCCGAAATGGAGGCAGGCAACGGGGGCCACATCCATCGATAAATTGGCAAAGTTACGGAATATTGAATGCTGCCAGCCACTAAAACTCCCTAGGGCATCCGGCGCCGATATATATACACTTGTAGCTAGACGACGTAAGGTAAGGGTGGCGAAGCAAAGAGAAGGGGAAGGAGGAAAGATGATGGTTGGCGGTGGTGGTGCACGTACCATGTAGCACGTAAGACTGCTTGTAGTACTGGGACTTGTATGATAAAATGCTCCTACCGGCATATGCTATATATATATGTATATATAATACCTCAAATACTGGCATCGATATCTATCTATATATATCAATATCGATGCCAGTATTTGAGGTTTCATGATGGTGGATAAAAGGACAGAGAGTTTCACCAGTGTATATTGACGATACACATATGTATGTACATACAAAAATGATATTTTGAACTCACACACTATACAAAACTATTTACCATATGAAGAAAATGTTCATCCGTATATTTGTGCGCACATAATTTATATATTTTATGTTGATTTGTATATAGGCACGTGTGAGAATACTTGGTAGGCCATAGAAGGGTAAGATTTCTGGTAAAGCAAGTGGGTCGTCTCTCAACTATCGACAAGTGCGATTGTCGTCACGTGTGTCCTTGGAAATGGGAAAATAATGGTCCCCTTTGGCCCCAGAAATTCTCCAGCTGCCAGGAGATACAACTCGAGACGTGCTGCAAGTTTTCTCGATTGCATTTCTTTTTTGCAAGATCTCTCGAATACGTTTTATTTTTATTTTTATTTCTCGTATTACTTCTCTCTCCGTTCATATTTTTTTTTCGTTCTGTAATGTGAACACGCTCTCTGGCTCTAATCCGGTATGATGACGACTGATAAAACGATTGGCAAAAATTCAATTTCCCTTTTGGCGGTGGTGGAGAATATTTGCCACTTTTTTTTCACCACCCCCCTCTCACCGTCGCACTTCTTTTACGGTGGTTTTCCAGTCGAGCCTGAAATAAAAGATTGCTGTGGTGGCAAGAGCTCGTGTATATATATATATATATATATATATATATACACGAGCTCTTATATATATATATAATATATATATATATATATATATATATAATACTATATATATATATAATACGTATATAGGAATAACACACAGTCGGCTACAGATAAATAGATAGGGGTATGCATACATCTCTCTGCCACAGGTTGGCAGGAGAAATGGGTATGGAGAACAAACCAGAGGAAATTTGTACAGAGTGAAAGAGCGAGAGAAAGAGGTTGAGGTGGGTTAAAAAAAAAATAGTCAAACAAAAACAAGGGAGTAACGATTGCGAGCCCGCAGCCATGAAGAATCGACGTTGCGTCAAATCGTTAATTAGTTTGCCAATTGATTGTCGAACGACACGTGGAATGGGCTACGGTGGGAATTCCGCTCTCTCTGTCTTTCTCTCTATCGTTGGCTCTTTCTCTCTTTCTACCTTTTTTCTCCCTCCCTCAGTTTTCCTCGTTCGCATTATATGCGGGTGCGAACGACACATCGCGGTTCTCCACGTTGGTAATTTGGATATTCGGTAAACCTCGACAGAGGGAGCCTCGCACACGACGCGAGTTAAACCATTGTGAGAGAACCGAGAGCCGCGACCATCATTTTCTACGAGAATTGCTGAACCGCGTCGGTAGTCGGAATCTATTGGAGAGTCTCGCTCTCTCTCTCTCTCGCTTTCTCTCTCGCTTTCTCTGTCTCGCTGTCTCCCTCTAGCGAAACGAGTTTCATGTTTTTCGCGTAGTAAAATAATTTTTCGTCTCTCTTGGTCTCTCTCGTTGATTAAATTAATTATCCGACAGTTTTTTATATTTTCGCGTTTCAATTGCAACACACAAATTGAATTTCAATTTTTTTTTATTCATGGAGGCGTTTGGTCGTATCGAACAAGATTTATTTTAAATTGAATCAATTTTTTTATTTCGGAAGGGGCGATTGAGAATTTATTTTTACAAATATACCAACACAAACAAGTGATCGAATTTCTTGGAGGGTTTCAATCACTGAATTTCCAGAAATGAAAGGTTTCTGACAAACAGCCGCGTCTCTGGCACTGCTCGCTATATATATATATATATATATATATACATCGCCCTTTAAGTTTTTTAAACGTCACACGAGCCATAGCAGCCACGAGTCTCTTGCCTTTCAAACGATTCCGTTTTGCCCATTGAGGGTGCGAGCTTCGTTAGCATATCGCGACCAGCGACGAGACGAATACGACAAAGAAAAATCAGGCTGGCATGCGCCTCTGGAGCAACAGCAGAAAACGCAGTGAGAGGGCAAGGCAAGGGAATGCGCTGGCTTTGTTTGTGTTATTTCATTGGGGAGAAAAAAAAAATATACGCGGCTTGAAAAAGCTCCATTTATCTTGCCTGGCCACGGTGTGTAGGAGTCTCGTTGCTATGATGCGAACTCGAGCCGGGCAAATGAGATGGGAGAGTGAGTGAGAGGAGTAAAAAAAAAATGACAGTGCGGGTGAAAAGAAAGAGAAAGAAGTAACGAGAGAGCAAAGGGTCGGAACCATTGGAGCTGTATGAGAGAGGGATGTGAATTCTCTGTGGAAAGAGAAAGATCGTGGAAGAAGAAACGAGAAAAAGAAACAGAGTGGGCTCCACGGAATGACTTGTCCCGAGAAGCAGAAATGAGCTGAGGAGCCATAAGAAAGCCCAAGAAAGCGCTTCGTCTTTATTATTCTATTAAAATAAAACGCTTTATATTACGAATTCCTCTGTACGCTTATCACGACTTTTCCCTCCCTATTGAACGTTTCTTGCATCAAGTGAAAGCAGCCAAGCAGCACACCAGTATGATACCCTACGAGTTTCTATGGCTTTCAGTCCTTCAATTTCTTAATCAAGGCCCTCAGGCTTGGTCAAAGAAGAAGAGGAGGAAGAAGAAAAAGCAGGAACAGAAGACAACGAAGAGGGAGGAGAAAAATATGAGAAGTAAAAGTCCAGGAAGAAGTTTCGAGCACTTCTTCGACTTTGAATATTGTATTGGCAAATAATTTTACTTTAAAAATCGAAGAGAGCGGGCCAAGGCTAAACTAAACAACCGGGTGTAGGACAGGTTAGGCTGCTTGATGAAATATAACTAGAAATCAAAGAAGAGCACCTTGCATTATACTTTTTTTTTAAACAAAATATGATGTTTCATTATTTTTTATTTTTTCATGATAATTCTTTGCAATTATCCTGTCGTATAATGACGTTAAAAAGTTTTCTATTTTATCGAAATTAAATTCACCCTTGCTGCAAATGTCCACATGCCGTTTTCATTTTGTCAAAATCGAACGTATCGATTGCACACGCCAATTTGACTGTCATCCCTACTGTGGTTCAATGGCTATGAATTTTGGGATAGTTGAGGAAAAAGAAAGCGTAACAAATTGCCAGATGGACGAGCGAATCCATCACTGTAATACGATATCCAGCGATCGAGAATGACGGATAAAACTCGATATTGACATTGCGACCCTCCACACATATGTTTCGCTCAAAAAGTTGTCGATTCCCCACGAAGTCTCTACCGACGAATAAAACGTAGAAAAATGAATTTGAACATTTTTTGTCAAAAAGATATTTTAATGAGTAAGATACACTTTGACAAGTATATAAAATGTAAAGGCAAGTCGATTCGATGGCATAAATTACCCTGTCGAAGATAAAACTTGATACTGACATTGCGACCCTCCACACATATGTTTCCCTCAAAAAGTTGTCGATTCCCCACGAAGTCTCTACCGACGAATAAAACGTAGAAAAATAAATTTGAACATTTTTGGAAAACGCTATTTCAATGAGTAAGATATACTTTGGCAAGTATATAAAATGTACAGACCAGTCGATTCAATGGCATAAATTACCCTGTTGAAGATAAAACTCGATATTGACATTGTGACCCTCCACACATATGTTTCGCTCAAAAAGTTGTCAATTCCCCACGAAGTCTCTACCGACGAATAAAACGTAGAAAAATAAATTTGAACATTTTTGGAAAACGCTATTTCAATGAGTAAGATATACTTTGGCAAGTATATAAAATGTACAGGCCAGTCGATTCAATGGCATAAATTACCCTGTTGAAGATAAAACTCGATATTGAAATTGCGACCCTTCACACATATGTTTCGCTCAAAAAGTTGTCAATTCCCCACGAAGTCTCTACCGACGAATAAAACGTAGAAAAATGAATTTGAACATTTTTGGAAAACGCTATTTCAATGAGTAAGATATACTTTGGCAAGTATATAAAATGTACAGACCAGTCGATTCAATGGCATAAATTACCCTGTTGAAGATAAAACTCGATATTGAAATTGCGACCCTCCACACATATGTTTCGCTCAAAAAGTTGTCGATTCCCCACGAAGTTTCTACCGACGAATAAAACGTAGAAAAATAAATTTGAACATTTTTTGTCAAAAAGATATTTTAATGAGTAAGATACACTTTGGCAAGTATATAAAATGTACAGGCAACTCGATTGAATGGCGTAAATCACCCTGTGAAAGACTCACAGCCGAAGAAGTCCCTATCAATCTACCACATGGTAGTGGTGAACTTTCGAAAAGCATTGCAACCCTCTATTCCCGCGCTTGCTTCTCTGTGCATTTAATGATACCTTGAAAGCTTCCGTTTACCGGTTCCGGTTCGCCCGACCTCCCGCGGTAATAGAATTCTGCTCCATAATCCTGTGCTTTACGAGGATTGACGGGGCGAGCGAGTAAGGGAGATCGGAGATTCTCGGCTCTGCTGCTGCACACGCGAGACGAGAAAGCCGAAGCGAGATGAAAAGCATCCACGAGTAAGGGATTTCAGATAGAAGAGATAGAGAGAAATTATACGAGCAAGATGGGGGAGCACCGATGCAGGAGCTATAGGGGCTCGTCTAGTTGTCCCAGAACGTTGCCAGCACACTAGAGGGTTACAGTGTAGGGGAGGGGGTAAAAGAGTGTAGGAATGACAAGAAGTAGCCCGAGCTTGTTTTTTTTAAGGGAGATAAAAATGTTAATTTAAAAATAAGGCACTAGTTGGGATTAATAGGGTAATAAAAACACTCGCGTCTCTCCCATATCCCCTTCTACCTTTATTGCCCCCTTCATTCGAAAGACCTTGACGCGATATTTTTAATTCTCGGCTGTTCTTCGCCTTGGTGCTTTCCTGCGGTCCTTTCCGCCAAATGGGCTAATTCAAAATTATTGCAAATTAGAGAGAAAAATCCAACGTTTTTTTTTGGCAAATAATAAAGTGAAAGGGCCCCGGGGGATCGTATATTATATATATATATATGTACGATTTATGATGTAGGTATATACATATGTATAGGGATGATAGGTTTATTCCGGGATTGGAGAACTATAGTGGGAAGCCAGCATAGAGGTCTCGTCTGGTGTTGAGCGACAGCTCTTAATGGACCGAGGGTTCCGAGAGTACCTCGCTTTCGACGTCGTTCCTGTCGACTGTGCACGTTTCTGCATCCTTCGTTTCTGCGTGTGCATTGACTATATATGTCAATCCCCCTCCATGTTCTCTCACTCCACTTTCACTTTTCCTCGAATCCACAACTCGGTCCTCCCAATCACCGAAGTGATAGCCTCTCTCGCATAGCCCAACGACATCGCCAGAGTTGTACCATTAGGATGGGTTAAACCCCCTTTGCCAAAATGTGATTATACACGGAAGTGGAATGAGCAAAACAAAAAAAAAAAGGAACAAATGGAACTACGACTATACAGTCTATTGTCTCGAATAGTGGCCGCGCAGGAGTGAAGAGAGGTTAACTTTTAGTGTCCTTTGTGTATCTCACTCCTAATGGAGAAAAACGGAGGGTACGTTTGGATAGCTACACTTTTACATATAATGCACTACATATATTCACACATATATTCACACAAATATTCACACATATATTCACACAAATATTCACACATATATTCACGCATATATTCACACATATATTCACACAAATATTCACACATATATTCACACATATATTCACGCATATATTCACACAAATATTCACACATATATTCACACAAATATTCACACATATATTCACACAAATATTCACACATATATTCACGCATATATTCACACAAATATTCACACATATATTCACACATATATTCACACATATATTCACACATATATTCCGACATATATTCACGGATATATTTACACATATGTTCACATATATATTCACACATATATTCACACATATATTCACACATATATTCACACATATATATATGTATATATAAACATTATCGTATAGTATATTCACGTAATACAACACCTCTGTCTGCCAGCATACACAACATTGAGATGGCCTGCGAGTGCGATTGGGAAATATCTCTGTATACATATATACGATACAGACGTTGCAGACGGGAATAAAATTTTTGTTCCCTTCGCATGGTGCTGGCGTTTACATACGTATATACAGAGCGTAAGAAAGAAAGCAAACGAGAGCGAGAAAGAGAAAAGATCTTCCTTGCCGTTATTCCTGCTGCTTTGGCATTCGGGACACGATCGGTGCTATCTGTTTATTCCGAAACAAGCGTATCTCGAGTGCCTACAGTCCGGAACGCTGTACATGGTTTCTATCTTTGCTGGTTGGTGAAACGAGCCACGAGCTTTCTCTCTCTCTCTCTCACTCGCTCGCTCGCTCGCTCGCTCTTAATCTTGCTGGTACATATCCCTTTTACAAAATTGATCGCGTCTCGACGCCGGAACTAAAGAGACACGGTAAACCCGGTATGCTGCAACACACAGGAAAGCCTCAAGCACATTTCGTCTCTCCCTCGTCTCCTCGTACAAAGAAGTAAAGGGAGATCGAGGAAAGGAGAGAAGTCAGAACCTTCGGTTTCCAGCTCACTCTTGCCTGTATATATACGTTTATTGGCATCCAGATACATAGAAGTGGAGATACCCAGTACCTTCTCTTTCAATCTTCCTTTCTCTCTCTGTCTCCATCTCTCTCTCGCTTTTTCTCTCTTTCTCTCTCTTCCCTTCAATGTATCTCTATACGACCATCCACCCCCTCTACATCTATCTACTTTGAAACCCGACCGAGTGTCCCTTTTGCAAGGATCTGCTCTTATACCAGGACAGGAAACGTGTAGACGAAGCATCAGAGCGGCTGTGTCTGTCCTTCGTGTCATGTCTGCTCAAACGCTTTGATCGTCTGGCACCCCATTTCACTGCCCAAGGGTGGAATTTTATCACGGAAGATACATCCAATGAGAATTGCATTGCGGAATGTCCTCTTCTCGCTCCTGACCAATCAATAAAAAGTGCACTGTCGTTGTAAATGGATGATGTGAAAATTGAGAGAGAAACTCAAAGGGCGATCTAACGGTCAAAATTCATATTTGTATTAGCTTGTATTGAGATATTTCAGATGTATTGATTGTATTGAGATAGCTTGGATTGATCTTTGAACCTCCTAATGAGTCACGTCAGCTGACTCTGGAAGAGTTCAATCGACAATTCTCACTGCATACCGGAAATCAGACTTCAAAATCTAACCTATATAAGGGCTAATTTTAAAGCTAAAAGAATTTAGATAAAGGATGCTGTATATCGGTAAATAGACTTTAAAATCTAACCTATATAAGGGCTAATTTTAAAGCTAAAAGAATTTAGATAAATGATGCTGTATATCGGTAAATAGACTTTAAAATCTAACCTATATAAGGGCTAATTTTAAAGCTAAAAGAATTTAGATAAAGGATGCTGTATATCGGTAAATAGACTTTAAAAGCTAACGTATACCAGGGCTAATTTTAAAGCTAAACAAATTTAGATAAAGATCGAATAATTTGGTATAAGAAAGTCGATTATTAATTCTACATAATTGCAAAGATAAATGTCAACATTGTTTTTTCTACCTGGTGAAACTAATAATATGGTATATCTTCATTTATTTTCTGCGAATCGCTTTGAAACTCAAGGCATGTTTAGGTCATCGCTTATGCTATCTGAACTTTTTTCAGATTTTAGCACGGCAACAGAAATACCGGAAATGCCTCAAGGAAGCGCTGCGTTAATTCATTCCGATCACCCTTATTAATTCAAGAAGAATTCAGAACTGATAAAGGAGGAGAGAGAAGAAGAATGGATGATAGTGAATGAGATGAGTTCACGATCTCGCTTGGACCAGTAGATGTAGATATTAGGTCGTTTCATTCTGGTTCGCTCTCTCCCTCTCTCTCTCTTTCTTTCTCTCGGTCTCTCGCTCTCTCTTTCCTTCTCTCTGTCTCTCTGTCTCTCGCTCCCTCATCAGCAACGTTCGACTGCTATAGAGAAGTTGATTCGCTGGCAGCAGCTAAAGCAATCGAGCTAGATCGGTACAGCAAAAGCCGAAAAACAACAAGAGAGGTCTCTCTCGGTCCACATACCGCGCTCGAAGAGGATCAGATGAAAGCAAGCAGAAACCGTAGAAGCGAGCTTGCTGGGCGTTTTCGAGGATAGCTCGGAAGTAACGGGCCGGTCGGTAGCACCATGCACGCGACCGGCGAGCCAAAATAAGAGGACGGAAAATTGTTATCCCGCCGTGGTGGCTCGACAGGGTGAGTTTCTTAAATGGACGAGAAAACTGCAGCCAAAAACTGTATACATATATATATATATAGTGCATATGCTGGCTCCGTTTCCATCGTCTCTCGTCCCGTTGTCGGTGGGTTGTTTTAGTTATAGTAGCGTTTTCTTCTACCTCACCGTCGTATTCTCGTATACTCTTCGAGGGCATAGTCTTGAGCTCCTCTCACGCTCTGATTAAATTCTCCAAGAATTTAGGTGATTCCACGTTGATTCGATAGAAGGCATTTCATAGCCGAGCGGTCACGAATAACGGCCAATAAAAGCGTTGCCTCTTTCTCTCTCATCTCTCACCGTCTCTCAACCCCTTCTCTTTTCCTTTTGATGCCTGTCCTCGTGTAGAAAAGACGGTACCACACCATATGTTTCACTCTGGTCCGACGGCTTACTGCGTTTCATCGCCGAATCACCGCTGTAATAACGAAACTTCGACGACGAAATAATAATAACAAAATGGTACCAAGCACTGTCCCCATTCTTTATAATATGCATTCTCTTAATAGCTACTTTTTACGAAATAGATATAGGGAGTACAGTGAGGAAGAATTAAAAAATTGGCCAACTCTCGCTCAAAAGAATTTCGCATATAATGGATAATTTTTAATATTTATTGGTTTGTTGCCAACTCGAGGCATTGACGTATTCTCGTACACGAGAATATCCATCATAAATCGAAATTATTAAAAAAAAAAACGTAAGCATAAACAACGGAGGAAGTAAAAAGTGAATGGGATTTGGAGTCTGGAGGGTGTAAAAAATCGACGAGTACCACCGTTAAACCTTCGCTCCTCTCCCATGTTCGCCCTTCCGCATCGTATCGTCGTTGAGGTCTTTCATGGCTATGTGTACAGCCACCCTCCACAGTTCAATACACGTAGAAGGGTGGGTTTTCACGTGTGCTCTATACAATACGACGTTATCCGGCACACACGGTCGTCGAGCACATATACATATATACACGTACATAAATATACATACGCACAGATATATACATATATTTGTATATACATCAGGCATATGTACGCTGCCATAAATAGCCCCGGGAGCTCCTGCCGTGATCGGAGGCCGTAAAATAAAATCATCGCTCGCTCGTCGACGAACAATAGGACGCAGAGTGAGGGAGAGAGAGAGAGAGAGAGAGAAAAGGCAGCTAGCCAGGAACACTCTCCATATCCTCGTATGTGCGAGTTTGCCTTCCATGAACACCATCCTCTCGTTCTCTCTCTCTCTCTCTCTCTCTCTCTCTCGTTCTCTCTCTCTCTCTCCCTCGTTCTCTCTCTCTCTCTCTCTCTCTCTCTCGTTCTCTCTCTTTCTCTCTGTCTCTCTGTCTCTCTCTCTCTCTCTTACTCTCGGCATGGCTGTTTTTGCTGTGATGGTTGCTCTACTGCAATTCTCTACCGTTACGCGCTCCGACCAATTAAATCGGTGATGACCCAAATGTACGTGTGTGGATGACGACGGTGCTATCGCAAGAGGGCACGACAGCGTTCATTCGCAGGCGTTACGAATTCCCGAATTGAATAATTCAATGCTCATTCCCATGTGAAAGATGTTCACTATCCGCGATTCATTATATATACTCGAGTGATTAGCAATCATCGAGTACGAATCGTACGAGAAACTACCGTCAAAATTGATGAAATTTCCATTCTCTAAGTGAGCCAAGGTGGGTGAATTATTGGAAGAGTATACAAAATAATTACGGATAATTATTCCCGAAAAAACGATTAATATTTATTATGAAAGAATTTATTATCAACGAACGATTGACCAGTAAATTTTCATACAAATTCATTTCCGTAACAATATGGATCATGTAACATTTTTTTTATTTTCACAACTGCTAAAAGAAGGTGAATATTGAACCTTTTCATTTTTTTTACGATTTAAGAAATTTACGTTTCGAGTTTTTGGGAAAATGGCAATTTTTATTCATAGTCATCGAGGCTATTGAATTCTGGGACATTTAAACGTCTCCCCGGTATTTTCATGGTTAAATGTATCCCACAATCAATGTCCAGAGCTTGAGCGTAGACATGCAAGAAGTGATGGAAACTGATAAAATTATATATATATATATATATGTACCATTCAGGAAAATCCATAGGAATGGCATAGAGAGCGAGTGAAAAAAATGTACGAGAACAGTATTTCGCACGAAATGTGATACATTGAACGATTCTCTCGTGAAAAATGTGTGTGTATAACACCATGTTAAATCTGATGAGTTTGAACGAAAACAAGAGAAAGAGAAAACGAGAGAAATAGATACAGAGAGTGAAAACAAACGTTTGGAATTAATATTCGCTCACGTCTCGTAATTGGATATTGTCCGGTCGAATTAGAGTTTTAATTTTGGTAGATTGCACCGTGAGCAAGTGGCTCGAGCACCCACGAGGGAATCTCATAGCTCACCCATCCCCTCCACCCTCTTCATTTCCCACCCGCCTCAAACCATCGACGAGGCATCGGTGCTCGCGTTTCATCAGCCTCTCACTCCATCTCTCGGATATCGAGCTTGCAGCGTACAATCGTGGGATTGCCGGGAGGCGCGACAGCGTCCATTGAACGCTGGGGGGGTCAAGCCCGAACATCAGCCCTCTCGCAATCCGATCCCAATGTCGTTCGGAAACTCGTTGTGCCGTATATAGTGCACACGCGTCAACTCAAAAACACATACACATACGTTTGGTCGGAACCAATCGAATTCAAGAGACTATATGTAGAGAGAGGCCAAAAGGGATGTGGAGAATGAGAGAGAAAACGAGGCTAAATTATCGCCGAAAATACGACGTGAAAGCGAAAAAGCTCAACGTTCGTTGGTACGGTATAGTGTCATTGGAAAACCTGCAAACCCTCTGTAAAGGTTTCTTCTGAACGCGCCGGGAGAGTTATACAGTTGTATGCGAAAAGCGGATGTCCAGCGAAGGTTGGAGAGAACGAGAGGAAAACCGAGAGCGAGGGGCTTCATGCGGTTGACGCCATGGAATTGAGAGCAAAAGGGTAAAATATGTATAGATATATAAATCGACCGGTAACAGGGATGGCTACGTCGAGGACTGAAATATGCTGACTTTTACAGAGAAGACTCTCACACGCAGCAGACGGTGAGAGAGATGAAAACGGGGCCGTTTTTTGGGGTAGCATCGTCGTTGATTTTCTCTCTTTTCGTCGTGAACGACGATGGTATATATGCCGATGCCAGTGTGTGACCGAAGCGCAGTTGGCGGGAAAAGGAGAGTACGGGGGTAGCTCTCCACTACTCACAAGGACCCGAGACCACAAAGGCTGATGCGGTTGAGGCTCAATTTTACCGGCCAGACGTGTCCTCGACAATTACCGAACTTTTAAAGTCCGAAAGCCATCGCGCCTCCCACACCCCCGGAACTCTGTACCCAGACCCCGTTCACTCTTGTTACATCGCTTCAGTGCCACGTTATACGATGTATATGTGTGTATATGTATATATAAACGTACATACATACACGCAAATGCACATTATATACCAAGAGCCGTTGTACGCGAGCACACTCGTCCGTTATATGTGAAGTTTTCGAAGGGAGTGAGAACTCGAACGGAAGGGAAAGTGAGAAAAAAAAGAAAGATCGACAGACTCAGCTGACGGGGGTTAAGGGAGGAAAAATAGACATCACAGAAGAGGAATAAAAAAATGTTCAAACCCTCAAAATTTTACTCTGTGTGTACCCAACGAATTTATAAACCTTTGTCATTCGTGCTAGCGATAGGAGAAAACTGTGCTATGTATAACCTGTTACGGAGCTTATAGGTATGAAGATGCAGATGAGCAGCAGAGGGGGAATAAAAAGGAGGGTGGTCGAGGGGTTCGTTCCTCCACCAAAGTTCCCAAACTAATCGACGATTCTCTCTTCCGAGTGTTATATGCACAAGGGTAGTTGACCGACGGCATCATCCCTCCCACTGTGTGTATGTGTGTTTGTGTCCTTCTCGTTCTCTCTCTTTATCTATATCTCTGCGATGGCGTTGGGCGGCCTGGCGGATATGCCATCGGCCCCTTGGGCGAGATGCATGCATATTTGGCAGTCGATGGCCGTGTGGCCATGTACCCCTCACCGCGCTCTTGCTGGCAGTACCGTGTACCGCTAACGCTTCGGTCCAGATATGCAAATATATTCATTACGTTGCTCTGCCACAACCCCTCCCTGACCCTACCCCGTTTCTCTTCAACCCCTCTTGAACGACCAACACCTGGACGTTGGAAAAACGTCGACTGATAGCGAGACAGTGTGGACTAACCGCCGCGTGTCCAATGATGAACATCAACGTACATACATAAAAGAATTCTTGGGTCAGACTAACAGTACTATCAGTTTCTATTATGGTCTTTCTAGTATCTGCATATAAAACGCAAATGACGACAGAGAAAAAAATAAATCGTATATATATTCAAGGAATTTGCATACGGACAATAAAATTCTGGTGACCTTCCGATGAACAAGTTTTTCTCTTTGCGAAATTGCGATAAATCTTGAAATTATTTCAAGCTCATCGCAATAAAAAAAAAAAACATTTTACTTTTTGAGAACGTGGATACAGTGGATTGATAATTAACGGGGAAAAAAAACATTGATAAAGGATACTGGAAACGGATTGAAGAAAGTTTGACTGAAAAGTGTCGAGAGTCAAAGGTTACGAAATAATAAGGAAAAAAAAATGAACATTTCTTTCCTTTTTTTTGCTCTATCTTGAGCCTCCGCCAATTCTAATTTCCAAATGATTCAATGTGAATATTTTTTAAATCGTAAAAATCATAAATATTTTTCTCGGCTTGTACTAATTGCTTACAATAATTAGCAGTCAGTGATCTATTCAAGAGTCCAGCAAAAGATAATCATACAGTATTACGATTAAGGCAATTAAATTCGCGTGTCTTGATCGTTCCACCGGACTCGATCCGACACAGAATTTTCTCTTGCTCCAAAGTCTGTACGTACAAGTAGATCGGTGCACAAGAAGGGGGTGAGATTTAACTGAACGCCTCTCTCTCTCTATTTCTCTCTTTCTCTCTCTCTCTCTCTCTCTCTCTCTCTCTCTCTCTCTCTCTCTCTCTCTCTCTCTCCCTCTCCCTCTCCTCCACTCCTCTCGTCACTTCCTCTCTCTCTCTCTCTCTCTCTCTGTCTCTCTCTCTCTCTCCCTCTCCTTCACTCCTCTCGTCTCTTTCTCTTTCTCTCTCTGGTTCTCCTCCTACACAACCCCCTTCGACGACGCGCTCATCGAGGTGGCACTAATTAGGAGGGAAGTTTAGCGAACAATTCGAGTCGACGAGCACGATGAACAAGAAGAGCGAGGTTAAGGAATGAGGCGAAAGCGAACCCCGCTGGTGATAGTGGTGATGGCCACGTCGACACGATAGAGGACGCTCAGCATGCCCGACATTCCGATTTTCATTGCTCAACGCGAGAGTATATTTCACACCCACACACACACACACACACACACACACACACACACACACACAAACATAAAGCTTCGTATATCTCACATTGACTATATATAGCTCGTACTACTTTATACATACATACATACATACGGAAATATATGTACATCGGTATACGGAAATCCTGCGGAGCAGAAGAGTATGCTCTCACTTTGAAAGTACCCGCGGCGAGGGCAATACGACGAGGAGACGAGCGAAGCTTTTCGATTCGATTCCGAGAGTCGAGTTGCTGTCGCCGAGCATCTTGACGCCACTCGACGTTCCCGCTATTTTTTCCTATTCCCTTCTCTCTCTCTCTCTCTCTCTCTCTCTCTCTCACTATCTTCTTCTCACGTCTATGTATTTATATATCCTGCTGCAAACGGGAAAGGGTGAGATGCGACATTGATTTCCAGATTCCGATTTAGATAACCGCGAGCTCGAGGACGACGTATACATACATATATATATATATACATTTATATGTTGGCCATATAGATAGGCAGCAGCAGCGACGAGGCTTGGATTTTTTTTTTTTCGTCTTTTTTTTATTTTTATTAAATACCTACGCGACTATGTATAGAACGAAACAGGGGGGTAGCGGGATACGTGGAGAAGTTGAGATTTCCGCATTTTTTTCCCCTTTCACCTGAACCACATCGTCACCATCCTTCATCGTCAACTCGACTTTCCCTCCCATACAACCTTCTTTCCGCTGGTAATTGTATATACAGAGTGAGGCGTAGCTCGCATATCATCGAAGTAACTGCAAAACAGTTCTGCTGCAGTGCCAGTCCTCAAATTGCCAGCTCTCTCTTTCTCTCTCCCACAAACTCTCGTACTTCTCATACATCTCTCGGTTAACCACTTCAAGCTGCTGGTTACGCGAGCACGGACCGACAGAAAATGGTGGACAAGGGAGCGTAATGAGCATAAGTGCAGAGAGCACAGAGGGTGTATAAAGAGAGCGTACAGGCAGCTCGAGCTTCAAATCGTACGCGAAGCATATATAGGAATCGTACCACGAAGAGCCGAGAGAGAGGTTAAAGTTTAATTTTTTAGCTACCCCTAACGTGAGCGTACAGAGTCGCCCTCTCTCTCTTTCTCGCTCTCCCTCTGTCTCTCTCCCTCTCTCTGCTATGCCAGCACGTGGAGTAACGAGTATTTTATATATATAGATATATATGTGAGTGTGTGTGCGTGCGTAAGAAACTCTATTGTCATGTTCCCTGAGCACAGCACTCTCTGCCGTTCTGTCAAATTTTCGTTTGCTTTTTCGTGAATTTATTTTATTTCTCTTTCCTCATGAAGAGGAAGGTTTGTATTTGTGAGATTTTAATGCCTGAGTAATTCACCCCCATGTTTCTATATGCTCGCCTGCGCAGTTTGAGAATTCCTCAACCGTTTCAGATTTCATTGGATTTAAAAAATTTCATAAAATGAATGCGAAATCCTGGCCCAATATTAATTTTGACATGTCCATATTAAATTTTTTTCACGATTAAATTGACATTTGAGGTAAACATTTTAATTAAGTTCAAGCGCAAACTATCCTTCAGAATCTTGTTGAATAAGGGAGGAAGTAAATTCTAATTAAAAACTTGAACAATGCTTTCTTGTACTACATTTTCCTTATCTACAAAGCTTCCTTTACTGAGAAGATAAAATTGAGGTAGCGACTCTCTCCTAGAGAGAGCTTTATGACTCCGTGGAAATGGGCACTTCCTTTTTTTCATTTTTTTATAGCAACAAGAGAACTTTTTTAATTTGTGCCACAAACTATTTATCGCGAATATGTATGAATTTTTTTCGATCTTTCATCCCCACCCATCTCCTTAAGGCGATTACATTCGTCGATTTGATCCCTTATTAGTATCTATATATGATAAAGTTCATCGCTAGTTCATGAAACTCTCTAGTCCACGAGAAAGGTAGTAACACAAAGCAACGACGAACACCGGCCATCGTTTCTTTTACAGCCCCCTCTTGTAATTTTTTTGCGTTCTTTCATCCCCACCCATCTCCTTAAGGCGATTACATTCGTCGATTTGATCTCTTATTAGTATCCATATATGATAAAGTTCGTCACTAGTTCATATACATGATAAAAGAGTCCTGCTTGAATATATAACGAATACACTGAGAATGCATTCTTGGTATAAAGGAAAGGGATTGCATGAAACTCTCTAGTCCACGAGAAAGGTAGTAATAACACAACGAAACGAAGAACACCGGCCGTCTCGAAGCGTATACCCCTCCCCCACCCCCCGGATTGTGCTTGCGCAGAGCTTTATAATAGCAGGCCAGAAACACAATGGCATAACCACCCCTTCTCTCCCACCCCTTCAACACCCCTTGCCGCTCTACTTTTGTTCTCTATCTTTCTCATTCTACCTGCCGTTCCTCTCTCGAATCCTGTGCCCGACTACCAGAAATACAGTGAACAACTACGGCTTGGAAATCTCGTGGTCCCAAGCTATACACTTTCTCTCTCAGTCTCCTTCTCATTCTGTCTCTTTCGCAAAACTCATCCCCGAACAATTGTGCAGATTGCAAGCTCTCTCTCTCACTCTCTCTCGCTGTCTCTCTTTCCCTCCCTTACTCTCTTTAGCATCGTCCAGTCAACGAGTACCAGGCCACTTGGAAACTTTGCATAAATATACTATAACTATTGTGTCAGAAGCCGTTCTCTCATGGCATAGCACCGCGGTAGCAAACCGGTTATTTATCGTTGTAGGTTAATGAATTTCCCCTTTTCACCCCCCCCCGATTTATTGGCTAATCCATACAGCCCAGTCAGTCGACTTTACCAACTCTCTCTAGCACTGTTATTGAAGCTGAGTGTGTGTGTCTGTGTGTGTGTGTGTGTGTGTGTGTGTGTGCTGGGTGGCAGAAGTGGCTCTCTTCTCGTCTAGAGGCTAAGAGACCTTATATAGAGGAGTTTTGTTGGTTTATATATTGGTTGAGGGCGAAAAGCTCGAGCTGTGTACCCCTCTCCTGTTGAGAGTTTCACGATAGCCTCTCCAATTCTCCTTTCTCACCTTCGTACACCCTCTAACTCTATACTATGCTTAGCTGCTATGGACTTTGAGACTTTCGGCACCGGATATAACCGCGAAACTAACCGGATCCCGTGCATTGTGTACATCATATCGTTGTTCCGTATTGTATGTAACATGTATCTTGCTTTGTATTTGTGTGCATACTTTGCATGAAAAGTCCCTTAATATCCGTTCTTCTTCTATGCATATATATATATATATATATATATATATATATATAGTATGTGTGTATTATCTTTTCACCTCTCGTCGCTATTTTCTCATTCTCTCCGCGTATTCCAGTCTCTTTCTTTCCGGTGTCGACAGCAGGATGCAGAGAAGGCAGGGGCTGCAGACACCAATAAATTTAAATCGTTTAGCAACTATCTCAAAAGCACTCAAAACCTAATTTGTTTAACGAGACAATATTGACATTCCGGGCTGTGCTCCAAGTCGCTGTCGCCCACGAGTCGGTCCGCATGGCTCTCCCTCTTTTCATCTCGCTTCCTGTGTACATATCTACTGTGCTATGTATATTTCAACAGTACTATAATATACATATATATATATATATACATATCTGTATATATTATATATAAACTTTTTGGCCGTAGTGAGAACCAGATGGAAATCATTTTGGCCAAATGTCTCGAAGCTACGTGACCTCTCTCTACGTTGCAGGTTATACGAGAATCCACTTGTTAATCCACGTTATCATACAATTTTCAAGAAGAACGAGAGAGAGAGAGAGAGAGAGAGAGAGAGAGAAAGTTAAATAATTAATAGTCGTATTTCCGCATGAGGCAGTCGAAAGCAGGTGCAGTCGGGCTGTGTTTGCCGAGGAGCATGCTGGAGAATCAGAGAGAAAGATGAAAAAAAAAAATGAAAACAGGAGAGAAAGAGTAAAATGATATGAGAGAGGAAGCGAGAAAAAGGAACAGGAAATAAGGGATGAAAATTCACGAGTCCAAGGCAGACGCAGATTATCGCCCAAGTGAACCGTTAATTCCAGTTGGCTACATTTCGCATGTCGTGTTTTGCTTGTGTTTAATACTTCTCCCTATATCTATATATAGTAGAGAGCTTACGAGAGAAATAGAGAAGAGCGAATATGTCGGTTGTTGGCTCCGTTTGAGCTTCGAGCCAGAAAATTTCGTACCGCCAGTTATTGCGTAATACCATAGAGTAAATGTATATCTTTATATCTATGTATATTCACTGCCTACCACTGGTCGCAGCGGGTTAATTGTCAGCTCTCATCACCGAGCACGGATGCGGGGAGCCAACACTCTTGAGCTCGTGTTATATTTACGTTACACATATATACGAATTCGTATATATATATATATATATATATGTATATAATAATGTACATAGATAGATATACGTCTCGACACCGTGTCAGACTGGGTTTGTTCATGCAAACAGTTTTCGAAAGTTTAATCGACACATTCGTCGACCGCGCGTTCTCTCGCGCTCGCCCACAGGTACCCAACAATATATATATATATATATATATATATATATGTGTGTGTGTATATAGCAAGTGTGAAAGAAGTTGGTTGAGAGCGAGAGTAAGAGTGAGCGCAAAGCATCAAAGCACGGGAGATAAAATGGAGATAGACGAACGTGTGGAGCAGTTGGTGCAAGAGGGGAAACGGCTGGAGAGGAAAAATTAGCGAACGACGGAGAGAGAAAGAGAGAAGAAGCGAGAGAGAGAGAGAGAGAGAGAGAGAGAGAGAGAGAGAGAGAGAGAGAGAGAGAGAGAGAGAGAGAGAGAGAGAGGGAGAGAGGAAGGCAGAAAGAGGGGAAGAGAGAAAGAGAGGAAGAGTGTTTAACACACGGTGTTGAGAGTATAGAGGATGAGAGAAAAGTTGTTATCCGGCTTATACCAGGTAGGAGGGCGATAAGACTGCGATTTGTTTCCTGCCATATATATATTCCTTGATTGTATATATACATATATATATATATATATATATATATATAGTTATAGAGAGTGTGTGGTGAACACACGGACATGTGTGGAGGAAAGTGAGTGTGAAATCGCTTCGACACACCCTCCAACCCCACACAACGTCAAGTTAAGAAGAGAGAGGGGCTACAACTTCTGGGGAAATCGTTTCAGAGCCGTCGGTTCAATGAGTGCAACGCGCATTAACGGAACTTTAATTCATCTTTGCTATTTCCTCGCCTACCGCACACCATCCACCCACGCGTAGCAGAAAGGGAGAGAGTCAGGCGGCTCGTTAAAGCTCTTGCAATATATTTTTATCTACCCCATGTGCCCTTTCTCCACCTCTGGCAACGAGTTGCAATTTTTCGAAGAAAATCTCATTCTCTATACGCCGCAATGAGTAAACGAAGTTCCGATAACGATTGGTCGAATGGGCGGTATGCGACGTGCCCACGACGACCACATGGACAAAGAAAAACGTGATCCCTCCTCTCTCTCTCTCTCTCTCTCTCTCTCTCTCTCTCTTTCTCTTGCTCTCGCTCTCGCTCTCCCTCTCTCCATTCTTTCTCTTTCTGCAAGACTACATTCGATAGCTCTGCGCAAAGCTTGCAAACCCGCAGCCAACTCCAAACTCTTTCCCACCTTCCGTCGTGAACACTTTCAGCCCCAACCATTCTCGAGTGTTCCACCACAGTCCTGTTCTCGCTATATACACATATATATATATATATATATTTATACTGAAACCAAACGAAGAATTAACGTCCTCATGGGGATAACAATCGAGGAACGAATTAGCGCAAATTAGCAGTTAGCAGTAGGAACTAGTTAACGATCGGATCACGAGTTTCTGTCTCGTTTTCTTCTCTCTGCTCTCTCTCTCCTTTAATTTCGGGTACTCCGAATTTCTCTTGAATCGAGAGGTATATAGGGAACTGGAATGGGAAAGGTACGATATCCATGCACAGCACGCGAGGACACCCGCCCGACCGGGTTACTCTTGTTACTCTGTTACTGGCTGCTGCATATATATATTTCAACTATGTACGTATATATATATTTCAACTATGTAGGTATATATATATATATATATATATATATAGCGTCGCACTCGGTGAGTGTTCCAGCGCCTCATTCCGGATCTCCCTGGGTCACGCGTGACGACCAGAAATATCCTGGCCCCGGTCGTATCAGTCGTCGTCCTGGCCCGGATGCAAAACCTAATAAAGGTACACCATACCCAACTGTATAATATATATGTAGGTAGAAGCAATGTGTCGACAATCTGTTGGCGCTCTTCGCCTTTTGATCTTCTAATTTTTAACTCGAGAACATTTATTGACCGATATGAAAGTAATTGAATTACGAAAAACGTTAAAATGACCCTCAAGTTCTATAGATTCAATTTAATTGCCGATCTTCTGAACAAGAAGAAAGCTCCACATTACAGATAAAATTTTGCATTTATTATTATGTATTTAAGTGTTCAGACAGTAACAGGACATTGGACAGTTCGTGTACATGAGAATGAACGTCGATGTTGTAAACTCGATAAACGACAGAGGACGGTCAAATTAATACTTCCAGTTGGATAATTTCAACCCTTGTAACTCACCCTCGTTTCTCCATCCTTTCCGCACGTTTCGACGTGACATTCTGTCTCATTCTATCTTCTCGCTTCCTATCTCTCTCTCTCGCTTCCTATCTCTCTCTCTCTCTCTCTCTCTCTCTCTCTCTCTCTCTCTCTCTCTCTCTCTCTCTCTCTCTCGCACACTACCATTTTGCGCCCAACACCACCTAACGCCCATTTCCCCAATCAAGAGGTCGGAATCGATGCGATGCGCAAGGGAAGTGCCCAATTATCGCTAACTACCGCCGCGGATGCGATGTATTCTGATCGGGATCGCATGGGCCACACGCCCTCTCGATATAGATCTCGAATCCTCCCTGTTCGGCTATTCAGGACGGCTGCCAATGCCCTCGCGAGAATGTTGCTTTTGATTCTCACAGAGGACTCTGTGTCGAGTTTATATATGTGCTATATAGAGATAATGTTACGACTCTATGGGATTTGAGCCTCTGTCTGCGCGAAATTCGAATCACTCGATTAATCGAAACCTCTCTGCTAGAATTGAGATAGATCGTATTTGTACCAGCTGCTGGTAAAGTCCTAGGGATTATTGAGAGACTGCGATCATTCATTAAAATAGGATAGAGTCAAGGATTAATGAAACTTTGCAAATGTATACAAATAAGTAACTATATATGTATATATATACGGGTAATATCGCACTTAATGGATTATACAACTTTAACGATAATCTATACAATCGGTTTTAAGTTGACTTTTGAGCAAATCTAACATATCACTAAAGTACTTCAAAATAAATATATACTTTTGAATATACGAGGATATTACGAGGATTACGAGGATATTTACAAAATGCAGAATATTATTGGACGTGTTTTTTTGGCGAGGTAAAGTTTCTCTTGTAGCAACGAATATACTGTATAATAAATTAATTGATGGACTACGATCGTTGTAATCGATAAAAATCCATTTTCCTTTCATTCACTAGGATGAAAATTTTATTTTTTTCAAATATATCGTTACGAATGTGATGGCAAACACTAAAAATTACCAACGGCAGAAGTCCGATCAGACAAAGAAAAGCGACTGACAAAACTAATGACATTTGAGACAGGGAAACGATAAATGATGGACAGGATCTTTTTTGATACTAAAAATCGAGATATCGGTCAGCAAAGGTCACCAAAGGCAATTAAAGACGTTTATTTCCAAATGTTTGAGATTTTTTAAATAAAAAGACTTGTCATTCCTTAGCAATATATTGACACGACGTGAATACCAGAAAAGGATGTTCGTGATGCACGTATATTAGGAGTGAGCGATGCAGATCGGGCAGGAATGGGTGCGTCCGGCGCGTGAATCGCTCCACGAACGATAAATCAATCCGCAAACGATTCGCCGCCTCCACATATACATATATATATGCATGTAATCAGTACATATATATATATAAAGCTCGCTTTCCTGGCACACAGAAAGCAAAACGGAGAACACACTCTGGTTTTCATGATCTTGACATGCGATGTTACAATTACCGCTATCCGGGCCTATATTTTCAGCCCTATGTACAGTTTCTACAACGACTACCCACTGTACGCTACTGTGATATCACTGCGATATATTTCTGGCCTGTATATAGTATCTTCGTACTCCTGTTGATCGCGGAATATTCATCGCGCGATAACTCGAAGTGCGAAAGTGGAATGAGATGCGAGATGTGTTCTATAGCATATCGTATATGAATTGTATACACTTGGATGCTCGGTGGGCGGATAGCTCGAACAGCAGGCGCTAATATCAAGTGAAATACTCTTCATAGAGTCGAGGGTAACGAATCACGGACATACTGGAGGGTTAATTCTTGAATTGGCACGTTTTGAGTGGCAATTTTAGCGAAAGTGTTTCTCAACACCCCTCATATATATATATATATATCTTCTATAGACATATATATATATATGCCCAGCTGCATGGACGCCCATATGATTCGACAATATTGCCATAAAATTATTTTCCCAAATGGCACAACATAATTTGATAGAAAATCGTTTCTGTATTTATGACAAAATAATTAATCGTTTAAGGGCTGAAAAACAGGCAATGAAAAAAAACTCAACATCACTTATATTTTTATCAACTATATTTCTTAATTGCAATAGAAGAAAAAGTATCAACAGCATTCGGAAAAAAAATCTGCGCAAAAATTACAGCACGAAATTAAATCAACCCTTCCGAGCGTGAAACTGCTGAAAAAAATCTTGTGTGAGTTCTCGATGTTGTTTTTGTATTTTTTTTTTGCGGGAAGGGTGGTTTGCCACTTGCTTTGATTGCTATTTGGGACCTCGTTTTACTTTCGTCGCAAGAACGACAGGGAAGTTGTGAAATATTTAATGCCCGAGCTGCTTTTATTTCGACGCGCTACTCTCCTACCTCCCTTGCGAAAACGGGCACACCTCGTTTATCTCCGATCAGTCTGCAACATTAATGTGGGCATTTACAGTAATGGCCTGAAATGGTCGAAGTGCTACGAGCTCGCATAGTCTCTTCCTCTCTCTCTCTCTCTCTCTCTCTCTCTCTCTCTCTCTCTCTCTCTCTCTCTCTCACTTGTATACCACCTCGAAGTTTCGACGTTGTTGCTGTGACCGTTTGAGTGGGACTCGACACATACGATTTTAGCCCCACAAACACGCTCCGTCCATGACAACCGCTCGCAACACAATTACCAATGGTTCTCGTATACTATTATAGAGCAGCACTGCCAGTTCTCATCCTGCATATACGTCAACAAAGCATACAAGCTCTGCTATTAAGTTCATTGTACAGTATACAATATATTGATAGCATGAAGTGGAAAAATTACTCCTCAGTCAATTGCAAAGGAACGCGAACCGATTTCAAAAAACCAAAAAAGTACATTCGAGTAAATTTAATTATCTCTCGATCAAGACTAATTTTATTACGATTGGTTACGTATTGACCTAGTGCGAGAGGATGGCATGGGCGTGTGCACATTTAACCCAAACCCAGACGTTGCTTTCAGGCTTGCAAGCAATGTATATTATATGGGAGGATTTAACGATTAAAATGAGTATTGATCCAACCTACAAAAATCCTTCAATTAACCCATGGACATTGTTGAAAAATTGGTGTGTAACGTTGAAATTACCAGACAGCCGTGCATTGACACTTTTGGATGGGACTGTGCTCGCCATGAAGAGTCAGCGTGTATACGAAAGAGCGGGAATTTCGATTATGAAGATAAGGACGAGGTGTGAACAATATCCTCCTGGTTGTCCTGTCGCACTTACTGTATTTGCATAAACCTCGTACTTGTCACTCATTCATCGACATTTTTCACATTAAAAGACGTTGCTTTCAGGCTTGCAAGCAATGCATATTATTGGGGAGGATTTAACGATTAAAATGAGTATTGATCCAACCTACAAAAATCCTTCAATTAACCCATGGACATTGTTGAAAAATTGGTGTGTAACGTTGAAATTACCAGACAGCCGTGCATTGACACTTTTGGATGGGACTGTGCTCGCCATGAAGAGTCAGCGTGTATACGAAAGATCGGGAATTTCGATTATGAAAATAATCACGAGGTGTGAACAATATCTTCCTCGTTGTCCTGTCGCACTTATTGTATTGGCATAAACCTCGTACTTGTAACTCATTCATCGACATTTTTCACATTCAAAGACATTGTTTTCAGGCTTGCAAGCAATGTATATTATAGGGGAGGATTTATCAATTAAAATGAATATTGATCCAACCTACAAAAATCCTTCAATTAACCGATGGACATTGTTGAAAAATTGGTGTGTAACGTTGAAATTACCAGACAGCCGTGCATTGACACTTTTGGATGGGACTGTGCTCGCCATGAAGAGTCAGCGTGTATACCAAAGATCAGGAATTTCGATTATGAAGATAAGGACAAGGTGTGAACAATATCCTCCTCGTTATCCTGTCGCACTTACTGCACTTGCACGTATCTCGTACTTGTCTTTCTCTTTTTATACCTCGCCCTATCCACTTTTCACCAACTAATAATGTACTTTTAGATCACTATGTATGATGAAATATTTGCTCAGCACTCAGTTAGATTATTGCGTGTCGCCCCAGCTCACGATGTTGCGAAAAATTCAGAAACTCGAGATTATAAGAGTTTAAGGCAGAGTGAAATGCATAATTTTCGCAAAACTGTTTCAAGTATCTCTAGCCGGTACATTTCGTTCTGCAAAAAAGGACTGGAAGGAAAGAAAAGAGAGAGAGAGAGAGAGGCGGAGCAAAAAAAAAAGAAAAAGTACGAGAGAATTGCGCCAGAAACTTGCATACGAGGATGGCCAGCTGCCTCGCTTTCTCTTTATTTTTTTTACTTTTTTTTTTCACCGTACTTGAGATAAATCTCCAACGAGGCCACGTACTTTTTCTCCTTCACTGTCTCTTTCACCTCTCGCTCTCTTTCTATCCCTCTCTCTCTCTCTCTCTCTCTCTCTCTGGGGCTCCTCTATCTTTTCAAGTACTTTGGTAAATAAGCTGGCAGGGCCATATTTTTTGAGCTTTAATTATTGCTATCTTCATATTCGCTGAAAAATCTACCCAGGTCTCGCGAATCCACATTTAGCAAGATGCTATGTATACATACGCACAAACGGGGTCGCATTCTAAAGTCCTCTTTTGGCTTCTCGCGAAGGACCCCCAACAGAGCATGGAACGTGGGAGCAGCCAGTCACGGCTAAGCGTACCAAGATTTAATTATACAAATCGCCGTGCGGCACTAGACAAAACCAATATTTACTCGAGTTCTTAGGCAGCTGGTGTATAGGAACAGGGGGGAGAAATGAAGTATAAGCATGGCGAATGATAAAATGAAGGGGAAGCTCGCACATTGCAAGTGCGATAAAGACAGAGAAAGAATGGTAGAATTTTCCGAGATTCATAATCAAGATGATTCATTTGCCTCGGTAAATAAAAATGTAATCCCTGGGACTTTGGCGTCCTTGCTCCAAGCTTTTCCAAACTTGGAGTAAATCGTTCTTTTGAGGCTGCCTGCCCTTATTATCTTCCAGTGGCATAGCGAGGACGGTCGATTATTGCATTTCTCCTCTTCTTTGTCTCCATAAACAATTATTTTCTTTTTTCCAAATTCTACGATCCCATTTGACATTTTTTTTATTTTCTCGATCAGTACACCAAGCATTTTCCCAAATACGTATTTGTGAAGGTGCACTTGAAAAAAAATGCTAATCTATCCACTATGCGCCTATATAGTGCTACCTGGATATCGTTGTTAATGGCACGAAATCTTGATAATACGTAAAGTACACCAAGCATTTTCCCAAATACGTATTTGTGAAGGTGCACTTGAAAAAAAATGCTAATCTATTCACTATGCGCCTATATAGTGCTGCCTGGATATCGTTGTTAATGGCACGAAATCTTGATAATACGTAAAGTACACCAAGCATTTTCCCAAATACGTATTTGTGAAGGTGCACTTGAAAAAAAAATGGTAATCTATCCACTATGCGTCTATGTAGTGCTGCCTGGATATCGTTGTTAATGGTACGAAATCTTGATGATACGTAAAGTACACCAAGTGTTTTCAAGCATCAGGATTTTGTGCATCACTATGTTGTACGTATATATGTCACCACCATCGAGGGCTCGTTTTGCTCATCGTGTTTTGCCTTGCCGGCCCGTTGAGCTCGCACGCGAAACATCCCTCGACCGCTTATCTCCTACCTCGTTTGCTCGGTGGCTTATGCGACTGATGGTCCAATTAACGCATCGACAAATGCGATTAACTGGCGGCTCCATAATAACCACGGGCGTCGCTAGCAGCGCCTGGCTCTTCTCGCTAGAGAGAGAAAGAGAGAGAGAGAGTAAATAAGCGTGAGATAGTGAGAGAAAGGATGAGGCAGCTAAAAGGCTTCATTAGATTCAAGAGCCCCTTACGATTTACAGGACCTTGCTAAAGTAAACTAGAAAAATGAACAAGTCCCAATTTTATAATTTACTCATTTACAAACTTTTCAACAAAGTCCTTTCAATTAACCTTCTGAAATATCAGACTCAGTGCATGTACAATGCTCGGTTGCTCATTGAACTTTTATAGTGTTAGACTCATGGTGTAAAAAACTGTAATAACATCGATATCGTTATTAACTTCCAGATCGACTCTGCATGAGCAAATCTCGAATGCTTAACATTCAGCCATTTTTATATCTCTCTATGACTCTGTGACTAACCATTTTTCCCATTTTAATTTTTTTTTACGAAAAAGAGAAGAAGAAATATTCCGACATAAATTTCTTGTATTGGAAAAATGTCGAGCATGTAAAAGGTAAATCTTTTGTGAATATTTAAACTTGACACTTGCGTGGAATTGGCTCGTAGGCAGACGAAAGAAAAAAAAATTAAAGTTTACGCGAATGAAAAACGATTCTATGGTTCAATAGTTACAGGAGTATGTACTCTCGATGAAATTGATGGACTTTGTAGAAATTCTTTGGAAGGAGCGAGGCTGCTTCGTCAAGGAAAACTCTCTCGGTCCTACAGTTGTCAGGGGGAAAAAATGTGCCTTATTACGAATACAGTTATATCTCATCTCATACCCCACGTGTCGCGTCTACAAGTTTTAACGATGTCCGTGTACTCGAACTCAGACGTTCTGCGCTTTACTTAGAAAAAAAAAAAAAAAAAGAAAAAAGGACATGAAAGTTCGAAGCGTCGAGAGGGAAAAATTGAGTACATTTGCACATATATTTATATCGTTCCGTTATAATGATGTGACATTTTTGCGAATATGCGTATTACAGATGAGCAATTTTGCCATCATGGAATTTTTCACTGACGCTATTATGAATCTTTTTTTTTTTTTGTCCCAACTACTTTGGCACGAGATGTGCATGCCAGTTGGCCAGTTCGTGCAATATTTTCTTTCACGAAATCTCCAATACAACACCGTTGACTGTGCACACGCAACGAGAGTTGAAAAGCATTCTACTGCCGAGGACAAAAAAGTGGTGATTACATCGACGAAAAAAGTTTAAAAAAAGAAAAAATAGTGACGAAGAAAGTGGAAAGAGTCGACAGAGCTTGAAACGTCGGTAGTCAAGCAGGTAATGTATCCAGTTAAAAGTTTTCACAGCTTCGCCATATATGCATATAGTTTGGGTTCGTTGGAAAGTAGGGGAGGTATGCAAGAAGGGCGTAAAAGGTTGCTGTAGCCATTCCATATATATATATATATCCATGGAAAACTTTTAAGGGTAGAGGGGTGGGTATACGTATATATATATAAACATCTATATATATGAGAAAAAGCGAGTGGGCGTACGAGAGATGGCAATGGAGATTGAGCATTTGTTATTCATGGGGTCTGGGGTGTGTGTGTGTGTGTGTGTAAAAAATATATATAAATAGCACAGTAACAAAATCATACACTAGTCGGTTAGCTTCAATGCTTCATCGGTCTAATATACCGATGCTATACACAAAAGTCCTCCTATACGTCGTAGTCCAGCCATGTCTCAGTTGCGTTCACTCAGAGACATTGGAGGGTTGAGTTTGTATGATCTGGGGTAACCGGAAATCCGGCTCAGAGCTACCCCTTATCACATTATAATCTAAAACGTAGCTATATTTTTATCACGATCCTCTATGCTCAACCTTTTTCAGTCACGATCCTTTCAGCCCTCGATACAATTCCATATACGTTGGATTAAGCCGATGCCGCAACTGTGTTGGAAATATTTCCGATGTATTTTTTATATACACTCGTCGATGCTCACAGGGGGAGAGAGAGAGAGAGAGAGAGAGAGTCAATTATGACTTCTGATTGTATTTTCGGATTAACTCTCGCGACCCACATAAACTCATTATGGAGGGGCATGAGATTCCTCCCGATATTCACACTAACAGAGATTTCTCTTTCGTATTCTGTGTGTATATATATATATATGTATAGGTATAATTAGGGAGTTTCATGAACTCTCCCAGAAAGCTGAGAGATTTTTGTTAAATATTGTCGTTTTTAAGGAGACTCAGCAGCATATATTCATAAACACACATAATGCTGCACATAATAGCATAATATACCATATTTTACATACCTATATTACTATGTATATATGCATGTTGATTGTGTAGGTGGAGCTCGCATTTTACCATCCTCCCATTTCGTTCTTATACGCCCGTCTGATTTTTAATGGACAGTGCCTGTCGATATTCCCCTCTCGTCCATCACACATAATCCGTGGTCTCGCGATATGTAGTGAGCAGTGTCAGAGGGTGTTGGGGCTATCTCGCTTACTCCGCTGTGGTACACGGATCGACATCATTCAGCCGAGTGAAATATAGAAGGACAGAAAACCATCAGGGGCAAGAGGAGCAGGGCGTAAAACAGAACAGGGCTTTTTGTACTCTGTGTTCAGCACCTCCACCCCGCAGATACGTGCTATATATACATATATGTATACACATTGACACCATCAACACCATGGGCATCGTACCTAAACGAGACTGGCCTCATGGGAGAAACGCTTTCACGATGTATCCTCTCTGTTTAAATCCCCATCGAGCTTTATATGACCCCCACGCATAGATGTGCGAGTTCACCCCAACCAGAATTAACACCACGACTTGATTTTTGTAGCATCGATTTGCTGTTGACACGATTGTACTGGACGAGACTTTCGAGGGTCCCGAAAACCAACACTCACCCGTTAAAGCTCCGACCGTGATAAACTCTCGCTAGATTGACGTCCTGCCGTCACGCATTAACAGCACCGGCAGCAACATCAAATTGGAAAAGGCCGAGAAGGGAGGGAGTGTGTGGTGGTTTAACCTCCCGGATACCGTGTATTCCATCATCATATAACCGCCTCACTCGCCATCACCATCGATTGATCCGTTCAACATCAGCAGCAAATTTTATATACAGAGAAAAAGTCATCAACCGATATACGAATGAATCGATGCCTTTTGTAAAATATTACAATTTCATTTCGTTCGACGAGATAAACATTTGTCAGCTGGTATATTGCATACTCAACTCTCCCCCTGTTACAACAATAATCGACAATTTCATCAGCAATCGTTTTTCTTGAATTTCGCATCTGCGTGAATTTTCCACGAGTATCATAATAACGTGGCGTCGAAATTGTGAAAAAAATATCATCGTTATTTTTAATACAGGATGATGGAGCGAAGTGATAAAATTGACGTTTTGTTATTCACGCATAAAGTGCGATTCGTCAAAATTGAGTATATAGCTACTGTGATGTGAAAATGGTTTATTCAATTTTCCCATCAGGATTCAACGAGGTAACCAGCAGATATATATATATATAAGTGTTTTAAAAGGATCACGTAAAAGTTGTCTTCATTCCGTGCAGACGGGCACATGACGGTTGAACTTTTTTTTCATTTTATTCCTTTCACTCTCGTTTCTTTACGCGTCTTGATATACGTCTGATGTTCGTCTTCTTTTTATCTAGTCCCTTCTTCTTCCCTCTCTCGCTCGCTACCAGCCCCACATCCGAGTCGTGGAAGCTCTTTTCGTGCTAAGGCATCTTTTCACTCTTCCTCTCTCTCTCTCTCTTACCCTTCCTGTTCGAAGAGAGTATGACGGGGCCCAAGTATCTTTTTAGAAGCTTCCTAAATTTCTCTCGAGCGACACTTATTTTTTGCTCTCGAAAGGAGGAGAAGAGCATCACCGGCACACCTGCATTTCCTCAGGCTGACAAACTACATGCATACGCTATGCACACATTATATTTTACCGTCTATGAAATTACATAGACACACACACACACACTCACTTTCTCCTCGAATTCTCCCGTATAGATTCTTCTCAGTTCTACGTACAAATGTAAGAGTGGTGTGCGCTCGTCCGTTTGAGCTTAGATCCAACCACAGGGCTTGGAATATGAAATTTCTCCTCTCTCTATATACAGAAAGGGAACGATGTCCTTATCTTTCCGTCGACTCCAGAACGAGTCTCCAGACCCGCCTCCTCTCACGTCGTCGCCAACTCTACCATTTTATCTATCTATAGTCAGTTTTATGTGTATATATGTATAGCTAATACCATACCAACCGCTTTTTCTCTTCTATCCTTCTTTATCTTCTTTCTTTGTCAGAGAAGCTTTCTCGTTCCCTAGTGCCAGATTTTCCTCATTCGTCCATCGTTCCCAGCATCTTTGTGTCCTTCTCATTTGCCCAGCTCTGTCTCTATCTGTCTTTTTCCTCTCTGGCGACCACACTAGCGCCACGCTGCGCCCATCCTTTTTCTTCATCCTTTCTCTATGGAACTTTCTCACTTTTCCAATCGTTTCGTCCCTCTCAATTGCAATATCCCCACCAACATTTTCACACAAAGATCAGCGACGAAAAAAAAACTGCTTTTTTTCTCACCAAAGCTGGAGAAGTTATTTTTATTATTATTATTTGAAACACCAAAGAGACTTCTAGGCATTTACATTTGGTATTTGCGTGTATGAGAATTTCTAAAAACTTCTTATTTTCTTGGATCGGAAGAAATATCTTCTGCAATATCCAAATAAAAAAAGGTCGTTCGATCAATTCTATTTTTTTTTTTTAACAGTCCCCAATCGCGTTTGTTGTTCGATAATGATTTTTCATCAGAGGTATAGAAAGAAATGGACTTGGTAACGGTTCATGCTTGCTTTCTTTCATTGTCTCGGCAACATTGGAACGTTACAGCGAAATATATCCTGCTGATGTATAATCTACTGTACACGTTTCTTTACGAGAGCATCAAACTGGAGAAGAAACTGGAGAGAACTGGAGAGTCTTTGTGTCTTTCTCATTTGCCCAGCTCTGTGTCTATCTGTCTTTTTCCTCTCTGGCGACCACACTAGCGCCACGCTGCGCCCATCCTTTTTCTTCATCCTTTCTCTATCGAACTTTCTCACTTTTCCAATCGTTTCGTCCCTCTCAATTGCAATATCCCCACCAACATTTTCACACAAAGATCAGCGACGAAAAAAAAACTGCTTTTTTTCTCACCAAAGCTGGAGAACTTATTTTTATTATTATTATTTGAAACACCAAAGACACTTCTAGGCATTTACATTTGGTATTTGCGTGTATGAGAATTTCTAAAAATTTCTTATTTTCTTAGATCGGAAGAAATCTCTTCTGCAATATCCAGATAAAAAAAGGTCGTTCGATCAATTCTATTTTTTTTTTAAGAGTCCCCAATCGCGTTTGTTGTTCGAAGATGATTTTTCATCAGAGATATAGAAAGAAATGGACTTGGTAACGGTTCATGCTTGCTTTCTTTCATTGTCTCGGCAACATTGGAACGTTACAGCGAGATATATCCTGCTGATGTATAATCTACTGTACACGTTACTTTACGAGAGCATCAAACTGGGCTAGTGCATCAGCGCAGAGAAGAAACTGGAGAGAAAGGAAAGCTGTACGAGTTTGTACAGAGAGGTACATAGTCATAAACATCAAACTGATCCCGTTTTCTTGCCCTTATGCCGGGTCCCTTTACGTTCGAAGAACACCCTAAGCCTTACACTGAGTCAAGTGCTGTGCATAGACTGCAACAATTTATCCATGAAGTAAACCCGAGAATACAACCTCGTCAACGAGAAATACCCTTAGCTCCGTCACAAGAACCTTCACTTCATAGAGGCGATACAGGGACTCTGTACTCAAACTGCATGCCTTCCAACAACAGCACCACGTTTTCACAGACAACCCAGCTCACCCAACAACGCAGCCTCCAGCATTGTTATATAGTATATATATATATATATATGTATGGGTATGCTCATCTTTGCTCTGGGCTGAGCTCAGCGAACTCTCAAAGTCCTCGGGGCGCTGCAGGTAACGGCAGGTAACTTCACCTGATCTGAGGCTAGAAACGTTTCGTGAAACCCTAAAGTGCTGGAGCAAATGTGCCGATCTCGATAGATATATCCATACGTATATACATTGTATATATAGTAAATGAGATATGCTGAGATGAGAGGAATGGGAAGGATAAGCAAGATAACTCGCTACACTGAACACCACAAGGTGTATTATATCCAACAAGCTATATATATATATATAGCATAGTATATATATATATATACGCATAGTAGATATAAGTTACTTGTCTCGACAAGACTGACGTCTCAACTTTGATGGGCGCTTAATTCTTGCGTTAATTTGTCACGAGGGGTGATGCTATGGCATCCATTACTTCGGGACGGAGATGAGTGAGTGTTCTTCTCTCTCTCTCTCTCTCTCTCTCTCTCTCTCTCTCTCTCTCTCTCTGAGTGGGAGTGAATATATCTGCGTATATATATAGTAATACTTCATCTGTATCCTACCCTCTGCCTAAAACACCCACCGAAGTACCTCACAGGACTGGGTAGGCAGAGAATTTCTAGTGTGGAGTATAGTACGCATGCGAGTAGTTGTAACGTATAAACCAACCAGCTAAGTCTCTCACCTGCTTGAAGCTTTCTGGCGCGTTACACACTCTCGTGGCTCGTGGGTTAACTCTCTCTCTCTCTCTCTTCTCTCTCTCTTCTCTCTCTCTCTCTCTCTCTCTCTCTCTCTCTCCCTCTCTCTCTCTCTCTCTCTCTCCCTCTCTCTCTCCCTCTCTCTCTCTCTCTCCCTCTCTCTCTCCCTCTCTCAGGTACTACTATATAGGTGGATGAACGAGAAGGAGACTCAACATACACAGACAGAGGACACGTGGAGTTAACACTCCACGTGTGTCTTCTGTCTGTGTATGCTGAGTCTCCTTCTAGCTAAAGTGCTACTGAGTTGACTGCACAATATTCTGATGCCATAATGTACATGTGTGAGTGTGTGTGTTTGTGGGTGTCTGTCAATGTACAGAATTAGCAGAGAGCAAATGCAAGAGAAGTTCACATTGAGAGAAAGTTGTCTATGCCAAATGATATAAGGGAGTCAGGAAATGGCTGGATTAAGCCAAAGTGCGACCACTATGTACCGCCTTCAACGAAGAAGCGCATCTGTCATAACCCTCGAGTTTGCTGTATTCGTCATCTTCCAAGCTTAATGAATGATTAATCTTCCCGCCCTCGGTGCAAAAATTTCATTATATAAAATCTAATTATATAACAGATCAGTAAACTTTCCATCTACCTACACCCGTGCAATAAAGTATCAGGCAGGAGAGCACTTTTAGAAATTCTTCACAAAAAATCTACGTGATACCAATTGGCCTTTAACCTCTCATTTTGTTGATACAAGATCATAGGTATCCTTGAATCAAATACTCATGGATCGATACATATAAACGTAATAAAGTAAAAGACTACTGGACGCTGAAGCTTCGATCACCTGTTATATGATCGGGCGAATTATTCCTATTTTCCAGAAAAATCTAGGATATACCAAAAGATAGCATAAAATACACCTCTTTTATTGGTGTATTTTGTAGCATAAAATACACCTCTTGTATAGGTATATTTTATAGCATAAAATAGATCTCTTTTACTCTTGGAAAAAAAGGATCCATCATAAAATGTGCAAATTATATATTTGGATATTGCTTCATGATTTTATAGAATTATTATTTTAATAAATTACGATAAAGTCTCCTGCAAATTGGAAATATTCACGTTAGTCGCATTCGACGATTAGGAATCAGTAATTAAAATTTATTCACCAGATTTCATGGTGGCACTTTTGATTTTCCAATAAATAATTATATATCTGTCTAAATATGATAATTTTCGAAATAATTATTTTGTTTTCTCAAAAAATTCCGTATCGGGATTAGTGAAAGGATCGAGAAGCCCATAAATAAGAAAAAGAGACCTAGCGAGAGAGAAAAAAAATATATTATCATGCCACGACCTATATAATCGAACAGCTATGTATATGCTGCCAGGGCACAAGCGCAGTGCCTGCCTTAACCTTTCTTCTCTACCTTTTCCACCTCACTCCTTTCTTCCCTCGTCAGTTTACCTGATTATGACTTCAAGACTACCCCGCCCTCGTGCAATGTATATCCATGACAGATCGTCCTATCGCAATACCGCTCAGGCATATTCGTGACACAAATTTATACGTGTCACTCGGTCGCCGTTACGTTCACGGCCCCCTACGTTACGGGACTGGCAAGAAACAGCTTACCCCGAGATATGTGCGAGACGTGTGCTGGCCGAGTTTCTACCCGACACGCACGCACGACAGAATATCACCAGCATATACTCGTATCCTTCCTTCAGTCTGCACCCTCCTCCCTCCGTCAACCCCTGCTGTACTTTTTTCACTGTGAGCTCATTCTCATCTGTAGATCTCTCGTGTGCTCGTTACTCCAGCTCGCGTACGTAGCCTTCCCGATTCAGACGCGATTAAGCTGTTTTCGTGGCTGTGGTGTATATGCTGCTATCATGGCGGAATAATGGACTCTCGTAAAGGCCATCGATCATCGGCTTTGGTGTCAGACATACTCTGTGCACGTATCGTCATTCAACATTGGTGGCAGCACACACACACACACACACACACACACACACACACACACACACACACACACAAACACAGTTGGGCACGTTATTCACGAACGTATTGTGTCAAAATTTTTTTCTCAAAGTGATATAAAGCATGTGGTGACTGAAGCAGATACGGACTTTTTAGAAAATCGGTAACTGATGCCCCAATGAGCGATTTTTGAAAATCTACGGATTGAAGTGCAAGGAGCTTAGAAGCAAATGGCGCAGAGAAATAGTACAGAAATAGAAGCGTATAGAAAGGGAAAGTATCAGATCGGTATGCCTGAATATGTGAAGAGTGAAGTAGAAGAATGGGACAGATAAAGAGGAGCAAGTGAGAGAAATGGGGAAAGAGAGAGAGAGAGAGAGAGCAGAGCAGAGGGAAGAGAATATGAGAGAATAGAGAGGGTGAAGGTAGTGTGCCACGGGAGAGGGTTACTATAGAGAATTGAAAAGGGGGTGCACTGTAGGGGGGCACACCAATGTCTTGGCTTGCAAGCTGTGGGGTCCTCCCGTCACCCAATCAGGTCCTGGCGAAGCTCGCCATATTTCGCGGGGCGGAGCACCCTCTCTCTTACGATCCTCGTCGCCTATTCTCTTCTCCTCTCTTGCGCCGTTCTCCTTTTCTTCTTCCTTCTCACTTTGCCTCGTTTTGGCCCATCTAGTCATCGCTTTCCCACGAGCACCTCTCTTTCTCTCTCTCTTCATTTTATTCTCGATTTTCTCCTCTGCCCTGTGGTTCTTTAGTGCCACAACCCCCCTATGGAGGCTGGCCAGCTCTTGAACGTTATCTCGGTCTCTCTCTCTCTCTCTCTCTCTCTCTCTCTCTCTCCCTCGCGTCCCACTATTATTTTAAACCTTTCGCCGCCATCCACGCATAAAAGCTCCGCTCTTTTTTCCCCTTTTCAGCCCTCGTCGAACTTTCCTCTGGCCCTGGGAGTGCCACCATCGAAACTATGTATCACCGATCCCCACGGGGAAATCCGAGACGAGACACGAGAGGGAGGAAATCGCCAGACGGTCTCACACCTTCTACAATATGAGACAACCTTGAAAGAACTGGAATGCTGGAACAGCCGAGATCCAGTGTCCTGTTTCGCTTTCACTCTCTATTCTCTTGAATAATTTGCACAGAATAATGGCGTGTAACTAATATATATATATAGCAAATGAATAGATGAGGCGAGCAACTTCAGTGCTCTATCCGAACAAAATTTAAAGGGTTTCGAACTACGTGATAAATTTATTTCATCGAAATTTCCAATTTAATGCCATCTCTATTATTATATTTGACCGTGCGATGATTCATTCAAGAAAGTATCGACGCACATTCCTATCCCATGAGAATGTACGATTGGCACGTCTAATAAAATTGCATCGAGAAGTTTTCATATATTCAGAGACAGCAATTTCCAAGAGGGCTAAATATGCCCTTTCGCCTCTTCACTTTCTACCCTGCAAGTGTCCTAAAAGTTTTTTTAAGTAACTCACAGGGCTCCGACGCGAAACTTTTCTTACTCCTTGCTCGGACTCGCGAAAGACAAAATAGAATAGGGCAATTGGCTTTCGAATGAGATGAAAATAAACCGAGACGTTCGAGCATTTTTATCCTCCAGATCTTCGATCCTTCGACCAAATTGGGTTAATCCTTTCGACATATAGATAAGAAAAGTTTTTCATTACATTTCCACTGATGCGCACGTGGTGCCATTCTTGTCCCTCGTCACTCTCTCATGGCGTTCGAGCCGGAAATAGCTTGATACTCGTGAAAACGATCATTGAACGATTATTCGACTTTTGAATTCGAGCGACACGCTGGATAAACATATTTAGCATACCGTCTATGCATGCGCGTATATTGTATGTAGCTACGAGTATCCAAAACGAGGAGGAGAAAGCTGCTGTGCTTCTATCGAAGCTTCAACATTGTACATATTGCAATATTTACATAGACCAATATATGCAATGTGTACAAGCTCTGCGAGAGAATCAACGTGGAAAGTACAATGCGGTAGGATGAGAGAGGCGATGCTATATATCAATAGAAAGAGGGAGTGAGAGAGAGAGAGAGAGAGAGAGAGAGATAGAGAGAGAGAGAGAGAGAGAGAGAGAGAGAGAGAGAGAGAGAGAGAGAGAGAGGAGCGAGAGAGAGAGAGAGAGAGAGTGAGAGAGAGAGGGCGAGAGAGCCTTGGATATTGCAAGATAGCACCCGGTCGTTCAATCGAATTAAATTTCGGTCGCGATCGTACGACGAAATTTCAGATGCAAGCCTGGCAATCTGTATGGAACAAATGAACATGAGACACCAGCGGGGCCTTTCACAGACACAGAGATTTTCACGTCAGCCGCATAAATCCCAGGGTGCATCTTCAAAGCGTATAAAATATAATTGTTTGTCCAGAATCTTCGGAGAGATGCAAATTATTATAACCGACCAGTGACACCGTCGTGGATGAAACTTGCGAAGGTGTTGCCCGATTTTCACCAGCCAAATTGTGGCTTCTCTCACATTTAGCTGACTCCGCTCCCTTTCTCGTACAATGCCCTCTAAAAATACTTGGTAAAAGGGAAGTGCTGGACAAAAATCCCAACGGGTCTCGCATTCAAGGGTCATATCCAAAAATTCGGAACCTCTTAGACTCATTCGCCATTGATCCCTTTTTACGAGCTGCTTTTTGTGGTCAAAAAATCATTTCACACAGAGCAGGCATTCCATTGTTTATTCATGGATTTTCCAGTTTCAGTGAAATACTTCGAGAGCTGTGGGGCTCATAAAAAAATATTTCAGTTGTAGGATTTCAAAGAGGGCAAATGATATGGTTTTCTTGTAAACGATGTCAGTGGAGCCATGAAGACTAGATGATGGTCACCATTTTGTTAGGCCCAATTATCATATTATGGGTGAAAACGAATGGAAGAACCAAAAATAAAAAAAATCCTCTAGCCCTTCGAAGCATCGAAGTTACGACACTTTGAAGTTCACACATCAACACAGAGAAACGACAACGATGAATATATAACGTTACAATGTTTCTCCAGCGATCTCTTTTCACGAAGTGTTTTGATAGCTCAAAAGCTATACTTTTAGAGGGTGGCAATTTAAAATAAAAAATAAAATAGCCCCATAATGCACACGCAGGAAAGGTTGATGGGAAAAGAGCGAACGAAGACAAGCGGCGATACAGCCGTGGGAAAGGATCGTTCGTGAATTTATTATGTGCATCACCGTTAAGTCTGCATCGTTCTTCTCAACGTCTTCTCTACCATTGGAGAAATCTAAATTCGTGTCGCGTGTTGCGTGGCAAACGTGATGAATATTGTAATATTCAGAAAGCTCCGGTCTTATGCAGAGCATCACAAACCTTCGCAACATCTTCGAGATACCTGCGAGTCTCGTGTTTTGCTTCTGCCGAGAAATATAGGTGGGTATGTATTTAGTGAATATACGACACAAGTGATCAAACCCGCATGAAAGTCTCCATAACTCCGAAAGCTTTAGGGAAATATGGAAAATCGTTCGTCGTAAGATGCATCGGTTGGGGTAAAGAAAGATGGCGGAGTATGATAGGCGTAAGGGTGAAGTATAGAGCACAGGTATTGTTATGTTTATAAATATTTTAATGCCGAGAAACTAACATTATGCACGTTAATGCTTCAGTTGCTCAATGAGTTCGTCAAGAAAAAGAGATCTTGATGATTATCAGGGTGCACAGCATCAACAAAATGCCTCATTCTAGCAGCAAAAACAGCATCCCCTTATATACATACGTATACAATATATACAGGGGTAGTTGTCGCAGTGTAGAACTATGGTAGTTCATAGTCGCATATATGGCAATATAAAGTATATACAGCAACGAAACTCACGTCGTTTCCTTCCATAGGATAATCTTCCATGGGATAATCTTCCATGAAATTAAAAACATTAGGTCCTCGTAAAGATAAAGATATTCTGCGTAACGCTGGTACGCTGGTACACGTTTAAAGACACACCGAGAGAGCGTTCTACGAAAGCCAAGGGAATGGAGCTCACATAACGCTATAATATGCCATTATGGGTTTGGCTTCTAGTGCCGTTGCTGTCGGGTTATAAACGACGGCTAACCATAACCAGGATCGGGGATAATATCCGCACATCACGTTGAGGCTCCTTTCGCATGGACACTATCTCAATTTACGTTTATTGTATCGCTTTGCGACGAGGCGACTCTTGACTCGTCATTGCATACATGTCTGGACTATGTGTATATGCGTTTTCATATATATATATATACATATTTATATGCGTATGTGCACAACATGCCAAGAATATAAGGAAGAAAAGGATGGAATATAATCGCACACTCGACCCATATCCTGGCAAACCATATACGAGACCATACCTCTGCACGAGCCGAGGTCATATCCGGCCACTTAAACTGGACGACGAGGAACAAACTCGTCGTGTTCTTCTTTTACAGTCGTATCTATCCTCGTACACGTCTAACTGCATACCTTTCATGTTTTCTCCCATGGTTATCCCCTGGTTGTCCCCCGGTTATCCTATACAGTATGCAGTAATTTTGAACCATCTAATGTTTTTTTTATTTTTTACTTTAACAGCCAACGTTCATAGGAGGAATTTCAATGCATACCTTTCATGTTTTCTCCCCTGGTTATCCCCTTGGTTATCCCCCGGTTATCCTATACAGTATGCAGTAATTTTGAACCATGTGATGTTTTTTTTATTTTTATTTTTTACTTTAACAGCCAAGAATTTCAATGAGAAAACAAGAAACGTTCTCGTTCGTTGTCTATACGACGTGCTTTCAACGAATATCCAGATATATTCACTAGAATTTCTCTTCGGAGATATCTGCGAGGTCATAGTAGTTTACTACGTTCGTAAAGGAAACGATCCCCGACTTTTATGGAATTATTAATTCTTTTCATAATTTCTTAGCACAATGATAATCGCGAAAAATTTTATCACGAGCTTGTTTATTGGCAAAATTATGTGGTTAACGTTGTTTTTGACCAAAGGAATCGCAGCAAGAAAAACTTGAATTTCGATACTACGCTGCGACGTTCATTATTGCGAGCACAATTTATCATGATTGAGGCGAAACTGTATGAATATTGAAATTAAATTTGCCGCTGTGTAATGTTGCCCACCTTTGAAGCATCGATGCATTGTGACTGCTATATATACTTTTTTATCTCATTTCCTTTTTTTTCTTTCGATTTTATGTTTTATTTCTTTCGTTTGTCAGTTTTATTATGGCTGAAGTGAAATATCGATGTGATATTTCACTTCAGCCATAACACTGAACACTGCGTATGATGGAATTTTCATTTTAATTTCACGATTTTAATTATACACGAGATTATTCATAATCGGTGAATAGAGACACGAGAACGAAACAAAAGATACATTATTTTTTCACCCTTACCGGAGGATGAGGCGTCCAATTTCCGGCTATATTTTTTGACAAGGGAAGGATGTGGCTGTAATGAGGGATGAGTAATTTTGTGCCAATCGATGCTCGACGAGCTTTTGCATTTTGCATCATTCTTTTTGAAATGCCTCCGAGCTCCGAGCTGAGATTGGAGATCGGTGTTGCAAACGTGACCCAAGGGTCGAACGATCAACGACCGTAGAATACGCGCGTCCACACACACATATACACACAAGTCTACCAAACGTGTGCATACATACCAGAAGAGCTATTGCCAATATACCGAATACGTTTTCAGCTTCGATCGTTTCCGGATAGGGTGTGTCGAATATTTCGAAGCGGGACACACCGTTGGCTGTTGGACAGTCTGTAAATAAAATTCCCATGACAATTGTCAGCGGGGCCAAAATGTACACGAGAGAGCCGATTTATTTATTAGACTACGGTGTATATATATATATATATGTGTGTGTGTATATATATATAGATGAATGTACAAAAAGGGAGGGTCGAGTGGGAGGCGTTGAAACTAAAAATATCGTTCGAGAAAGCTCTCGACTTCATCGAGGTGGACGTTTCGTGCATTTCTACGCTCTGCAGCGGAGAAATACATAGAGAAAGAACGAAATAGCTTCGAGGCAGGAAACTGTGGATTGCATGGGAGGGCCTCTGTTTTATAGAGACATGGTCGTACTCCGTTCGTAGGTTTTACGGTCGCGTGGCATTCGTGGGATACATACAGAAATATATAGATGGGAATGTTTTCTGGGTATTAATACACGAGAGCGTTGAGAGCGTGGAAATAGAGAGCGTGGAAAACATGTGTATATGAAAAGTCCAACTTTTTATCGTCACTTATCATAAAGTGTACATGCAATGTACCGAGCGAGAGTGAGGAACAAAGAGGAAAAATGTTTGACACGAACCGAGTGGAATTTGTTCGTCGAGGGCTCTCGTCCGCAACGTGGCAAAGGGTCGACAGAATATATATGTATATATATATATATATATATATATATATATATATATATATATATATATATATATACAAGAGAGGAAAAAGAGAGTGATGGGTAAACAACGCGAGTACGCTCACGCCAAAGGGGCATTTACTCTTGGTACGTCCCTTCACTCTGAATTCGTATACGCTCGAACGAGGGAATGATTACTCGATCATGGTCAACTCTTTCCATTGGTTGTTGGACCCAGAGTGCTTTTTTGCCTACAATGCATGTGTACTTGCCGTACAGTTGGACGTTTTATAGCGTACTATAAAAAAAAAAAAACGAAAAAAAAAAAAAAACAAACCGGAGACCTGAAAACGTCAATATGCACTATACCGTTCAGTTGCTTGTGGATATTGGTAGAACGAACGTCGCGGTACTGTCGTTTTTCCAATCGTGAGTAATGGAGGCGAATGGAACCGATTGACCAAGTGCTCAACGAGGGGCATGTGGTCTTGGAATTTCGATGTAAAAAACAGCTTGCGACAAGCGGGCGCTCCTTCTATTCGTAGCTCCCAGCTTACCAGTTCAATGACCAAAAACTCGTTGATCCCATCAGTGGAAAGTTTCCATTATCGAATAGAAGAATTTGTCGTTGTTTCGTCGCTTACCTGTAACAAAGACAAAGTGAAACATTTCATTAGATATTTTGTGTAAAAGAATAAAAAGAAAAGATCATAATGATAAGATTAAGATCTATGATTGGTAAATTTTTGCGAATATTACAAGAATTTAAAGTGTAATACAAATTTATCGAGCCAAAAAATTATCGGGTTCAAATTTTATAAAAGTAAATTTTTGTGTGTTCAGTTTAATCTTGGTAGATTGGAATATCATCAGGGATTGATGAACGGTGTAAAAATATGAGCATCGTAGTACGAGGTTCTATCTGGTCTAATGGCGCCGTACACACGAAGTTATCACAGCCGTTGGGAAGAGAAGATGCATTGTCTAGCTCATCGTGACGTCTGGTGTGGCAAGGAGTCGGGCAAACCGAGTGAATGGGTACGGGAAATCGTGTTGGGGACACGGGAGAAACGGACCGTGGTGCTACACATCAGAGCTAAGAGGATGAGGATAACGCGAAGAAGGAAAACCGAAGAGGAGTTATATATAGGATAGCCAGAGTGTGTCGTACAATATTGTTAAAAGCATACAAAAAGAGCGGTGCGTTGGCCTCTACGTAGAGTGGCGAGCCGTATATACGACACCAGCAGAGCACAAGCTCCGGCCTCTGCTGACAATGACGAATGGCGCTCGTGGACCTGCTTCCACAAATTTTATTATTACTTTGGGAGGACGAGAGGATGAGCAGCGCAGCAGCTCCTCGCCCTCAACTCCAGCTTATTTTTTTCTAAAGCTTTTCAGAAAAAATTAACGTCTTGATGTAGTAGCACCAATGCACTGATGAAATGAAAGTGGAAAGCCAGTTTTCTCTTTGTAATTCGTTACTAAACTTTCGTTTAACTTCTCCGCGTTTCTAACTCAATGATCAAATCAAGTTTAAAAGTTTCTGTGATTTTTCTTTTTTAGATGCCTAACGAACGACCGTACATGAATCGTTGAACCCTGGGCGTGACCTGTTGAAGGATTATTGGTAGAGGACAAAAAACGTCCGGACGACTGGATCAATTTACCGAAGCGAGCCAGCAGCGGAACCGAATAAATCACATGGTATTATGTATCAAGTAAACTAAACACTAATCGCAACTGACGCGAGAGCCCCTTGTGATTGATTTGTTGCAGATTCTGTTATCGATGAACTGAGTTCGGTCAGTGATGACCGGAATTCCGGCGTCAGAAACATTGACGAGGGTACTAATTGACATTTCATGGATTTCAGCTTGTTCGAAGCTGAAGAGAAGAATGCTCATAATCTCATTTACTCCCGGATTGTTATGGGACCATGGGAAATTTTTTCCCATCACCGTATGTTGAGAATCAGAAAGGTCTTTTGTAGACTTTGCTGGAAGCATTAATTGCCGTTTGATGGGGTGTAAAATTTTACTATAACGATGGCCTAATTATTGTTTGCACACTGACGATCCGTGCGGATTGAGCAAATAGCGGACTTCCTCTCTAGCCCTGGTATGCCTGCTATGGAAAAGAAGGAGACAGGAGCATAGAATATTCTTAAAATTGAGATCGAAGTGAGGGCAAGTGGGCATGGAAATGGAAAGGGTGAGGACAGAGATGTCCACGCAAAAGAAACGATTGCGATGAAAACTCTATGCTTCTGGTGCTGTTCCTTGTCCCGGAATTTCCGCTCAACCTTTCGTTCATTCTCAAGCTCTTCTTTTTTCCCTCCACCTTATTCCCCGACAGATTGTCAACTTATAATTGGCACTCCTTAATTATCTCGAATTAAGCCAGCAGCCCCTGCAGCTTTTCTCCCAATTCTCTGCGACACGAACAGCCATCTGTTCATCCTCCGTCTCCTCTCTTTTTCATCCACCATTTTCGCTTCTGCTGCTGCTGCTGGTGGTCCACATCGGCGAGTTCCTCGAGCCGTAGATGCACGAGCGACAAGAGCAGAAGGAACGAGAGTGACGGAGAGAAAAAGGTTCTGCTTTCTCGCATTCACCATCATCCCCCTCGTGGTCGGCGCACTTCCCGGAACAACGAACTTTTTCCCGACAATTAAGAATATTGTTTAACTTTTTAACGTTGGCCCCTCAGGCCCTTTAAAAGTCGAGAGGATCGACATTGAGTACTCCGCTAAAATATTCGTGTAGAGTCTGGTGTACAATTTACAGATTGGTTAACCGTCGGATAAACAAGAGTCACGTTTATCATAGTTGATAAAGTATGAGGAAATTTGCCAAGGGGAGAAAACGTGTTCATTTATTCGTGGATTGATAGCTGACTTTATGATGAAGACGTTGTCTTCTGTTTGAGGTGGTCCAATCAAGTTACGATGATTATTCAACGTCGAACATATTCCTATGTGCTGAAAATCAGCAATGTCTGTTTGGCGATTAGGTGCCATCTTGATTTTACTCATGTAGCTGGCAGCTAACCCTCCTATATCCTTCCTCTGGAGCTTTTCCTCTATTCATGGACCTGTACGTTCTGCAAACCTCCACAAGTTCAGCATGAACATCCGTGAACCTGAGCTATTTCGGACTTAGCTTGTGCGAATATTGTTCTTGGCAAGCCCGCACGAGAGACTCTCCATCCTCGGCTGCTACTGTTCCACCTATCCCTCGCCTGTATAAACTCTGTACGAGGGCCAACAGTGGTAACGACAGGGTTACAGTTTACACGCACCATCTATACACTGTACAGACGGAGTCCTTCTCGTCAGATACATACGAACTGAAGAATGTGGGCACACGTACATAAGTGTGTGGGTTTTGGTCCATATACAGCGTGTCCATAACGCTGCAGGAGGTGCCCTACTGTTGGGCTTACACAGAAGCGGACAGCTGCGGCCTCCAGCCTCACCGAGAGGGAGGAGGTGGAGAAGAAAGAGATGAAACACACGGTCGGCATACTGTAACGAAGGCCATACATGGCCAGAGGATGTAACAGAAAATATACTGGGAGGTAGATAGAGAAGAGGCTACCAGAAGTAAAAGCAACGGGGAAGCTTGCCGAGGGCTCTGACAGAACAGCGTGGGAGGGAGGGGGTATGAATCAAGCTGAGCAAACATCGAACTTCGAGATACGCCGCGGCGGGGGTGGTGGTGTCGTCTCGGGGTCCCCGTACACCAAGAATGGCAAAATGTCCACGAGAGAGGCTGAGCTCTACCGACAGAGGTGGCCTTTCTCTGTGATACCCGTTCTCGTAGCCTCTCAACGAAAAGAAGTGAAACTTAGTGTCTCGTACTTTATGCTTTTCACTAGGTACACGATTATGACTGGTCGATAATCGGTCCAACGTCAAGTTTATTTTTTTCCAGGGACTTCTTTCTTTTGGGTATATTATGGGAAGTCCGACCGTGTGTAATCAATCATCATTCCAGCACTGTGACGTGCTCGGGGTAAAAGTATTGGATGGAGGACATCAGTGCACATTAAAATGCTTCCTGGTAATGTCAAATTATTCACAGCTTTACGATAATTAAAGTCCACATGTCCTTATCGCCAAGTTAATGCTGCCTTTTGATACGAGAGTCTCGGAAAACATGTCGTAATTGGATAAAGTGTTTAGGCAAAGACAATTAATACCCCAAACATGCACAAGAGCTGATTCCGAGCAGGCTGAAGGGAAATTTGGAAAAGCCCTTTTGAAGACCATAGGCACGCACCGTAAAGTAACAGGGGTAACATTGGTAATCACATAATGGGGTATGCGAGGAGGTCGAAGGTCGTCGTGTACTTGTCGAGGATTTGCCGGCGGCGAGGACAAAGAGTAGCGGCAGTATGGAGGGAGATTTTGAAGCTTCTCCCCGCCGACACGGCCACCATGAGAATAGTTGCAATGCTCTGGTGGTAGAACGATGCTACGGGCTTTGGAAAATGGCTATTCGAAGATAAGGGTGTCCGGGGAGCCGCTACGGTACATAGAAGACAGGGAATGGGAGAGGAGAGAGAGGGGGAAGGAGTATAGCAGAGCTCGTCTCATCCCAAGGGATATCAGGAAAGAGTGGCCTCCCCTCGTCGGTGCTTTAACCAAACCCAGAGTTTCGACCGTGCGTCCGTGGCTACACCAGACAAGAATATCTTAAACGGGAAAAGGGCGACTTTTTGAGCAAAAAAGTTTAACCCGCACTGTAGTACAAACTACAGGAGACAAAACTCTCACTGGAATGGAAGAGAAAGGAAGATGGGGAAATCGGAATAAAACGGGTTCTAAAAGACGACCGAAAATCCTGGCGACGCGTTAAATCGTAGATATTTTAATTGGCAAAAAAGACGTTTTGTGTCGTGTAGTAAAAAAGCACTCAGGGAGCGAGTAAGAGATCAGACAAGTATAGTGTAACGTACGACCACTCGACTAATTGATCAGGAAAGGCAAGTGCCAGCATTAAGCGAAACAAAAAGAAACTCACGTCTACCAATTATGAACAATTTACGCAATAACGACTGATTGCTAAAGTGTTCCTTCCGTCTGTATTAAATTTTAAAAACTGTTTTCATTATTCCGCATCGGAGAGTTTCAACATAACTTATTTTCAAGGCACGCAAAAAACGCAGAAATATTTATAAGTTTTATCGGAATTGAGAGTGATGTACACTCGATGATATTCACTCGCAGGGCTGCATTAAGAGATCTAGAAAAACTTGAAATCGAAGTGATTAATCGAACTATCTCATCGTGGCTGGAGTTCCTTTTGACTCAATTTTCCTCGATTGTCTCGTCGAATATCGAAGTTGTCACGGATGAGCATAGTCGGATCCTATAGAGGGTGTCGCTGGTGAAGCTTTCCATCGATGGTAATTTGATCATCGGTATCCGGGCATGCGAAGCTACGACGTGGCGTCATGATACCACGAATATATACGACAAGAGAGGTTTCAAAGCCTTTTTGCTATATAGTGAACGATCTTGTTGCAGGAAAAAAGTGGGAAGCTGCGGGAGAAACGGTTGGTAATGAAATTTTATAAAGTTATGCCGAGACGACGACGACGACGACGACGACGACGACGACGTTACTCTCACCACCCTTTTCTTCTTTCCCGTCTTCTTCATATCATCCTTCGTAATTTTGTCTCATCTAATAAAGAAATAAGATGCGACACGGTCCGAGGCTACCTCGATATTTTTCTTTATTTTGTTCCTAAAGCGAAATCCTGTCGGCAAAAACCCAAAGAAGCACAGACGCGTTTACATTGCAAAAGTGCTACGAATGAGAAGCTTAAAATGGGAATGGTTTTGTGAGATGTATAAAGGCCAAGGGGCTTCAAACGGAGAAGGAAACTGAAGAGGCCACCGAGATCGTAGCGTGTATTCGTATGTAGAGTAAGCAACACAAAGCTTTACGCTTTATGCTCTGTGACCTACGCTACATATTTCTTCTCACTCTTGTTCCTCGAGCATATACAGTTAGTATGTGCATATATGCCACTGTCGGCAGAGTGCACGGAACTCTGCAGAGTTGTGTCTCTTGTTTTTCTACCGGGCCTTTACTCTCGTGGTGCTCGACAGTTTTGCCTGAACTTTGAACTCTTTCACTGCGACTTCTCAGCCCCCCCCCCCCCCGTTATACATGATACAACATAACCCTGTGCACTACTACTCTATATGTATATAATACTCGTGGCTTTTTCGTGGCAACTCCATCGTGTCGTTTGTCTCTTCATAACTATGCAACACCCTCGCTCATTCACAGCTGAGAAAAGTTGCACATCAGCTTCGTGTATGATACCGCATGGCAGGTTAACCTGGATGAACTCGTTCAATCCACATGGTGTGCACGAGGGTTATATTGTACGATCTAGGAAAAATGCACGACCCATGTACCCCCGCACGTTTCTCTTCAGCAGCTCGAGACGAGTTAAAAGTCTTCCATTGTCATAATAAAGAAAAAAGTCGAGACTGTAACATTTTCCATGTGTAATATACATGGCTGTGTAGAGTATACTGTGTGTAGTCAAGCACTCTGTAGGCAAACTGTACAGTGAAACTGGAACGGTTAACATATCAGAGAAAAGTGAAAGACTTCTCACGAAAGCCAAAAGAGCAAGAAAGAAAGAGATAGAAATGTAGTTTACTGCACATATAGTTATACAGTGCGAGGTAATAAACGAGAGAACAGAGTGAAGTGGTGAGGGAGACAGAGAGAGAGAGAGAGGGACTATGGGAGACCGAGAGAAAGTTATATACAAATCTCGCGAGACATTTAGGATGCACTTCCGGTTGGCAAGATGGCCGACCGTTGACATCCGGCAAGTACCAAGCTAGGGGTGACTTTTGCAAAAGCTATTGTGTGCCAACTTGGTAGACGAGGGACACACACACACACACACACACACACACACTGCGTCCCTTTTCCACTCGTTTTTAGCCTCTGTCTAGGTTTCTCAGAGTATCTCCACACAACATGCCGAGAGAATCCTTCATACTGCCGCCACTGTTGCTAGCTCGCTCTCCTCTAAATTCTCTTTCACTATTTCTCCCTAGCCAACACCAAGTATCGTCGACACTTGGAGTTTATGTTTTGCCATCTCGGTCGTCCGCAAGAATTCACAAACATGACTCGCGCGAGAGACTCGAGTCCATTTCGGTCATTCAAAATTTACCCTCGGTTTTGCTGTGTAAAGCAACGACAACAAAAAGCTATTCAAAAGCTTATTCCTACTGTTAGGGTGTTACCTGGACCGTGCTAAAGTCTACACGTTCTTTGGAAACATACATGGACTGCATGAATTACGACAATAGCGAAGAGGACAATGAAACAGATTCAATGAGCTCTTTAGTTTCAAATCACGTTCCACCTGAGAATTGTCTCCTTATCTATTGTACACAATTCGTTTGTATAAAAGATTGAAACAGATTTAGATGGGAAAATAATATCGAAATATATGAACAACAATCCATTGCAAGAAAAAAAATAACAAATGGAAGTGTGAATGAATGGAATGGAGATATGACAAAGTTCTTTTGGTCTACCCTCCCTCTATATATATCTCTATGTACTGTATAAATAGAAATACTGTGCCATATTTTTACAATCACAGCTGTCATCGAGTTGCTGGCATGTCCCAGTAAATACGGAAAATCCATAAAATTTATTCAATTATTAATTTTGCCATTATAAGCTTTTTTTTCTCAATGCCCTTCTTCAATGTTTGTGGCTCGACGTTGATTATGTATTGAAGATCGATAGGAGCTTTCGTCCCATGCTATTTATGTATTGCATTCATACACGTGGATATGCAGCAGCTTTTCCACACCGGAAATGCCACACATGTATGTATGTGCTCTCAATTATTTAGATAAGCATTCGAGAAAGGATTACCCAGAATATATCCTGCTGGGATAAAGAAGCACTCACGATAGACGAGTATATTTTATTGTGTTTTTTCTCTCTCTCTCTCTCTCTCTCTCTCTCTCTATTTGGATATTCCAGATTTTCCACTCATAAAACCGTCGTTCCTGATCTCTTATCATGATCAATAATGCAATTTTCACTGCCAGACAAAACTGGAATGCAAAATATGTGATGTATGCGATCTCCTAGTAGAAATGGCGACACATGAGATCTACAGTTAAATTTCTCAGGTTTGCTCTGCTGGATAACCAAATCCTTGGCACGATCCTTCGTACCCTCGTTCTTTGTCTCTTCCTCGTCGTCTTTTCGATCCTTGGCGACCTCTCTTGAATTAGATTCCGCAGCTCGACCCAAGGATCTTTCCTTTATTTCCTCAATTCTGGCGCGTTTCTGCGTTCTTCCTTGTTTCTGGTAGTCTCGCTTGGACTTTGGACCATACCCGAAGCAAGCTCTCCCGGGAGAGATCTCGGTGAATTCGATTCTCACTTCTCGCTATGGTGCTTCTCGCTGCTCTCGCTTGTGCTTGCCTAGGTCTTTGCCATGCTCGCTCTTTCCCTCTATCGCAAATTCGACACGGCACGTACATAACTATATATATATATATATCTACACATACCAATGTTTCTCCTCGTCGTTGCTCGAGCTCCTCGTGTATGTTTTTTTTTTCCTCCTGTCCTGGACGAAACGCTTTACGATACAGATAAGAAAACGGGACAGGAGAACCCGGCCACTTTGCACCTCGTTTCACGTTACTCGAAACTCCTCTCGCATCGCCTCGGGCAAAGACAATTTCCATGCTGTGATCGCAAGATGTGCCCCAAGCAAATTGTGAAAAAAGTTAAACCATCGTCGAGAATGTATATATTAAAAAAAAAAGAAAATCATCTCGCACGATATATTTTCAAATTTGTCGAACTGATGCATGAAACTCGATGAAAGGATCGAGAAAGGGAAAGTACGAGGAATTTTGCCCACTTCAGTTGAAACTCTACAATCAAAATAGCCTCTATAATAGAGAGACTCGGTTACAAAGAGGATGGAGACATTGCAAGAAATCGGAAATCGGAGAGTTGTAACTACTGAAAAGCTGCGGTAAAACTCAAAAGCTTCGTTCATGTTTTGAGCCAAAAAGAATGGGAGACAGGAGAATCATATCGGAGACAAAGCGCCTGCGAGCTTCACAGACAGACTGAGATATAATATTTTGGCGAAAGCACGTGGCAGGACAAAGACATAAAAAGAGAAAAATAGGAGAGAGGGAGTACTCGAGAGCCTGCGATATCTCTGTTCTCGAGGGGTAAAAAATTCAAGAGAAAGAGAGACCTGGAGAGAGTGCCTGTATTGATTATCTTTTAGCCTGTCTCTCATCCGTTGTTTCTACCTCTTTCATTCTCCCATATCCTTCCTTATATTTTTATTTTTCTTCCACACCGAAACTCTTCACTCTCGGCCAACCCTCGAGTCACTCGAGGTTTCCGCTGTTGTCTAGCTGTTATGAGTTTTTCTTTCTCGGCTCAACGCTTCGACACTCCCGTCTCGTTCTCGTCTTTCTTCGACGTTCCCTCTACTAATCGCGCTTGGATGAACTCAAAGCGTGGAGAGGGAGAATTTTTCAAGAAGCACGGATAAAGATTATACAAAAATCTCTTTTGTCAATAAATGTTTCATCGAGTTTCGACAAATAGACACTTGATTAGAATTTTTATTTCAACATTTTGATCGTTTGTTCGACATTTTTACAATAACGATGCAGTAATAATTTCCTCTCAATAATTCTGAGCCCAATTTACAGTTACAACTTCATTGAAAACAAATCAGAATCATAAACATCGAACCGCACATTTCATTTTTCAACGATTCAGCAATAAGCCACGCATTCACTTTCCATTCTTTCCCTGGAATAATTTAACACGAACGTTCCAATAATTCAATTCGAATGTGAACATATGAATTCCAATAATTCAATTGGGCAAAAGAGACACTGCTCTCTCGCATTTCTGCAGCGACTCCTGCAGAGAATCTCATCACCCATGGCAACGTGGTAAAAATTCTCATTTTCCGTTTCGCTTCAAATCCTCATATTCTCCTTCTGTCATGCCATATTCCCCTCGCACTGTGGTTTTTTTTTCTCTCCCCTGTCGTCCCGACGTTTTTCTGTTGCCCCTCCACGACCCCGCGCAAGATCCGAGATACAGCAGGGCAGAGAATGTACATCCAGGTTTATTCATCCTTTTCGCTCCCTGTCTCGTCGTCTCTCTCTCTCTCTCTCTCGAACGAGAATCATAAAACGGGAGACCGTGTATTTTCAATCAAGACCTTGCGTAAACAAGCGATCGCGCACTCGTTCCCTCGACCGTCTTCGGGTACTCTGTACGACTATACTATATATACATTTCCACTTTGGCAGGAATGAGAGAGAACGAGAGGGAGAGAGAGAGAGAAAGAGAGAACGAGAGAACGATCACGAATGGGGCATACGAGAAAATTGTAAAACGAGATGAGCGGCCGTACCCCTCATTGATATTCATCCGGTGTGGCTCTGCTATGCCCGATTGGCTAACTACCCTCAGCTCGTATATCGTATACCTACACCGTATGTACGCTCTCGTCTTTTATACTTGAGGTTTTACGAAGTTATATACGTGTGTATATATAGACATTATATATATATATATATATATATATATATATGTATGTATGTATACATATATATAGACATTATAGAGGGTACATACGCATACGTAAATGCTATGGCCTGTACTGTGTTGGTATATATATACATATATATATATCCGTCATACTCCACCTCTTGCATTTTTTTCTATTTAATTTTTTTCGCTCAGCTCTTAGCACACGTTCTATATCTCACTTGCTCTCTTTTTCCTCGTAATCCTCTATTTTTCTCTCGTCGAAGCTTTTTTTTCCAACTGCCCCCTGAAAACTCAACCAGTTCCCAGAGCTTTTCCTCGGGATAATGCATTGATTCGTTTCTCCTATCCGCGACCCCTTAACTACCACCACGAACGACGAATAGAAAACGAACGCGAGCGTTACCGAGCGAACTGTGCAAACCACCCTCTGGCCTCTATATCCGCAATCTCTCACTCTCGCTCGTTCTCTCGTCACTTTGGGTTTACTCTTCTTGATTAGGCCTCGGGAATAAAAAAAAGAAAACCTTTGCTGGCTTCGAACGCCCGTGGGGGGTTCGCCTGTGCGGTCTCTCTCTCTCTCTCTCTATCTCTCTCTCTCTCTCTCCCTCTCTCTCTCTCTCTCTATCTTTCGATCAAACTGGTAGAATAGAGGCAGAAAGCTATGGGGAAAAGGCGAGGCGCTCTCAAGGGGTGGGCAAAGAAATTCGTTGAACGACGAGAACTGCGAGAAGGGGGCACATAGGGGTAGGGGTGCTTGAGGCTTCGAGGGAGAAACTGAGCATAGTGAGTATAATATATAATATATACGTGTGCGGCTGTAGACACGTTTGTAAGCACGTATACAAATCCACGAGGTCTGATTAATCTCGAGAAGTAAAAGTATGGCGGCTGTAACTACTGCTGTGCTACTCCACTCTCTCTCTCTCTCTGTTTAGTATTGCGTTCAGTTCAATTTTGCCTCAGAGTTTCACGAGAAATTGAGCTATTCTGTGAGGAAAGTGATAAAGAAATCAGTTGGCTCTGTTTCTCATATAAATAAATAAAAATACTAAAATAATAAAATTGTTATGAGATTACAATGGAGTCATAAAGTCTTTTTTTTTTTTCGTCAATCACAAAGTATTATTTAAGTTTTTCAAACAATTCATTCATCACAACTATACTTCATTTTTTTCCCTATCAAGTTCAAGTGAATCCCAAGTATTACGGGGAAAAAAAAAAAAAGAATGAAGCAATTTGTGAAACGTTAAATAAAAGTTTCTCAGTCAAGGCAAAACCATAGAAGCTTGTAAAGCATACAAAGTGCTCTGATCATTTACCCGATAAATTGCTGAGTGCCTCGACGAGGACAATTTTTCTCGTCGAGTTACGAGCGATGCTGGATGCTTGTTATTTTCGTCTTCCTTTTTTTCTTCTTCTTCCTTTTTTTTTTCGTTTTTGAGTGATGCATTTGGCATGAAAGGGGAGCCCCGAGTACCAAAAGAGAAAGAGTAAGAGTGACGAAATGGCAAGAGAGAGACAGCCAACAGCCACGAGCGAGGCATACATACATATATATATATTAGGGTGTTTCAAAAAAATGAAAATTTTTTATTTTTTTTTCCAAACAGGCTTAAAAGTTTCCTTTTGATGTCACGAACCGCCAGTGAAAACCGGAGCTCTTAATATTAATATTAAGTGTGTCCTCATCGCACTTTTTTAATTCCCATAAGAATAACACGGGAAAAATTATTTTTGTTTCTTCTGATTTTTGTACTGTTCAAACGACGAATCACCTAATGAATCGCTGCTATAATTGTTGTAGGGAATTGAACGCTCTACAAAATGGGACTAATAAGATTTTCGATTAGTCCACGTATTTAAAAAAAATTGAATTTTGATTCTAAAAAACTCTTAAATTTGATCAAAATCTCTAAATTTGACTAAAATTGTGAGCTTTATGGAAAAAATAGGGATCAAATTTTTTGTTAAACATGAATTAATTCTCTCATAAACGTTGATATCTTTAATTTCTTTATTATTAAAGTTTTTTAAAATATGTACTAATCTAATTACATCAAATATCTGTTACTGGAGAGATTTTTTACTACAATCGGGAAATTGTTGTCGATGATTGCGAACAACCTGTAATAGATACTGTAACTGGTCTTCATCTTTGGTTAGGCAGCAGTTATATTCTTCGAGAGTTTTCGATCAAATTAAAAAAAAATTGAATTTTGATCGTAAAAAACTCTTAAACACGTGGACTAATCGAAAATCTTATCAGTCCCATTTTGTAGAGCGTTCAATTCCCTACAATAACTATAGCAGCGATTCATTAGTTGATTAGTCGTTTGAACAGTACAAAAATTAGAAGAGACAAAAATAATTTTTCCCGTGTTATTCTTATGAGAATTAAAAAAATGCGATGAGGACATACTTAATATTAATATTAAGAGCTCCGGTTTTCACTGGCGGTTCGTGACACCAAAAGGAAACTTTTAAGCCTGTTTGGAAAAAAAAAAAAAAATTTTTCATTTTTTTGAAACACCCTAATATATATACATATACAATAAGTATATGTATAAAATATACACAGAGTATATCTATGCATATGTATTTTTAAGCCGGCGCGAACATTACCCGATGATTTACGTGAGCAAAAAGTTGGCCACTTTATTCATACGCCTCGGCTATGTTCATAACCTCCTGGTGAGTATATAAAAAGCAGGGCGCACGGCTCCCGAGAACAACCCCCGCGGATCCAAGCAGTGGTGACTTTCAGCAGGCCGTCGGGGTGAAACTCACCCTTATGTATATAATACACACACACACACACACACACACACACACACACACACAGAGAAACATATAATATAGTACATCGCGAAGTTACTCGCTCGTTTGCCATTTAGCTCTCTTGCTCTTGTCCTCACGCTCTGGCATCCAAGGCCTATACCTCCCAAAGGCTCATATATTTCCTCCTTTCTGGCTTAAATATGTTTAGATTCTGTGCTCTCTCGGCAGTGCCTTGAACCTGGTAGGGGTAACGGTTATTATATTCACAAAGTAGACTTTCTCCCTGAATTTTTTAGATGCCCTCTCGACAAACGTATAACCCCATGTTTCGTTTCTCATCTTCCACGATGATACAAAAAAAAAAAAATGCTAACACACGAAGATCAAAAATGGAGAATATGAAAAGTTGGACGTAAAATTTCAAGTGAAATTCCTTACTCACGGGTCGTTCGTGATTTTATAAACCACCCCCAAGTGAGCCCAGCAGAATTATTGATTAATCTGTATCAATGTTTATCGGTGATAATGCCATAGGGGTGTCGTAGTCTGCCGTAAATATTTTTTTGACTCCAACGTAGAGATTCACCTGACTTCGCATCATGACGTTATATCTTGTTATCGCATGTAATTGACGGCTACTTAATCAGTTTAGTTGTAATTTAATTATATTAATCGTTGGTCGACGATGAGGAAAATGAGAACGAGGTGGAGTGAAAGAGAAAGAGAGAGAGAGAGAGAGAGATGGAAAATCGGGCGATTTAAACCCTGCCTTATCTCACCATCTCTTTCTCTCTCGTTAACTCTCTCGTTCATTCGGAGAAGACGCTTTCTCGTTTCGTTTTATGACCGGCAAGACACTTCCGCGAGACATTAGACGCTTGCCAATCACCACCAGAGGGTCTTCCAAATGAGCGATCCTTTTCCCCGACTATGACTACATCCGCGTGACGAGATCACATTTTGAGCGAGATATGTATTTTGCAGTTTTTCTCCTCCTCCTCGTTTCACACTGCAGATTCGTGAAATTATATTTTTCTGACCTGCTGTATCTATATAGCTTGATCGTAAGCAATGTGTCACTCACACTGTGAAAGACGAATTTGACTCGAATAAATTTAATCTGAATGGAATAAAATGTATTTCAATCAATTGAACGATCAAGTTAAAAGAAATTGCTCAATGGATATTGTTAAAGCTCAAGTAAATTTTTTTCGTTAAAAAATTACGTTTCGTTGATTGGCACTTCCGGAAAACTTTTTCATAGATGCTCTGTAATATTCACTGATGCCTTCACTCCCTACTTATTCCTATGTATGATCATTTTACTCTATACAAATTTCCCTAATCGGTCATTCAGACGCGTGTTGGCTCGTGCGATTTTTCACCGAGGAGAAAAAGTTTGTTTCGTTGTCTCGAACTCATATAAATTTAATCTGAATGGAATAAAATGTATTTTAATCAATTGAACGATCAAGTTAAAAGAAATTGCTCAATGGATATTGTTAAAGCTCAAGTAAATTTTTTTCGTTAAAAAATTACGTTTCGTTGATTGGCACTTCCGGAAAACTTTTTCATAGATGCTTTGGAATATTCACTGCTGCCTACTTATTCCTGTGTATGATCATTTTACTCTATACAAATTTCCCTAATCGGCCATTCACTCATTACGAATCCATCCACTATTTTCAAGAAACGCTTCAATTCACGCCGGTGAATCTTCACGTGGCGCAAACAAGTGCTTGAAGCAATATGCAAGAGCACGTCGATCGAAACGATTGGAGACGCAACCACTCGGTGTATATAAAGTTTATATATATATATATATATATATATATACGACGCGAAGCCCAAAAACGTTGAAGTGAGAGATTCGAATGAGCGAGATGCGATCCCTTCATCAATTTCAAATGCTTTAATCTCACTCGAGATACACGCGCTACTGCCAATCGGGCGCGAGAACGTGATCGGCCCCCGAAACATCCATAGCAGGAATTTGTGATGAACGCGCTCGCGTGAGTATGTGAAGGATCGACGAGCCAAGAGGCTTATATAGGTATGCACACATATAGATCAAGTCTGGCCGACATATATGGGGTTGTACCACTTGCGAGTCAAATCGACACAGTACTCGATAGCTAGGCCGCTAGGGCCTCTCTCTCTCTCTCTCTCTCTCTCTCTGTGTGTGTGTGTGTGCGTGTGTACGTGTGCACCGAAGCTCTTGCTAGCCTGGGTTCTTGCATACTGTACAATTTGAGACTTCAAACGAGTATGATGGTTGAAAATGTGAAAGAGGAAACAGCCAGATAGAGCCCTCTGTTACTGCAGTACCCATATACATATATAGCAGACAGTAGATATAGACGGTTGTTCGATGAAACAAAGCCGAAAGCCCAGAGTTAAAGCGATGAACAAGTGAGCAAAAGTATACACAGTGAAGAGAGAGAGAGAGAGGAATAGACCGAGAGAGAGAGAGAGCGAGAGAAACAGAGAGAGTAGATCTGTTCAATCTGCGATCGGAGCATTCGCACGAGAGAGGGAAGTCGAAAACTGGGAACCCGTAGATAAATCACGACACGTAACTATAGTTTGTACAGCGGTTGAATGACGAGAGATCGAGGGAGAAAGAGTTGAACGGGGAAAAAGGGAACAAAAAAAATGAAAAAAACAATAGTAAAGAAAGAGGCAAGCGCGTGTGCCTGCGAGTATTATAGTGTCAGAGTCAATGACCCTTGGCCGTAGTTGCCCGGGGTTTTTGGTTTTTCCTATGAGAAAAAGAGAGGAACTTCTCATTCCACTTTTTCTCCTTCAACATCTCTTGCTCCATTCGTCCTCTTTTGGCCCCTCTCGCCCCTGTGGCGCAACCACCCGCAAAGCTTCTCTACGCGCGGGCATACCCTTCGCCTTTTGCTCATCCCTCTGCCTCCCATACTGTCTCGGGTAATGGAGTAGAAGGATAATAATGCTCTGTTTTACAGCCACCGGGTAGGTACACCAGATATATATTTATATATATATATATATATATATATATATAACCTGTACACATCAACAGCAGTATGGCTCTACAATACATACATACATACATACATACACGCATACACACATACATACATACATATATACATATATATATATATATGTTAAGTATAGTTGAGAGAGCGTCCTCGCACTTCTTCTTCCCCCAGCGTCATGGTTGCACAGACAAACCCCTGCAAACAGACTACGAGCATCTCTCAACCAGCACACACTACCAACATTACCACCGCACGACCGCACCCCCCCCCCCCTCCCCCCTGCCGTGCCCCACCCATTGTATATAAAAACATCGAGCAAAATATATCCACCGGATCTTCAGCCTCGTAAGTTTGAAAGACGAGCTCGGTTTTCCTGCAGAACGCCATCTTGCTTGTATGTATGTGTGTGTGTGTAAATATGTGTGTGGCGAGAGAGAGAGAGAGAGAGAGAGAGAGAGAGAGAGAGAAATCAGAGCAAAGCGATAGGAGATGAGATTCTTCTCCTACTCTTTCTGTATTTAGCACCCCCCTTGCTTTTCCTCTTCACTTTCTTTATATATGCTACACATGCGTGTGTATTTGTGTATATAGACGCGTGTGGCTGCATCCCCATTTACAGTTAAATCACAACAACAAAAAATGGTGATATAAAATAAAAAAAAAACAGAAACGAGGAGCATAAAAGCATTTCTGTCCACTCGACATTTTTCTTCATTTTACTCTCGTGTGCAAGTATGTTCAATATACGATACGCGGGTTATATGGGATCACGTTCTCGATTTTCAAGCCAACTGTCGACGTGGATACAAGCCACGTATCGCATTCGCACACGACACCAAAATCGTATAACCGTCCACACCACCAAGTTTGGTACACATGCACATGAATAGAGCCTAAACGTTCCTTGTTTCTCCAACGTGAAAGTGTGCGCTCATGTGTTTTTGTATATATATATATATACATACATACACGAGCAAAGCCATGAGGGAACGCGCGAGGAGGCAACAATTTATTTTCCGATTAAAAAGTTCGTGTATCGTGGTCAGCGATCGTAATATCGGTTCGTGCCAGAGTCCGTGGCCACCAACACTGGCCGCTTTAACAGTACAAAATACCATATAGTTATATATATATATATATATATATCCTTATATATATAGTTATATAAATATATATATAGAAATAGTTATACATATATTTACATCCCTATACATGTATACTGTTGTAGATGTACAACTGGCGTGCTAGCGTGCATACCCTAGAACCAGCAGCGTTACAGGCACGATCACCGTCGGAGTTCTTTTTTTTTTTTTTTTTCATTTGCCGTCCAATCTACACCACTACCGGCTGGCTGGTCGAACGGGCAAACGCTCGTGTTGTACGACGAGAAGCGACCACGAAGAACCGACCGACCAGAAACCAAACGTGCTTTTTCCCTCTGTGTTTCGATTCGCTCTTCCTCCTTTCTCTCTTCTCTCTCGAGCCCGTATAAAGTTGCACGTTTCACGGCAACGCCAAATCGAGATATCGGATTAAGATTATATGCCCAGTCCATTGCTCTGTCCAAACCACCCTCGCCCTCTCACTTCATCCCCTCTCGAGTCTGGGAGCCCGTTCTTCGTCTATTTCCTCCGACCACAGCCACGCGCCTTTTGCTGTGGCCTTATTTACTGAATGATAGAAGAGAAAAAGAGCGAGAGCGAGAGAGAGAAAAAAAGTAAAAAGAAAATAAAAGTAGACCGGATGATGTACTACTTTTTATGCAGCGTCTCGGACAAACGCTGCTCTCCTTTTTATTCTGACGATTTACTTTGAGGCTTGTATAGCTGCATAGGCCCCTTTCACAAAATGCTGTGGGCTTCGTTGAGAGAAAAAGGGTGAGTATGCACGCCCTCGACCTTCATAAATACTTCAGAGCCAGACTTCGAGAAATTTTCCAGCCCAGTTCCCGTCGACTAATGCTATGCTCTCTCCTTCTCTCTCTCCCTCTCTCTCTCTCTCTCTCTCTCTCTCTCTCTCTCTCTCTCTCTCTTTCTCCTATGATAGCTATATGTAAGGAAAAAAAGCTCACGCAGTGAGATGCTTGATAGAGGCTGAAGGCAGAAATGGGTCTTTACTTTGAGAAAAAGCAGACGTAAAGCAAAGAAATCATATGACACAGGGTTTCTATACTGGATATAAATACACAAGCTTAATATCACGAGTGAAAGAAATATGAATTTATGTTATTGCGATAATGCTTAAACTAAATCTATTTATATATTTTCATTTTTTTAATCTATAAAAATCAGCTCTATTTAAATCAGTTACACGAAAACGCTGCAGGCCAAGTTCAAAATTTCGCGATCGCTGACATTAAAAATGTTAATAAAATCAAACAATAAATGGAGTGCCTTTAAACATGCTTCTTCCTTTTATCTATGGTGTGTGTGTGTATGTGCTATTGGCGTGAAACTGATAATCTATGACGAAGATATTCTCCCTTGAAAATATACTTTTGGGCGCAATCTTTATATATAACTCCATCATCCGATATTCAAAAAGGGTTCACGCTTTTATCCCTAACGGTAGACACTGACGTAGTTTATTCAAACGAGACTCGAGTCAAGCGGAGGCAGAGGCGAAAGCCATTGAAATAAGTAGGTTCGAGTGGATGTGGCATTTGCGATATATATATATATATATATATATATATATATATAAGTACCCACAGATGCCTCTGAGAGCAGAGAGGTATAAGCATCTCTCGGTACCATCGGGGGTGAATGCAACGATTTCAGGCAGCGTGAAGCACGTAAGCGAAACTCCAGCGTCCTCTCTCCGACCCTACCAGTTTTCTCTCTTCCGGCCCATTGGTCGAAACCCCATGATTTAGCCCCCGAACGCTTTTCTCTCGATCCTGCCGCAGGGTTGAACATCAAGCGGGCTCGAGGAATTTCCCACGTGCCCCACGAACGGAAGAACGTCGAGTTTTCTACGCTACCACCTAAAATATGGGTGGTACACTGTTGCTGTATATAGAGAATGGCTACATTTTTCCGGATATAGAGATTCGGCCCGGAGTAGTCGTGCGATACGTCTCTGGCATGCGAAGGGATGGAAAATCGAAAGGAAACACGGAAAGGCACGCAGCTCTCTAGCTGGTGAATTGATAAAAATAGACCGAGAATGAAAAAAAAAAAAAGAAAAGTATCTCGTCTACAGCGTCCATCGCGGATGAGGGGACTATCTTTACGTGCCGGGCAAAAAATGTATCTGGATATTGTGTGTGTGTATGTGTCTGTAGGTGTGTATATATGTGCGTGCAAGCCTTAAAACGAGATAACTCGCCCTTTGCTGTCTGCTTTTGTGTGTGTCGACGATTTTCCTCATGCGGCAAAGCAGCCCACGAAAGCGAGTCAACTAAAACGTTTACAAAGTATGGGTTTCATATACAATCAGGTACGTTGACGCCAGCAGGATGAAAGTTGCACGAAGTACCTTTGACCCCGTGATAATAATAGGAAAGCGAAATGCATAGCGAGCTTTTTCTGATTTCCCTCCAATCTCACCAAGTCCTCGTTCTCTTCGTCCTCTACATTTTCGTCGTCTACGCTTATATAGTAAAACGGAATGAGGGACGAATGGCCTAACCGTTATAGAGAATCAAAGATCTCTCTAGACTATAAAGGCCCCTGCAACGCGAATTTAAGGCAAAGTTCATTTTATACCTTGCAAGGTCGAAGGTCGTGAGTGCAAATGTATTTTAGCGCAGCTCCAGTGAATAACGCAGAACTGCCAGGAAAGAGTTATGTATCATAAAACGAAAGATAAACGAGAAGAAGGTTTAAGGGCTGAAGAGAGCCAGGTGTAAAATCAGAAGAAAGGTCGTGGAGAAAAAGTAAACGCTGCTTAGACTATACGGGGTACATGGAGGGTTTGTTCTTGTTCATCTCCTTCTTCTTCTTCTCCTTCTTCTTCTTCTTCTTCTTCCTCTTCCTCTTCTTCTCCTTCTTCTTTTCAAAGTGCAATTTCCCGTAAATGTCGCGAATGCTCGTGGCCCTTTCCACGTACAAAGTATAAACGTAGACGCGTGTTGGCTCTTGCGATTTTTCCCTGAGGGGAGGAAAGCAGAGCTTGTTTCGTTGTCTCGAACTCTGGGGCCCGCAGCATGCTCGTTGTAGCCCTCTCTGCTTCTCAGTAGGCAGTTCGTATATACACCCGGAATACCCAACTCCCACAGCGATGCCCAACTTTATCTATAAAAGTCAACGACGCTGGAAATAAAAGTAGCATTCTAACGACAATACACTGATACAGCGTACAGTAATACGTACAATGCTATATATACGTTTTGCTTTAGAACGTAAGAAAGTTGTGAGGTATAGATGATAAAATCGACAAAGGTGAATCGAGCCGTGTCGTGTACAGTGTAGATTAGATACGTCATTTATTCGAAACTATACAAATAAATATCTTAAATATTTATTTTTTCTTTTGTTTCCGTCTTTCTTCAACTATCATTGCTTATTGAATCGAATCAAGTTTTTTCCATTACCAAGATAAAGTGGCGGAAAGATGAGGTAGGAAAAATAATACACTGATACAGCGTACAATAATACGTACAATGCTATATATACGTTTTGCTGTAGAACGTAAAAAAGCTGTAAGGCATAGATGATAAAATCGACAAAGGTGAATCGAGCCGTGTCGTGTACAGTGTAGATTAGATACGTCATTTATTCGAAACTATACAAATAAATATCTTAAATATTTATTTTTTCTTTTGTTTCCGTCTTTCTTCAACTATCATTGCTTATTGAATGGAATCAAGTTTTTTCCATTACCAAGATAAGATAAGATAAGATAAGGCGGAAAGATGAGATCGGAAAAAACAATGGAAGTTTTTCATCCTTGACTTTCATAACTGTATATCGATATTCGTAACTATGAGGATAAAATCAATTTCGATGCCAGGTTTACGATAATGTCATTTTTTTAAGGGCACAGGTTGACGATAATGCTGTTTATGCAATCGCAGTGAAAATTTGGATGGAAATGCTGAAACCACAGATATGAATATATAGAGCATTTTATTCGAGAGGCAGAAAAATATAGAAAGCATACGGAGAGAGAGAGAGAGCATGAGAGTTTTGTGAATGGTATAATATATAGACGGGCTATAGTCAGGAATAACTGCACACCTGCTCCCTTTTTCTCGAGTATTCCCACATTCTCTCAGTGAATCATTCGAAGAAGTCTTTCCCGTTTGCACTGAAAGTTACTCTGATGCTTTCTCGAAAGCTCCAGCGGTATGGTATATATTTATCTGTATACACAGGGTGGTATATATCCTTACCGAGAATCCTACAAAGAAAAGGCCAAACTTGTATCTAACGCTTTCTTGATGCACATCACAGAGCTTGTTTGAAGCCTGCGGAATTTCGCGTATTTTCTTTGACCGTGAGAGCAATTCGAGCAGTCCACGGGACTGAGGCAATGAATGAAATCTAGAGAAGGAGATGGAAAGAGGGCTCCCGAGTTAGAGAGCGGGGAGAGACAAAGATAGCGACTGAACGAAATGAGAAAGAGGATCGCGAGGGATTGACGGTGGCGTATATAATCACTCGTCGGCGAGCCTCGAGGGAAGATGAGAGTTTGCCAAGGGCGAAGAGGATCACCAGGGTTAGGGATCGCGACAAGCCACACAGTGGAGAGGAAAAAGTACCACCAGCCTAAAATAAACAAGGCTTACCGCATTGATCGCCGTAATCCTGAACACGTACGTCCGAGAGCTTCGTTTCCTAACTCTATCTCTCTCTCTCTCTCTCTCTTTCCCCCTCTTTATATTTCTCTTTCTCTCTGCCCCTCTCTTTATATTTCTCTTTCTCTCTCTCTCTCTCTCTCTCTCTCTCTCTCTTTTCCCCTCTTTATATTTCTCTCTCTCTCTCTCTCTGCAATCGTTGTTTCCGTTCCTGGTCATCCTGTCGATTCCACGAGGCAAAACTCTCGCTCGTTCTCTTTTCTCTCTCTCTCTCTCTCTCTCTCTCTCTCTATCAATCCTCCTTCTTCCACCTTTGATGAATCCCACGGGCCGTCAAACGTGTCGTTCTCAGTGCTCCATCTCTCTCGCTCTCACTTGCTGTTGCGTGGGTCAGAATCCGACAACGGAGGGATGGAGAATAGGGGGAAGAGGGAAAAAGTGAAAGAGAGAGAAAGTAGCACAGACAGAGAGACAGAGAGAGAAAGAGAACTAGCGCTTGTGTGTCGAGGACGATGAAAAACCTTCCATTCTTTGTGCCTTGCGACTCCACCCCTCATCTCTTGTCCGTCTCCCAACATTGCCCATGGATGGATGGATTGTCACAACAAGCGAGCAAAATGCTAGACTAAACACTCCAGCGATCGTGACCGACGATCGAGCGCAGAATGAGGGAGGAAAAGACGACGAAAACAACGATTTCCAACAAGTGCTTGTAAAACTTGATATTCCACCGACTACGTATATATTTCTTGTGATTGTCTGCACCGAAATATATAAATTTTATATAAATAAATTGTCGTTATATTATTTAGTAACAAAAATGTGTAAAATAATATAAAAATTAATCCCTGATGCGTTGGATGTGCAGATTCAATATATATATATATATATAGGAGTACTGCATTTAATTCATTTGCTTTTTCGAACAAAACGAAATGTATTTAAAATAAAAAAATTCTGTCTGATCAGGTGGAAAATAGTATAAGCGCGAGCGTGCTTCACTCTATATACAGATTAAATTTTAAATGAAATCAGTTTTAAGCTGATCACTCATAGAATTTTATATTTTTATTCGTCGAGTTTATCAGGCTGTGAAAATCCGTGAAAGGGATGAATCATTGTAAAAATGAGCGAGCGTGAGAGTGGACGCATCAGGTGGAGGACAATAATGGTTCGAGCGAGAATACAGCGAGCATTGCTTCGTGGCTGAAAACGGTTAATGAGGAGCAGATTCGTTTATGAAAAAAGGGTGAGGGGAAAGCGGCAGGGATGAAGAGAGTGAAACTAGGGGCGTCTCTGTCTCACATCAGGGGCCACGTGTCAAGAGGGTGCAAAAGAGGGATGGAACGAGAGGCCAGTCGTGCACGAAAAACGGAACGAGTAATTAAGGAATCGGTTAATTTTAGGGTCATATTTTACGCTACCACCCTTGCTCACCAATGGATTCTCACGCCAGTTTCTCCCTTCGCAACCCCTTCGGTCGCAATCGCCAGCAGAAAACCAACAGTAGCTGTCTCGTGCCATGCCCATAGCTAATACGAGAGAAGGAGAGAACGAAAGTGGTAAATTCTCGTACACAACGAGAGTGAGAGCAACAAGGAAAACGAGATCTAGGAAGAAGAGGCAGAGAACTTTTAAATCTTCTCGTTTTCGTTTCTCCCTCCGTGTTCTCAATGATTTATATCACGAGGGGTAGATCGAACATGTGCTACGTATTAAAATTTCCCGTTTCTTTCTCTCTCTCTCTCTCTATATATCTCTTTCTCTTTCTCGTTAACCCGCACGTTTTACGTCTGTGTGTGTTTCACCGGCAGACCCTAATTAATGGCCAGCACCGGTAATTTCAAATTTCCGGAGGTCGAGTGAGGTCGGGCCCGGCCACTCGCTCTCGTTTTGCCCTTTGAGCGCGACGAACGACAAGAGACTACCCCTGAAGTGATTTCCGCAATAAAGCTTAAGCGCCAGCACGCTAGGCATCCTCTCTCTCTCTCTCTCTCACTCTCTCTTTCTGTTACGGGGCTTACAATTCGAATAGTCTCTGTACGAATGCTAAAAAATGTATTTTAATGAAAACGAAATCCACTAAAAGTAAAATAAGAAAAAAATGCATTACCGTTAATTGGGTAACATTTACTGTCATTTTTTTAATCATTAAAATGAATGCATTTCCGGTCCGGAGAGTCTCGAAACTGCAGCCTCGTGATGAACGAAAATTTACGAGATACGAGTCGAGTACTCACGAATTATATTTGTAACAATATCTCACAATTTGAACAACGAAATGTAATTATATGTTTGTGTATGTATGGATGTAGGGATACTTGATAAATTATTTGGGAAAGGTTAGAACTTGAAGAGAGCGATAATAACGAAATTTTGAATGGATCAAATAAATAAAAATGCTAAAAGAATCTATTGAACGAGATTTATGAGTTTTCATTATTTCTACGTATCATTTACCCTCATCCATCATAATCAGGTCCTGTATCTTTATATTCTCATAAGGCTAACGTTTTCTTTCAATTTAAAAATCACAGAAATATTCTGAGGCGAGAGAAAAATCTCAAAAGAAATGTGCTAAAGCTCGAGATTTAAAGGAAAATGCACGTACTAAAATGCCGTTGACTGCGCTCAAATCTCTCTCTCTCTCTTTAACTTTTATTTCGTTCTTTGCCACGTATTCTTTCTTCGTCCCTCTACATCTTGTTGCTCTCTACACCCTGGGGCGCATTATGTCTCTTACTCGGTACTCCTCAACGGCGAACAACTTTTCCCAAGCCATCAGAGTGAGACCCCGAGCGCTTGCTCGAATGAGCTTAATTATAATTTTCCACCGAGTTTAAGTTACTCCGTGGCTCTGCCGGCGCACAGGCAGGCAGGCGGGTGTGCTCGGCTGGTGCTGCGTGTCCCCGGGCTCTCTGTCGTTGCCCCGTCGAGCGCGTTCAAAACGAGTCCCTCGTCGTCGTCGTCGTCGTCGTCATCGTCGTCGTCGTCGTCGTCATCGTCGTCGTCGTCGTCGTCGTCGTCGGCGGCGGCGCCGACGTCGTGGCTCTCTCACCCTTGCGCCAGCCAAGCCAACGCGCCACCCGTGCTCTCTCCCCCAGTCATCCCTTTATATTTCCTTCTCTTCTCCACGTGAATCCACTCGAAAAACTACGAGCCAACGTATCTCACTATATACGTATTTTACACATTTATACCTGGCATCGCGTTAACTCGGCACAAGCGTCTCCTTGCCGTTATTTATTTATTTATTTATTTATGCCCCGTAGCCTGGAAAACGATCGTGGATCGTGCCACACATCCGGAGCCTCCGATCGTCCTTTAACGCTCGTGCGCCCGATCGAATCTTGGGATTATCCCTTCAATCTATAACGCTCGCCTGTTCGAAAACCTCGAAATCGTTTCTAGGTCGCTTCGGCTTATTTTTATTCGATCTAACTTAACACCTAAACGTCCCGGTTAATGGAAAATATGTCAAGGAAAATGCATCGTATGCGTGCACCATGGAATCGAGAAAATACTTTGCGGATGTTGTGCAAAGTGATAAATAAATTCTGTTATCAATAGTTTGTCATTGTGTGTATTACGTCAAATTTCCCTTGTGGTCTTGTTTGATGTTCAAGCAAACGATACAGAAAAAATTTGAAAGAGTCTGTAATGCACATTTAATTGAAGATCACTGAGCGTTGAACGATATAAAAGAAATTAGCGATTAAAAAAAAAAAAACATCTGAAAGTGTAACTTTTTAGTGCGTCGCATTAAATGAACAACGAGGAAGAGTAAAGAGTTCATAAGGCCAGAACTCTCGGAGAATGAGAAAAGAGAGGGAGAGAGAGAGAGAGAGAGAGAGAGAGAGAAAGCAAGAGAAAAAGAGAACGACGACGATGGTGTGGGCGACTGTACGTTTTATTAGCGCCGACGGCTAGCAGTTAGCCGACAATTTAAACAATTTTTAACTTGGAAACTAACCCGCGGTCGGTGGACTTGCCCGGTATAGAGCCCCTCCGGCAAAGGTTCACCTCCGTACAGCCAAAGGGGGTAAAAGGTAGGTAGAGCTCCGCGGCCACAGCAGCGGCTGTCCCTGGAGAGTTTGCCGTTTCTACTGGCCATCCTGGCAATTCTCTCGGGATGCCCGGATAAAAAGGATGTACTCGTGCAACGTCCAGCCAACTTTGCAATATATAATTATAAGAATAGTTAAAGTTTTAAATCGATACGAATATCCAGAGCTGGTACGCCCACTGTGACTTTTGTCGGATAAAGAGAGAGAGAGAGAGAGAGAGAAAGAGTTTACCCACTGGAGATGGATAGCTGGAGCTGGACCATCATGATGATGGCACCTGCGACATCAACGACGACTAGTCGAGTATAAGAACGATGAGGAAAATCTCACGAAGAAACAAATCAAAGCGAAAAGATCCTGAGTCCTCGATCGAATAAAACTGGCAGTAGTAATGGACGAGAATAGTCAGACACCGAAAAAATTTCATATCTTATCAATTTCAGAATATCTGAATTGAAAATTTCTCTTTTTTTTTTTATTACATTCGCGATACGCTCATGTGTAGTCATGAATAAAGGATCATTGAATTTTAACCCTTTCACTTTCTCCCAGTTTTTTGCGGAGCGAAGGGGCGCGTGGGATTTTTGGAACGAACTTTTCAATCAATGTCTCACCTTGGATGAGTGGAAGGTTTTCCATTTTGGGACAAATCAGGGTCACGCTCCGAGCTCTCTTTTCACTGATCCTTTTTAATATTTGATTTTCAAGTTTCTTCATTCATATATATATATACATAGAAATATATATGATAACCACGTTCAAAGTACGAGCTCATTAACGAAACGTCCATGAACTCTCAATTCAAACGTTTTGCGGCCTTTTGCTCAAAGAAACATTACCAATATGAGACGCCGTCTAGAGATGAAAAAAAAAAAAAACTTAAAGACTCAACAAAATGATACTGTACGTATGGCAAATATACCAGCGGTATATGTGCAATCACGGCTCTGTTATAGAAGTCGACGATCCTCGTCTACGTTGAGGGCAACGCGGTATTGAAATTTTTATCAGAGGAAATACGAGAAACGCGTTTTTCCTCGCGTTGACAGACAGAAAGAGGCATTTCGATCGCCTGTTGCCTGGAGGAATATACCAGTGACATCGCTACACATAATATAGAACAATATATATATATATATATATATATATATTTATCTCTATATATATATATCTCTCTCTCTCTCTATATATATATATATATATATATATATATATCTATATATATATACATATATATACATATACGCATATGTCTACCATATTCTCTCACTCTTCCTAGACTCAACCAGCCAGATAGAGTAGGGACACACACCGGGTAATATGCAAATAGCGCGGCTGATACGATCCTATATATATTGTTTCGCGTGTACAACCACATTGCATGGCATATCATCATGCCAGAAGTGCACGAAGAGAGGCAAAACGATGGCGGGATAGAATGAGATGGAAAGCGATGAAACAGGACCAGCGAAGCACACGCGCGGCGTTTCTACTATAGATCGATGCTTCATCGGTCAGACGCTCCGATTTTGCAGCGAGTTTCTCATTGTGGCAATATCTATATATGTGTACGTTAACTGATATATCGAGTGTACACAGAGAAGCGTGTGGCGCTGCCATAGTTTTTCCGCATGCTGTTGGTATCGGCTTTGATCATAACGCGAGCCTGAGTCTCGCCATTTCTCTCCCTCTCTCTCTCTCTCTTTCTCTCTGATGCTTTGTCTCACTGTATCTATTTCTATGCGAGGCATACATAGACGGTAAGCTCGATTAATTAATGAAGCAACTGCGATGCACGTAGACAGAAAAAGTTGAACAGTAGAGCAAAAGAGAGAGAGAGAGAGAGAGAGAGAGAGAGAGAGGGAAAAGCTTTGTGTCTATCGTGTTTCAAGATTCGTGTGGATTCGATATCCAAACACTCATGCTTTTTCGTTCGATCACGCTCTCTCGGTCATTCGTTTTTGCATTAGAAGATTATCTGCTCGTTTCAGCGGGGTCATCCGGCATCAAAAAGGTACTCCAAGAGCCGCTATTTTTATCCTACCAAAACTATCAATGCATTGTGCACTGCAACATGAAAAAGACTCAAAATTGTACAAGGTGTCGATTAATAGTCAGGGAAAACTGGTTACAGATTATGTATATTTATTAATTCAAGAGCTTTGCACGAGCTTCAAAGGCATCTTGGCTATGGAAAAGAATCGAAAAATTAGAAAATAATGTAACGTATATACGATATATCGTATTTTTTTTCATTGAAACTACATAGAATGTTAAATAATGTATGAAGCGTGTATATGTATGAATGTGCGACACCATTGGGAGGGCGCACTTGCGATAGAGGTATATATATGTATCGTACATATATATATAAATATATATATATACATGTACATACATAGTAAAGTAGTGAAATGAGACTGCAGTAGCCACGTCGACGATTCCGTAATTAAAATAGTTTACAAGCATACACGGATTTTCCTTTTTATCTCTCTCTCTCTCTCTCTCTCTCTCTCTCTCTCTCTGGGGCAGTGAAAGCCACGAGATGGATACGACTGAGAATACTTTATCCATATCTGAAGCATGAAAGGGCTATAGAAAAGGAAGCACAAAAGGAATGAGTATGGGAGAGAGAGAGAGAGAGAGGGAGAGAGAGAAAGAGAGAGAGAGAGAGAAAGAGATGCATTCACGGTAAGGGGATGAGAAAACGGATATCATCGGGGACAACAGATTTCCGGTTGCCTCTTGTCGCATCGGCTTGAAATTCCGTTGCATGCTACACACGTAAGCACATCGAACACTTCCTTTGTAGCGGTCACGAGAAAGAGAGAGCGAGAGATAGGACAGATTGGAAAATATTGGTTCGTTGTACACTCGAGATGTGCGACATATTTGCTCACTTTCTCTGCTCTGTTCTCGCGTCGAGTAGCCATCGATCGTTTGCTTATCGATTCCTCAAACAATCCTAATTCGCGATATCCTTCAACCGGAAGTAGTATCAATTGAGGGATCTGAACACACGATGGTGGTGACCTTTACACGAACTCTCTCACCAATTAATCTCTATTAGTGATTTTGTTGTGTCGCTGACTTTTATAATCGTTCTTAACAGACAATCATCATGAGTTTTAGCATCAGTTAATGAGAGGTTTCACTCGTCAATCGAATGGCTCAATGTATGGATAATAAAACGATGTAGGGATGACAATATCTCGTCGTTTCACGCCTCAACCGTTTAATGTTATAGTGTGTTCGAAGTTAACTATATGTAGTTGTTAGGGTTATAGGATAAAAAAGGTGCACTGTGAGCATTTATCTATAGAATTATCGATGACCAGAGAGAGCGAGAGCGAGGGAGAGAGAGAGAGAGATCAACGAGGACAGGTGAGAATTTGAGTAACGAGGTGAAAGAACTCTCTCGAGTGCACGGACACAAGGGAAATTCCGCTCGTTCGTTAAACGTCATTATCTCGTGGGCGCGTTTATTGCCAGTATCTTGGGTGCAAAGCGTTATGCCTTATGCCTGTACATACTGATATATATATATATATATACTAAACATACTTTATTCAATGTGTAACGGCAACGTTCGAGGCAGAGTCAAGCCAAGTGAGAGAGAGAGAGAGAGAGATCAGCCGAGGGTGCGTTGAAAAAGAGGGTTGACTACTGTAAAAAGAATGTGGAGAAAAAAGTTTCTCACCCCCGAGTCTTTCGCCAACGTCAGGACAGAGGGTGGAGCGGCAGGACGGTCTCGATCCGCACACCGCCTCTCACTCCGTTAGCGGGGCATATTGTAATGCGTCGAGAAGTTGGCGAATAAATCGAAGAAGCGTTGAGAGTAAAATTAGATAACAACTCCCGTTGGCTGCTTCACCCTGGCAGGGGTTCGTTGAGCGATCTCACTTCTTCCCTCTTATTCACAAAGGATATATATATATAGATATATAATAGACATATAAGTCTCTCTGTTGCTTCGGTGCAAGAGAGAAAAGCGATGTGCAATGCCGAGTAGAGGATAGAATGAAGGGAAGAGAAAACGACTAGCGATGAGAAGAGAAAGAGAGAGAGAGAGAGAGAGAGAGGGTACTTTTCGAACTTTTAAGGACCATCCTCTTATTCCACGTTCCTCTTTTTCGCCACCCTCGCATCTCCACAGCTCTCTCGGCCTCTTTTCCCTCGCGAGAGTCAGCCAGCCAGTATTCGTTCTGTCTCTGTTACCCAGCCCACCATTACTGAGAGAGAGAGAGAGAGAGAGAGAGAGAGAGAGAGAGACAGACAGACAGACAGACAGAGAGAGGATTCCTCTCGACTTTTCCGAGCCTTCCGCTTAGGCGCGCCTTACTCTCGCGTTTGGCGAATACACCCTATATATATATATATAGAGGTACATGTGGAGAGAGAAAAAAAGAAAAAGAGACAGGAAGAGAGAGAGAGAAAGGGGAAGTATCTTTTGCCGTATTCCCACCTTATATTCATCCGAGCAAGAAGTCGTGCACCTTTTTCGAGTGCACCAGTAGTCTCCACGACGACGCCCAGATGAGAACGGTCTTCTTCTACGGTCTCTTTTCCAACACCCCCCCGTTCATGCTGGCTCCGACGGTCATTTATCTACAGCTTACGTTATTAGGCGCCAGGCAGTCAGCCTCTTGGGGCAAAGTAAAAGCTAGGACACTTCTCGACATTTCTTTCACTCGTGGATAATGAATTGAATCACTTTTTTTTTGCTACAAAAATAACAATGGAAGCTGTCACGCTTCTTCAAGAAAATATATATGTATCGTAATACCATATTTATCCTCGGGTGATATGAAACTTGTAGTTATTAATTTAACTCCTAAATGAACGGAATTTATAAGGATGAACAAGAAGCTATTTGAAACTTGACAAAATAGATTTTGTCTTCTCCTATTTTACATTGTTATTAAATTTGTTCGTCATATACATAATATTGCCAAAGGATCTCTCATCCCTTCGCCTTTTATCCCATGAAATAATGTGCAGGGTCGTAAACACCCTGATCTATGATGCTTTATTATTAATTTGAGATTGAGCGAGAAGCTTGGCTGGTCCTGTGAGGAAGTTTGCTCAGGCCCAACAGAGTACAATATAAAGCTCAACGAACCGCGTTTTAGACTCTCGCGTGAACTAAGATGCTCTAGGAAACGAGAAGAGTCATAGCTAGAGAGAGAGAGAGAGAGAGAGAGACGGCCAGTGAAAGGTGAGATGGAGAGGCCTGATGATTCGCCTTACGGAACGAGCAATGATCAGAGAAGCGCGACAAAGATGCTGTGGAGCCCCAGAGCGCTGAGACAGAGGGGTCGAGGGGAGGAAAGGAAAGAGGGAGTGAACGGAGTTCCGTGGATCAAACGAGCTATTAGACCCGTGTTACGCCTCCAAGCTTCGAAGCTTCGAACCTTCGAACCCTCGAGCCTTTCTCTCTCTCTCTCTCTGCCCCTCTCTCTTTCTCTCTTTCCCTTTCTCTTAGTGCCTGGTTCATGTTCCTGAGAAACGGTTGGGCGCACTTGCCACGCGTCGACGAAGAGTCGACGGTCTGCCCATTACATTCCACTACTACTGCAACAACTTTCTACGGTCTCTCACACTGTACGAGGCCCACCAGACATCTATTTCCTTTCATTTCCTCGGGGCAATCGTAAATTTTCAAATTCTTTTTAATCTCTCTACACGCAGCGACAATGATTCCCCTTTTTATTTTGCACTCTGGGAAATTGAACCGGTGGCAGCATATGCGATTATTAGACGGTGAGAAGAGAACACGAGCAGTAATGACTATAAATAAATGTGTAAAAATTAACATTAGAATGAAGCAATAAAAACAAAAAAGTACCTCAGAGGAATTATTTCTTTTTATGGAAAATTATTTTAAATAATGAGTTTTATTCACTTGGTGGCTCGACGTACCAAATCAACCCAAACGACGCGAACAACATATCAATCGCATACTCGAATATTTCAATTGTAAATTGTCGGGGTTTAATTTGCTGGTATCCCGGGCTGCTACAATATCCTGCAGATAGACAATTGTAGAGCACAAAGCAGAGTCCGTAACGAGATCCAATTCGTCCTTGGGTTTCCATCCAGTCAGCCTGGAGACATCCAGCTGAAACGAGGGAGGTAGAGAATTGAAACATATACCGCGGTTTGAACGAGAGATCTCGCTTCTGTCTGTCTGTCTGTCTGTATGTCTATCCATCGGGCTCGTGCTCTCTGTTGAACCGATACGTTGTAGGGTCGTGAATCGTTGAAACACCCGTGTGATACGAAGTGATAGCCCAGAGAGAGCACACGGTGTACGTGCGGTTTGCGGTGGACCACCTCCCAGCTGGAGTGCGAGAGAGACCACACCTATCTCGACGGCTGGGGATCAGGAATAATCATTTGTAGCACCGAATACATTACCCGTGCAATTTATTTTGGTTTGTTACGGTTTTGTTTCCATGATTTAGTGAGAGGTCTCTCATTTCGTCTCTCTTGCACTTTCGCTCACGGTCTAACTCTCTCCTCTCTCTTGTTCGTTTTCGGTACGCAAATTCTGCCATCACGCTATACGTATTATATACCAGTGAATTGAGGGTTGCTGTGTATATAACACAAAATTTACACACCCTCTACTGGCAGAGAAATACTAGGACCAGCAGCCCCAGTTTCATTTCTCTCTCCCTTTCTCTCTCCCCCCTCTCTCTCTCTCTCTCTCTCTCTCTCTCTCTCTCTCTCTCTCTCTCGTCACCGCATGTACCCTCTCCTCCTTGTGGCTGGTGTGTATGCGCGCCTATTGATTCTCAACGAGAGAGTAATGTTCTTCCATTAATGATCACGTCCTGAATAAATCATTCGATAAAACAGACCCACCGTCCGTACAGACTCGACCCTCAAACTCGCTGCTCCTGCTGTACTGTGTTTTGTATATTCATATATATATTCATATATATATATATATATATACAGAGGTCAACAGCTCTCTCTCTCTCTCTCGTTCTTTCTGTGTGTGTGCTCAACTGAGATCTGTCCCCAGAACCATTCTGGCAAGGCCTGCCGGACGCGCATATTTCGAGAGTGAACGAGAGCGAGAATACCTCGCAGAACCCGGGACAAGCACCAACAATTTGCCATCAGCGGACCAACTGCATGGTAAACTGGGCTGGATATATATTCCATAGTGTTCCATGCTTTTGGAATATATTTATGTATGTAGACAAGCTGAGGGACTAGCTTGGACTTTAACGTTGAATTTGGAAGCTTCGTATCTCGTTGAAGAGCCATGTAACTCGAGAATTCCGCGTGGCAAGATTCATAGGAGGCACCCTAATAACCCTCCACTTCTATTTTCACGATATACATTATATATTGGTACACACATGTAAAGCCCTCTTGTTCGAGGGTAGCCGGCGACTACTTTACTCAAGTGTTCTCGCCACTCGATCCACTCATCGACGATTAAACGTCCATTCGTATTATCACTACCCTTATCCACTTGAATTTGGAAACCAGGAGGAAAAGCACGGATCTGTGCAAAGATTTACAGCATCTTCCATCTATTGGGATGGACCGGATAGTCCATTTATACTCATCCAGCAATGTTTTTTTTTTTTTTTCATCAATCTTATCATCGGTTGTCTTTTCAAGATACATTATCGAAAGCTCCTGCAAGCTTTCGATAAATTGAAATATATGAAGTACATGATGAAAAAATCATTTGAAAAATTAATTAATCAGCAAGAAAACGCTGTAAAGGTGCAATTTCTCTTATAGAGTCCTCTTTGCAGACAGAAAGATCGATTTAAAAAAAAAGGGTTAATCAGCATTGTAAATTTTCAGACGTTGACAGAATCTCGTATTTTCAAAATACTTTTTCAGCACTCGAATACATTTGTCTTCGTCGTTTCTTTTTTCTTGTGATTCTAGCTCATGCAATGTACAAAGTACATCTCATTGTCATGCATTCCAACTAATTTATTTCCAAATACATTCTCTTTTTGAACTTTGTTTCACGTGCTTTAAAATTTTGTACTACAAAACAAGAGTCCGGGTCGAAAAATCCATGCACAAAGTGTATGTACACGCTCGCGAGGAAAATGAAACAAAGATGCACACAGAGAGAAACTCAAACTCGTATCTTTGAATCGTTTCTTCTTGCATCTCGTACAAGACGTAGCGAGAGAGAATTCGCCAATATATAAGACCAAGTCCCATGCCAGAGAGTCCTTGTTTTCCCGGTCGGGCGTGCTAATACGACTTTAACTTTCAACGCCGAAGAACGAACGAATGAGCGACCAGCGCCTGCCTGCTATGCTCGATCCCTAGAGTCAGGATGCATCTCTCTGCAATTGAAATTGCCGCCTCCTCTCATGCAATATAGTTCACGCTTTATGTGATATATATATGAGTACCTATAACGTGTAGAGTGCATATAAAGACTCAGGAGATTCGAGACGCTAGACGACGACGATGATGCCTAGAATGAAACTCCATTGAGACAAATGGCACGGGAGCGATGAATCATCGTACGTCAGGCAAAGCAAATACAATGTGTAGAATGCATATATATATATATATATATATATATATAAGTATATATATATACATTCAACTCGGGTACTTTCTCCATTTCAACTCTGTTCTTGTTCTTTGCCAACTGTATATATTCGAATTTCAGCGTCCGACAAGCGGCAACAACTTTGTTAGATATATATGCCGAGACACACTCGAAAACTGGGCAAAACTTGGTCGTAACTGCAACGACATTTATATAGCCAAGTCCGAGAGACGTGTGAAGGAAATCATTTTTCTTTCTTTATCTTAGTTTCCAGAACAAAATGTATTAACTTCATGGATTACTCATCGTAAGCAGTAAATTGAAAGAGCCAATTGAAACTTCCACATTGCTTCCTCATAATCTCTGACCCTTCTCAAATGCTCATCTATGAGCGAGAAGGTTTTTCGATTTTCACTTTTTCATAGAGTAAACTTTTTCAATATGCAGGAATTCCAAGGAATACAAGAATTGCCAGTTTCAGTTTGTACCTTTCGTTACTCTTCGTTCGCTTCAAAAGTTAAAGATTTGCTTAATTTTTAATATATGAAATAATTAAAATATTTGAAATTTTTTAGAATCATTTCGCTTTTGTTAATTTTCACTAAAATTCTACATTTTTTTTAAATATGAATTTCTGATTATTTGCAATATTCTCATTATACTTAGATGGATATTTATCAACAAAATGATGAACAATAAAACTTTTCTCCAGTAGAAAGCCAAAAGTGGTAAAATTGTAATGAATAATGAGACACTCATTTTTTTTTTCTCGTTAAAACATAACTGAGAAACATATTCATGTTAAATTCAAATACTGAGAGGGGTGGTTTTTGCATTAAATATAGTAACGACATGCATGGGCCTAAGCGCTGTTAAAAATTTCATTGGAAAAACGTTGAAGCGTTTGAGAAAAGCATGGCAGTATGCTGTATACCAGTACTTTGGTCCAGGAGGAATAAAAAAGATAAAACCAGCAAGAGAGGAGGACGCGGATGGCGCAGGAATACGAAAACACTTTGAGCCTGAACGAAGTGAACGAGGTTGGCGGGGCATCGAATCTCTATATAGACTGTCTACTCTATGGCCCAGCCTGCTCTGTACGTGTATAGTATACGAGGGTATATTAATGTGTAAAAAAAAAGCGAGCATCAAGTGTGCGGAATGAGTATGAGGCTGGTTCAGGCTGTTGCTGGGAATATGAGAGGATTGCAAGATATATAGATAAATATACACAGATCAAGGAGAAAGCCAAAAGCAGTGGAAGAGAGAGAGAGAGAGAGAGAGAGAGAGAGAGAGAGAGAGGGAGAGAGCAAAGAGAGTGGAGGATATGCGCAACTTGAATTCTAATTCCCCGGCAACAAAGCTACATAAAGAGCGTTCTCTCTCTCTCTCTTTCTCTCTTTCCTCCTCTCTCAGTGTTGTACCGAAGCGAAAGGCGGAAGCATTTTCCAATTAGCGTTAAACAAATATCCATGCGAGTAAAGAGAAAAGGAGCAAAAGAGAAGGGTGAAACGAGACGGCGGGCTTCTGGCTTTTTCTCTCTGCCCCGCTCTTTTCGGCGAACGAAAGGCAATATCCGCGTGAGGGTACGGGAATTTAGAGAGGTGCTGTTGAGTTGTAGAACAGAGAGAGAGAGAGAGAGAGAGAGAGAGAGAGAGAGAGAGAGAGAGAGAGAGAGAGCCAAGTAGAGCAAAAGGCCCGGCAGTACTGACGGCGAATAAGAGAAACGAGAAAAAGGCAGACGTGCAGAGAGGTATACAACGAGAGAAGAAAGAGGAGAGTATACGAGTAGTAGGAGGAAAAGATGGGGACGCGAAAGAGGGCGGAAAAGCGAGATGGTAAACTGGAGAGGCCAAGCGCAGATGTAACTCGTTCTCGCAAAAGACGCGAAGCCTTTTCTCGTGATAGTATTGCACTATTAGCAGAGGATCGTAGCAGAAACGGGGAGGGGGACAAAGAGGACAAGAAAGAGTATGGGGTAATAGAGGAAAAGCCAGGAGAGAGAGAGCGCTCGTCGAAGCGAGAGGATCCAGCGTTAAAAGTAGAAAAGAACAAGTGAGCGAGAGGAATCATGAGAACCGGCAAAAGCAGTACAATGACAATAGCGTCCGTTTCGGGGGGAGAGGAAGGGGTGAGATCACGGGGGTGAGGTCGCTTGAATCTCGTCACAGAAGCAAGAAAGAATTGAGCACAATTTCGCATTTAATTAGGCGAGAAGCGAAACTGAGATCCCGGAGCAAACAGGAGGAGGAGAGGAGGGTGTTCCTCTCGTAAGCTTTTGCGATGGCCAATAAACCGGAAACGACGAAAAAGGAACAACCTGACCCACGGGAGATTCTGTTATAGCTCTCTATATATCGTACTATATATCGAAACTATACGTGTGTATGGATTACAGGGTGATGCCGGAATTAGAGGAATTCCTTTGCTCGTGAAATCAACGAGAGGGGCGGAGGGGGGGGGGAGGGGGATGGGCGGAATAAAGCGAAAATCGGTAAAATCGCGAGAAAATTCTGAATTACTCTGTATACATATATACGATGCTTTACTTTTTTTTAACGACAATTTCACGCCAAGTTCTATTTCGTAGCACCTCTCTGAGCTCTGATATATAGCGGGTGGAGAGCCAAGGACTTCCTCTGGAACTTGCTCAAGCTTTTAATCTTTCTTTCGTGTGCGAACGTTTTCTCTCTTCCATTACTGCAAATTAAACTTCGTTAGACGTTCCAGTGTATGACTCGACAGGTCTCGAGTTCGTTCTCTCTCTCTCTCTCTCTCTCTCTCTCTCTCTCTCTCTCTCTCTCTCTGTCTGCTGAGACAGAGTATATATCATTGCTTCATACAAAAAGAAACAAAATAATCGGTAAAAACTCTTTTACCCAGGGGCACACGAATACTTTTTTTTTTTCATGGAGCACATACAAGAGTTAGATGAGACGCCGAAAACAGGGGGCGAAGAGAAAGAACTGCATATGCCAGTATCACAGAGAGTCGCCTGTCTTTTTCCCGAGGGGTAGAGAAAAAAACTCTGAACCAGAGAGTAACATCGAGTACCAGGGAATGAAAGTAGAGCGAGATTTTATCGCGCAGAGACCCCCTGTCGTGTACCTCTCTCTCTCTCTCTCTCTCTCTCTCTCTCTCTGTCTTTCTCTGTCTTGCTTTGCAGCATTGTAGGAGAGTTCTTCGGTGCGATTTCAGAGGTCTCTCTGTCGCTCTCATTCAGGATGTAACGAGGCACGACTTTTGCACGAACTCGTTCTAGTTTTTATATTCAAGCGACGCGACGATACTCTTCTTTTTTGCGAAAAAAAAAAGGAATATGGAAGGGTTTGTCGTTGACTTCAACAATTCTTTCGTTTCATTTTCATTTTTTGTTTTCGTTCTCGCTTACCCTCGGGAGAAGAACTTATACACACAGACACCCAGACACACACATACTAGAAGAACAAACGAGAGAATTTTATGTTTGTTGTTTTTACAGTAAATTTCTATACCGTGAAGTTTCCATGTGTGCCCAGCATACCGATAATTCTAATTGAATATCAGGCCAAATGTAATTATGGGCATGGGATTCGTGCTTCGTCGGAGCAAATAATTCGACGTGGACCACGATCACGTAGAGAACGCACGGCTGGTGTAACACGGGCCGGTATCGGTAGGGAAACTCACTGAGGGGTGATTGTAAATTGGCGAACTCGTGGTCGAACGAGCCAAAGGGGTTGCATGGGAGATTTAGAAGCATCGGACAAGAACAAAAATTTTTTTTACTCATTTTATCGATGCTAAATTTATAATTTATATTGAGAGAACAGGTCAGTCTGAATTAAACGGTTGAGTTATTGAAAAAAAAAAAAAAAATCTTAAATAATGCGTCTCTGATTGTCAACGAAATCCATAGCGAGAATTCAAACAGTTGCTGCATCACTTGATTGCACGAATAGCAGCTCGTTGTATATCAGCAATATAGCAGAGATATTTTCCTGAAATTTAACAATTAATGACGTTGGCAATATTTCGAATGGCGATGATAGCACGATCGAACAGAGAATTGTAGAACAACTGGCATGTAGCAGTGATGATAGACATACCTACCATTGTAAATCAACGATAAATGAACTGGCTTTCTCATCAAAGAGCGCGCCCTCGTAATATCTGTCGGGTGCTAGAATAATCCACTTACCGGCGTGACAACGGTAATTCTCATGAGCTCCCTCCCTCTCTCTCTCTCTCTCTCAGCCTCTATACCACTGCAAAACCGAAGCTATGAGCTTCCCAGCGATCCACGTGTATCGGCCATATGTGAACTCCCAGGAGGTATATTTATACGGTTCTACGGTATAAGCGCGAATATCCTGCACTACTGCCAGCAACGATGGAAACAAAAGCTCTTCGATCGAGGAAGCGACACACGTACACGCACATACAGAGAGAGAGAGAGAGAGAGAGAGAGAAAATTTCGAGCAACATACGGCGTCAGACTGCACAGGGATGCACACACATGGTCCACATCGAAATCCCATTTAACCCTCCGTGCATTACGCATCACCAGCATAAATCGCACGGCCACAGAATTTTCCATAAAATTGCGAGGGCATTGTTATAATTTCTATTCAATATTGCAGTTTTCATTAGCCTAATTAAAATCCTTCAATACACCACTTATTTCTGAGCTTTAAACTGAAATTTTGTGAATTCCAATTACGTTTATATGACGAAAGCATACGGAAAAATGAAAGGATGAATCGCTATAAATTGTAAACCATCGTTCATTTTTCATTCAATGAGACCGATCAATTTTTTGGAGTTTGTGTAATTTGAATTAATAAACAAATTAAAAGTGCGGATATATATTTGAAATTTATAAGGATTTTTGATTTTTATATCGCGAATAGAAATTTATATCAAGTAGTGTAAATTCACGATGGGAAATAATGTAGGAGGTAAGTAAGGCCAATCGAATATAAAAATAGCTGTTACGATAAACTGGTAATCGTCCACCTTGTATTTCCACTCTCGTGATTCCCGAGCCTTTTCGCTTTTCCATAATCGGATATTCGACAGAGTTCATCTATCCCCTCTCTCACTCTAGCCTCCCCCATCGAAGACATCCGAGCATTAATAAGAATAGATGGGCACAGGGTAAATGGTGAAGATCCGAGAGGTGGTCAAAGGGCAAGCCGAGTGCCTACATACAGGAACGTTTCATCGTTCCATGTAACTCTGAACGAATTGTTTCCTTTTCTCTTGGGGTTATAACACGAGACAAGACCTCATGAAACATACTGCCTAGCACAAGAGAAATAAAGAGAAAGAGAGAGAGAGAGAGAGAGAGAGAGAGAGAGAAAATAGCAGGAGAGAAAATATCGAAGCCCGATTTCCGATAGCGTCGGAGCGTACCGGACGCCCTCGTTGCACACTCGTTTCCTCTTACAACGTTGGCGTCTATATATATTACGCCTTCTAGTGGGATATCCTGTTTCTTTTAGACGCGTCGGTCTCGAAAGAATTTATACCCTTTTGCCTTGCCTCACTCACCAGCTGAATCTCTTCGTTTTATACGCGCTTCAATCTTGCTCCGACTGAGCTATAGGGTTGTTTTCGAACCAGAGAATATCCCATGAAATCGCTCGAGGACGTCAGAGTTCGCAGCTTGACTCTCTGATCCTGTAAAATGTTCTTCTTGGTCTAGAAACGAAAATAATAATTTTCCTTCCAGCAAATATATGTCGATTATAAAAACCAATTTGTTTTTAATTACGTTTTGATACTTTTCTCGCCATGTGCGAGTATATTTATTAATCGTGCTAAAGCACAAACTCACAAGACGTCTCACAAATTTCGTAATTTATATTTTTCAGAAATAAGGAGAAATTTATTTATTTTCCGCTTGAAATCTTGCCTGTGTTCATCCCCTAATGGATGATCGCTGTTTGTCGGTCAATACTGTTGGGATAATCACAATGATGGATTCTAGAAGCAATCAGATTGGATGTCCTGACTGAGCTGATGGTACTCAAAGCGATAAGAGTAATTGGCAATGCAGGAGGAGAGTCTTTGGGTTCAATGAAGCTGTTATACCGAAACTATCAGCAGGAACCTCTGGGTACTGGTACACTTTGCTACGGATGGCGAGCTTGCGTTCGCCAGAAACTCCTCCGGTCCCTCGTCACCGCGCGATAAATTTTCGTTAGCGTTACCGATAGTAGTATACCTCTCTATGGTTAATACTGTCTGTGCGATGAACCGACAGACACGCTCTACTAGCGGCTCCTCGCACATCCAAAAGCTTCTCTCTCTCTCTCTCTCTCTCTCTCTCTCTCTCTCTCTCTCTCTCTCTCTCTCTCTCTCTCTCTCTCTCTCTCTCTCTCTCTCTCCCTCTCCCTCTCCCTCTCCCTCTCCCTCTCCCTCTCCCTCTCCCTCTCCCTCTCCCTCTCCCTCTCCCTTTCTCTCTCTCTCCTCTCTATATATGCTTGAAATGCTAATGAAATCCGAAGGGAAACGAGCGATTTCTGAAGGTGCGGCTTATCGGGCCCAGCGATGTACCGGGTTAATCTAACTCCGGGCAGACTTTCCGGCCGCAGGGGTCTCTGGTACCATGGAAGTAGCACTGTGGATAGTAGCTAGTACATTCGCTAGACCTGCTCACTTTCTATCTATTTCTCATGCTCTCATGCTCTCTCTCTCTCTCTCTCTCTCTCTCTTGTATGCCAGGATTTCCCTGGCTGTGGCCAAACGCCCGGTTCATTCGGTCGCGCTCGATGAAGCGGTAGGAAGCCATCCACGAAACTTGTCCTCGAGGCCTCGAGCTTGTGTCCACAGCCCCGGTACAGCACGCTGGCGCTATACGGACGAAACGGGAAGCATACGTCAACGACAATGAAACTTAGTTCGATGAGAAACCCCGGGGTGTCGATGCTCTAAAAGCCACTTCCACTCTCTCTACCGTTCTGTGCCACAGGACAGAGTGAGAAAATCAACCCTCTTGCAGCACAGAGTCTCGGACTTTGGGATATTGCACAGGAAACACGGAAGTTTATGGGTTACTTGAAAATCCAAGCATACAGAAGCGTTGGGGATTGAACGCGGTTGAAGCCAACAAGTTGGCTTGGCTCAAACTCATCTTGATAATAGAGTTGCCGTTCCATTTAAATTTTCCGAGTTAGATTGATGCAAAAAAAAAACTTGCCAACAGTGTATTGAGATTTTCGTGTCACTAGAGTCATTCTCGTTGCAAAATGATGATAAATTTAGTTATCATTTTATTTGGATAGTTTTTTGAGCGAGAAAATCGTAGCTGACGTCGTCCAAGGGTAGATAAGAGCACCGATCAAAATAAAAATGAGCCCAATATTATTGTCAATGCTAACCGTATGTAGAGCGCCATGCATGCATTTTTTTATCCAGTATATTTTTACTGTTTTTAATATTTTTCAAAGCTTTCAGCATTTCTTATTTTATAAAATCTGCAACTTGTTAAAAATTTTGGAGGTTTTTTTCGTCATTGAAGATCTTGTTTAGAATTTCTCATTTCATCTTCACTATACACGAGTGTGAAAATATCGATGGAGAATGATGAAAGTTGTTAAGGGTAAAAAATATGGGCCATGTTCTAGGGTTAAGGGATTCCTCAACTCTGTAATTGACGCGAATAATCGAAGAGCACAAGAGGGCAAGTATTTAACGTCCGCCCATGCAAGGGGCTTTCCGGAATCTAGTACGAAGGCTAACCCAGCCAGGTAGTAGTTGAACTGTTGAATCCCCCGAGGTAAGTGATATATCGATACGTAGGGAGTTGAGAACGGAAGAACGCCTGAACGCACTGACGCTGCTTGAAACCCTCCTGACCGAGCTCAACTTTGAAGTCAGTCCGGGCTCGACGATCTTACCGGTACACGTAGAAAGTTGCCCGTCTTGGTTATCTGACCACGTAAACATCATGTAAATCAATAACAGATTCGATAAACCAGCCCATAGGCATTCAAATCTATGCTGGTCACATCCACATAATTTTCATGAGGCAAAAGCGAAAAATCTTTCAACAAAATTTACAATTTCATCAATCTATTCACACACATGCTGCTCACAATTATCTCGTCAGGAAATCGTCGTGAAATGTTTTTTTTTTTTTTATTTCTCATGGAAATAGTGCTCCATATCACGATTTTTTCAAAGTACCGACTATGAAATCTGGACGCAAAAAATACGAATGCATAGAGCCAAAAAGTTTCGAACTAGTTCCGAAAAACTGTAAATCATTCGCTGATCTACAATTTGAGCTTTGACGATGTCGTTTTGTTATTTATTTTAGTTTTTGATATCCGAGGCTGGATCAAACATTCGTGTATCGACTTCCTAGCATAGATAATACGAAAGTGAAGAAAGCAGAGATGTGCGTAGCTACAATTTTTCTCAATGATTTGTCTCGTCGAGCAATAACACTTGGCTGAATGGGCTGAATGGGTCAGGCAAAAGAAATATAAAAAACCTCGAAATCTAGTCGTGCACGAGTGCCGACTGGGGCACGACTCAGGGTGGGAGGGGAGAGGATAAGGGGGGGGGGATGAGAGTATATACATCGTTGTGAAGACACCAACGACGACAACGATGACGGCGATAAGTCGAGGGGGTTGGGACAAGGGAAAGAGAGAAGAAAGAGGTCGCCCGAATGCAATCGGTAAAGTAATTCCAGTTTATTTAGGGGAGCAATGCAGACTGTCACGAGTATAAGAGCATGCTGAGAGAGGAAAGAGGGAAGTTGGATGAAAGGCGGAAGATACAGGGAGGATCGAGGCGAGAGAAAGAGAACGAGAAAAAAAAGGAAGACAAGGAAAACGTAAAGTAGAGAATAGGAAACGCCCTCGCAAAATTTACTCTCGTGCTGAGAGTACCTTACGGTGTATAACCATATATATATGTGCACATACACATACAAGTATAAACTACAGCTTGTAGTTACAGTGAGAAGAAATATGCGCATATATATACTATAACGGATAACGTACGCATTCAATCGCATTCTCTTTCTTGTATATTCGCCCTTCGTACAAAATTGGGCATCTCAAATTTCACAAACTGTTTCACGGAAATATGTATTTATCCATTGCCCTCTCACGACCCATGAGCGTACGATGAAAGAATGAAAAAAAATAAGTTTGATGTTAGTTCATGTCATATGAATTTGCCAAAAAATTATTCGTCTCGACTTTGCATCGAGGACCAAATCGTTGTATCGGAAACGGGACGAAAAGTGCTCACACATGGAGACTCGTATCTTGGTGGAATGAGAGAATAGGATAGAGGAGAGAAATGGAAATAAAAGGAAATCGAGGGAAATTGAGACGGCTGAGCCAGAGAGAACGAGGAATGGTGGAGGTGGAGAAAAAAAGATCCTTCCAAGTAAGAGTATACCGTGATAAAGGGATATTGTTCAGTTGGGGAGTGCGTGTGTGTTTTTATACGTGTATATCGATAGTCTGAAGCCAAAAGGGCGGATAAGCTGGGCCCATGCATGCCCAATATGTCCTTATCGATTTAGACCATCGATATACACACACACACACATATATATATATATATATGCAGTGTGTATATGAGAAGCTAAATGGACGGATAAGCTCGAGCGTAGAACTTCTGAGAGGCCTTGGTTCTCTGCTCTTGGTTCTGGTGCACAGCCAACGAGGAACACAGAGAAAAAGAAAAAGAGAGAGAGAGAGAGAGAGAGAGAGACCTCCATACCACCGGCAGACGGACAATTCTCCTGGCGTGTCCCTAAAATCCGTTTCTCTCAACTTCCAAAACGCTTTCGAGCCTCGCTCACCCCCGTTAAGCCAGGCAAGATGAGCTTCAGCGTCGACTGCACCAACTTGCCCCGGTCGCCACCTCCTTGGCCAACAGGTCAGGAAAACTTGAGCATCACTGGCAAAAGAGAGGAGGGCAGAGACTAGGCTCTCTACTCCGGAGGACTTTATTGGCTTTTAAGACGGGGCGTAATTAAAATGTAAAGGGTTGTCAGCTTGCCCGGCCGTTCTTCTCTCTTTCTCCAAGCTCGACCTTCTCTTCATCCCGTCTCGGTCGCTCAATCTGGTTCGCCTACGGGGCCAGACGATCAGCCAACGGGAATATAGCTCTGGCAAACCCATCCACGGAGTATAATGCGCTTCTCGCAGCGAAACAGAGAGATAGAGAGTGAGAGAGAGAGAGAGAGAGAGAGAGAGCGAGAGAGAGAGAGAAAGAGGGAGTTAAAGGGAGAGAAGATATCTTTGAGTTTCGTAACTGACGAACCTGCTGCGAGGCAAAACTCTCCCTTCGGAGTTATCCAGGGGATCTATAACTCTCTCGTTTGCTTCCGGACTCCAACTCGAGACTCGGCTAGGACTATATACAGATATATGCATATACTGTACATATATAAACTTTCAGTTTGCCTTTCTCTCCAGTGTATACCGTGAACGAATATTGTTTCCAATATTTTGAAAAAATTCTCTCACGACATTCAGTGGAGAAATATTGAATAATAAAAGACAGCAAATATAGGAAAATGATTTACTTTTCATCGATGTTTGCTGCTGAGATATATTTGCTCAAGAGTTTTATATAAACTATATCGTATGAGTATAATAACTGTGACACAATAGATGTGTATAAGCAACAGGATAGAGACGAGACACTCGCAACAATACAGAAGCGTATAAACATCGAGTCCTCCACCCCCTCATTTGTGACGTGTATGTGTTTTTATATATATACATGTATATGTATACATATAGATGTATTTACCTACTGGGGCCTATGGCCCTCATGTTGCTTCGGGTATAAGGCCCCCTAGCTGTATTACTGATGTTATATTATTCTGTCGTACGCACAGCCTTCTCCGTCAGTGTCTACCCCTCTCAATTCTTGCCCACAGGCGCGGCGGCGGCAGCTGTGAGATATTTTTATTATATACATATATACACATTATATATATATTTATATATATATATATATATATATATATATATATATATTATTGAATCTAGCCAGAGGAAACTGCAGACTCTGAAAGCACAATGGGTATAATAATATCTATTTCCCGGCAAGGGAGACGGGCAGAGTGCTCGTTCACAGTGATAGAACGTACGTATGAGGAGACATACGAGGTAAAACTGCTTGAGAGAACAGTCGCTTTGTGTGCAATGAATATACTTGATAAATTTGTATTAAATTTTTTGCCTTCAAGAATAAGAGAAATCTGAGCTTGATGATCGTTTTACTCATGCTAAGAGAAATCTCCTCAAGTCATAGTGGATTTGCATCGATTTGAAGAAAAATAACATCGAATTAAGAGAGTTGAGTGGTCTACTTTTGTGGAAAATTTCAGCTCGTTATTAGCTGAAATACTTATCGTGTTATTAAAGTTTAAATATTGCCAGGCTGGTCACATATATAAATGAATATGCACATTCATCAGGACATTTTTTTTCGAACATCATATCTATACGTTTTTAATAACTTTCAATCACGTTGGGGTAGAAATAGTAAGGGGAGAAATTTTACCATAATAAAAGGTTTTTTTATGGGAAAGAATCAGGAGGAAAAGGAAAAATAACAAGAGGCAAATTGAATGACAAATGAAGCACGAAATAGAGTGACGATTGGCTTTGTAAAAGTGGCCCTGGTGACCTGTAGCTGTGACGTACGTGGCTGCAATACCAAATAGGATGGACCATGAAGATAGCAGAAGATAACGAGAAACACGTTCGTATACGCGTACTTTTTTTTTTCGTCGAATCAGCCTTGTCTCCTTCGTAGACTCTTTATCAGAGTTCAAGTGGGAGAAATACCCGATCCTCTTGGCTTTCTCTTCCCTCCCATTGGTCCCCTTATTTTCTCTCTCACTCTCATTTTCCCGACTCTTGTAGGCGTACAGCTAAGAGAAGACAACGCGTCCCTTTTGTCGAGGGGATGAGCGAAAGAGTAAAGTCAAAGTATACAAGAAGAAGGGGGACGAGGAGATAAACGATGTCGTCGTTTTCGTCCTCGTCGTCGAGGCTCTCGAACTTTGAAGAAGATCTCCGGTCGGAACACACCCCACTGTGTACATATATATGTATATATATATATATATATATATATAATTGCTACTACATACTACTGTATACACCCTTTGCTCTTGGAAAGCGCGATCTTTGACTCTCTCACGCGTTCTGTTTGTGGTTTATTGCTGGAAACAAAGGGATGGGACATCTCATACCCCCGTGAAAAACAAATTTATTTCGTGCTATAGAAACTTCTATATCATCGATAAAAAATTTATTTCAATAAAAATAAATTTATTTCGTGTCCTCGTAAATTAATCAATTATCATCAGATAATATTTTATTTTACTCTATTTCGATGATTGTATCATTGAATATTATTAATTTAATTTTTAATTATATTTCGAAATGAATTATTTTCGTTTGATGTCAGTGAAATTTATTTAATTTTCATTTAATTAAACGTGGCAGTTCTCTTTTACACAGATGAGAATACGTCATAAACAGAAATAGCAGATTATCATTATTTTTATATATTTTGATAGTCTGTAAAAAATTTGTCGCGACTAGTGAGATGTCATTGTCGGGCTTTTATTGCAAAAAAAATACACATTGCGTCGATTTTGTGACAAGTCGTCGAATAAAACGTGTCGTTCAGAAAATTAAATCTCTCTCGGTGCACAAACACATCTACGATATTTTTTATATTTTCATCTGTACGTTGAGATAAAGCTGAGAGCTTGTGGGTGTATTGAGAGACGAGGATGCAGAAACCAGATAAGAACGAACACACACATAGAGACGATGAGAAAAGCGAGCGAGAGAAAAATAAGTGGATAAAAGCCTCGAGCACGAGGAAAAGGACGAGCTGCAGAGAGTGCGGAGAAACGTTTGAGCGTTTTCTCACGTTCTCTGAAAAATCTGCGCTTTTAAGGAGTTGTCACGTAAGGTTTGTGAAAAAGTGTGGTATGTTAAGCCCTTCATACCGTGACAATCCTCACGATTCATCCTTCAGCGGCTTCGTACTCGCGAAAAAAATTGGCGGGAAAAATAAATATTCACAAAGATTGTTAAGAAGATTTTGTTTGTACATGAAAATTTTTCAGAAAAATATCATTAATTAAACAATATAATTTTATTTTCACTCTCATCATTATCTCCCTGTATTATATTGTAATATTTCTAGATGATAAAGATAAAATATTTCATAAAGAATAATCTACACGAGCTGCAACGTTTGTATATGGATTTATTTTATTTTATTTCGTGTTATTTTTATTTCACAGCAGAGCGAACGACTCCGAACTAACCTTTGAACCTCCCCTTTTTTTTCAATGCCTCGTGCAACATTCTCGAGTCTTCCTGGCTCTGCAGTTGCCTCGTTCCAAGCTGGGATCGCTCGGTTATTCTAGAACAGGCTTGAACCGACTTCTTTTCACCGCTCTTTTTCGCTTCTATCTTTCCACTCACTCGCTATGCCTCTCCTCAACTCATTGAGAATACTCGTTAATTACATACAGCCGCTCGCCTCTTAGTTTCTTTCAACCCCTCTGGATTTTCGGTCAAAGCAGAAGAGAGGGAATGAACGAGAGAGAGAGAGAGAGAGAGAGAGAGAGAGAGAGAGAGAGAGAGAGAGAGAGAGAAAGAGGGGCGTGGGGTAGGGGGAGGGGGGGGGGTGTAAAGCGGGTCTCTCACTCACATCAATTCGTCCATCTCCTCTGCCCCTTTTATTCGAGTGCGCGACTTTCAACAGCTCTGGCGCACTCAGTTTCCGGCGAACCCAAAGAAGTAAAGTAGATGAATCTCGAATTAAATTGCAAAAAAAAAAAAAAAAAAAAACTTTTCAAAATAAGAAGCCCGGACATTCGCAAGAGTGAACAATCTATTTATATTTATATCCACTGCCGTCGTTCTCGAATAAATGTGCGATAAAAGTCGATGACTCGTAGAACGTGAATGCGTCAAGTGATCAAATTTAAAATGAATAAACTCAAGGTATGAATCTTTAAAAAATTCTCTTCATTTTGCGTGAATATATTTTTACACATTTTTTTTTCTTTTTAATTCTCCCATAGGAAAAAAAAATCAACTTTTCACAGTAATTTTAGAATATTTAATAACTGGAAAAGCTCTTGTGATCGAGCAAATCTTTTTGGTTTTATCGTTGTTGTTTTAATTGAGAATCTACGAAGGGGAACCTTTGCCAGTCGTACCACGTGACCAAAAGGCATACATGTGCACCTGTGTATGTACGACATGGAGGTAATAGTAATGGGATTTGACAGCGAGAGAGAGAGAGGGAGGAAAAGGCGCAAATGGCCCATTATATTCGTGGCTGTGGTAACAACACGGTATCTCCTGGTTTTTGCCTCTCCCTCCTACACTCATATCTCTCTCGTGCTACCCTTCTTCCCTACCCCCGTCCCTTCACCCAAAAACACATACACACTACGGGACTGGAAAAGCTCGAGCATCCATTTATTCATAGTGCTTCATAAATAAATGTATGATAGGTGCTCGCGACGCTCACGCCCGGTGAGAGAACACCGCGCGACCACGAGACCAAAACTCTTGCTTTTCTCTACAACGTTCTTCTTCCCATCCTCTCTCGGATCCCTCTTCTATATATATATAGATCTTCTATATATATATAGAAGAGGAATCCGAGATATATATATATATATATACATATATATATATATATATATACATATATACTATACTTGCACACCTCTAAACTCTCGTGGCTTTCTATCTTCTCGTGTACACCATACCAAAAACCCCGCACCACACCGTGTGCAAAACCAGCATCTCTCCCGAGAGAATTCTCCACCACGAGCGTTTCTCGCCACGTTTGCCACCATATGTATACGGTATGTGGATATGTTTATTGGTGATTATACAATACTGCACCATGAGAACGATAGTAGATAAAAACCGACTATATTATTCGCTTACGAGAATAAAGTGGCTGGACCGATAAACCGCGAACTTTGATCAATCGCTCCCACGATGCTCTCTCTCTCTCTCTCTATTTTTCTCTACCTTTGTTTTCCCTCTCTCTGCCGCTCTCATCATCATATATATAGAGAGAAAATGTATTTCATAAGTTTATGTATCTACTTGGTTAAAAATTGGCGAACTCGCTTTCGATATACGTACGTTTTATTTATTTATTTATAAATATGCAGACAGTGCAAGGATAAGCACTACAGTGAACAATATTTTCCAAACAGATTATTTGTGAATTTTTTTTAGATAAAATATTAACAATAATCACAAAAGAATAATATTTTTGAATTATTCTTAATAACTAAGCGTTCTGTTTCTCGGCTTCTCACGTTTTTTTCAGGCTTCTACTTTGGTACAGTCAATTGAAAGATGCAGGTCAATAAGATAAATAAATAGTGCGCAAATTCAAAATGGCGCAAGGCGTTATAACGAATTAAATAAGAAACTAAAGCATGATTTTATTGGCATTCAAACTGGTATCGGGTTAAATACAAAGAAATTGAACTGAACAAACTCTCCTGTTTTCCAAATTCATAGTTATTCATGATTATCTTATTGACAAATAATTTGTTTTTTTTATTTTTTATTCAAGATTATTCTTAATAACTAAGCGATAGCTCTTTTAACTCAACTGTTTAAAGTTTCGTTCTGTTTCTCGACTTTCTCACGTTTTTTTCGCGATTTTGGCCGAATGCTTGAACCGATTATTACGAAATTTATCAGGCTTCTATTTTGGTACAGTCAATTAAGAGATGCAGGTCAATAAGATAAATAAATAGTGTGCAAATTAAAAATGGCCCAAGGCGATATAACGAATTAAATAAGAAACTAAAGCATGATTTGATTGGCATTCAAACTGGTATCGGGTTAAATTCAAAGAAATTGAACTGAACAAACTCTCCTGTTTTCCAAATTCATAGTTATTCATGATTATCTTATTGACAAATAATTTGGTATTTTTTTTTATTCAAGATAATGCCCAGCCTCAAACTCACGATCAGCTAGTTTTGCGTTTATACTGCATACGCGATATCATGTACGACAGCAGAGTTCACCGAAGACGAAGAGAATACATTGAACGAGAGTAAAACGACTAGTATACACCGGGGAAAATCCCTCGACGTGTCCCATCCGTCTAGAGCGATAGACGTGACAGAATATCCTGACTGGAGTGAGACGAAGGGAGATGGAATGAGAAAACGTCGTTGCCGGGGACGTTTGCATGATCTGGGCATAAAAGCTGCGGAGCTTTTGTCTTCCTGTCTCTGCGGACGAGCCGCGACGATACACCGCGCATACGACAACCACGAGTGAGTGCCAGCTATTGGGAAACGCACAGCCAGGTAAAAAAAAAAAAAATATATATATATATATATATATATCGCATATACATATTCGATGTTCATATGTATGCGTACGCGCCAAAAGTTTGAGCGAATCCATTGGGAATTCAGGCCGCTTAAAAGCGTCTCGATTGAATCCATCGGGGAAAAGAGCGATGAAAAAAAAGAAAAAAAAACAACAATGAATAAAAGAAGCTGCTGCTGTAAATGTAATCACGAAGACTCGTTAAATGAATAACAAACGTAGGAAATATTTTCTGTTTTACAATTTGCAACGATTGAATTATTCATATATCGTTACAAATGGCGACAAACTAACTGCATGAAAATAATTTCGACACATAAAGAGAAATATATTTTTATTTAATATTTCGATGATTGAGAACTTTTCTACACAACGATCGATTATACGATGATTGCGTGTCCCGCCGACTTGAGACACGAGGAGAATTGGGAAAATTCGGGTGCAAGAGATAAGACGAAGGGTAGCGAAAGAATTCACGGGTAAAATTTCGCGGATGAAATCTCGGAGGAGAAGCTTCCCGTGTTATATTCCAGTCGTAAAAAAAAAAACTATGTAAGCTCGGAGTTGAACGAGATTTGAGAAAGAGAAAGTGTGAAAAGAATGAAAAAATACGACTCTTGGGTATGTCTGGTGGCAGACAGAAATAAACATACAAAAAAAAAAAAAACGAAGATCTGTGAGTTCGGAGAAAGCGAACGGATATATACGAAGTGAGAAGGCGAGATATACGAAAAGGTGATGCGCTTTATTCTGTAGTGGTTTACTGAGCACTGGTTGCTCTTCGGCATAGAAGACATTGCAAGTACATCCGACGCTGAGACAGAGAGAGAGAGAGAGAGAAAGAGCGTGAGAGGGAGGGAGAGAGAGGGAGAAAGAGCGTGAGAGGGAGGGAGGGAGGGAACAGAGAGAAAGCAAGGCTTTTGTTTCATGTTTCAAGTTATTTCCGAGGGACAGATTAGCCCACACCATTCGAAGTAGCGAGATAGTAAGAGAAAGAGGTGGAGAGAGGCGCAGAGGGGGTGAAAGAAGGAGAGGGGTCTCGCGCCCGAGAGAATGGAAAATGGCACAAGGGAGACTGCGAGCGAGGTGGAAAACTTGGATGCTGGTGTATGCCGCCTAGTTTACAATACAGGATTAAGCCGCGGCAACGGTAGCGGCCGCGCTCGCATACCGTTTCTCTCCTCTCTCAAAATCCTCCTCGTGAAACAGGGCAAGCGAGAAACTTAAAGCTCTTGATAAGCTCTCATGCCTCTCGCCTTTAGCCTGTGCGCCTCTGCTCTGCCACCCTTGGGCTCTCTCTCTCTCTCTCTCTCTCTCTCTCTCTCTCTCTCTCTCTCTTGTTTCCCTCTCTGCCCACTCTCTCTTGTTTCCCTCTCTGCCCGCTCACTGTGTGGGTGCACCCGCGTCTATTTGGACGAGTTCTCGTAAGCTTCGAGAAAAGGGAGTAAAAAATAGCCTGGTCCCCAAAGGGCCAAAGGATTCGACACCATCCTCCCTTGCGACATGCAAACATAAGCACCCTTCAATCGTAAAACCATCGATAATAAAATTCTAACAACATTGTGAAGTTAATATTTTACGGAATGTTAATATTCATCGAAATTATTTCAATAAATATATTTTTCCAAAATTAATCGCATGTATATGCGATTAATTTGCCACATAGTAATTGTATGAATTTTTTTTTCATTCCAAATCCGGCCCATCATTTTATATCTGTGATCCGTTCTTCTCCCCTATGGTTGAAAAAAAAATGCAATAACCACAAGTACCAATAACTTCTCAGATCAACTCTAATTTTACGACGAGCTATGTAAAGGCGACTGACGATGGGAGAAAGGTCGTTGAGGTTTGTTCCAACATGAAATTTATCGTCAAGGGGAAATAATGGCATCAGGAAGAGTGGATCATCTCTCGGATAGCTTTGAAGAATGCGATATACGCGATGCTAAATTCAGTGGAAAAGATTTGCTTGGCAAGAGGTCGAAACCCCGTTGCCACCGTTCGCCTCTCGCAAAAGAAACATCGAGGGGAGAATCTTTTGTGGGAAGGAGGTCAAGGCGCGGCTTCTTCTTCGAGCTATCAAGAATTTTTGGTCTCTGGAAACTCTGTCAGTGCCTCCTTGCATGTCTGCTAAGGAAAAAAAGTAACTGGGGGTTGTAGCTGTAACTCGACTGGGCTCTCACACGTCCAAAATAAATAGTGGGCGCACCGGATATGGGATAGATGTAATGTTATGGTACGTTGACCGCCACGGACCATATGCTAGCCTCCAGCTCTCTCTCTCTCTCTCTCTCTCTCGCTCTCTCTCTCTCTCGCTTCCTCTCTAGCTCTCGCTCTCTCTCTCTCTCGCAATGTAGTGATATATACTTCACTTCTGGTTGCCCTACCAGTTCCCGTGGAAACGAGAACCGTTTGCGGCATAGCAGAGAGACCAAGTCTGCCAGTACTGCAGACACGCTACGCTGAATTTACTCCTCGCCCTCGCCTTACTGCCTGTACGAATTTTATCCCACTTCCTTTTTTTTTTGTCTCTCGCTGACCACAACCACAGCCATTACCGTATCTCCTGCTTTTCCACCCTTGCCATGGCCGTTTCCTCGGAGGCCCCACCGCAGACGCAGCAAGGCTTTTGGCCAGGGAACTCTGAGTTATCACCAAGTCTACATGTCATACTTTTATTTTCGCCAAGTATCATTTTTGGTTATGGTGATGAAAAAATTACGAGTTTCGAATCTTCAATTACTCTGATAATTCATCATTTGATTATTATAGCAATGTGTATTTTGAATTAATTTTCTTTGCGTATTTCCATGACCGTTTGAAGGAACGGATTGACGATAGAAAAAGTCGTGTGAATCTTTCTTTCACTGCACTCTCTTTATTTCTCTCCCTCTCGGCCAAATCAAACGAGATATTCTTCGTTCTGCTTTCAAAGAGAGCCATCGTTTTCAGCTTTTCCCACCTTCGCCGGAGCTATCTATATATATATTTATATTTTTCCCGCTCAAAAAGCATTCTCTATCGCAGTCAGCACGTTGTTTAGACGAGATGCTGGTGGCGACGTTATCTTCGACCCTCCGTTATTCCAGGTCGTTGTAATTTGCATTCCTATGGCATATACCGTAAAATAAAGGTTATCCCGAGCGCGAGGCACGTTCCGAAACTGAATCCTTTGCGCTCTTTCACATTCGAGCTTCTCGTTTCTCTCGCTCCCTCTCACTTCCGTGCAAGATTCCTCCACGCTCTCTTTTGTTTCAGTAAGCTGGGAAGAACCGAAGGGCACGAACAGGGTACCATGAGAAAATCCGTTATTGCGAATAGGTGAAATCGTTCCTGCGACAGAGTTCGTTTTTTTTTTCTTTCTCGTATATGGAGATATCATGTGGTTCGCAATATCACGGGGTGTGGGCGACAACGACCCTTGGGGGATAATTTTCACATCGGAAACCTTTCCGTTCGATACTTGTCTCTCGAACCTTCCATACCATTTCAATGCGAATGCGAGACAATATTCTTCTGCTGAACTCACAATGTCATGTACTTTAGAAAGTTCAAGATTTTCTTACGCTCGAAAAAATCATTTGTGTACATATATTCAGTGAACAAGATCGCTTCAGAAATGATTATTTTTACATTACATATTGATATATTTCTCTAGATCAGAATCATTGTTGACAGTTACTTTTCTTAAAAGTTTTCAAATTTAATTCCAGATTTTAATGCCAAAATTCTTAAAATATCCCAGAAATTCGGAAAATCACATTTACGTAATTACTCGAACTTTGTTAAATTTTCAGCGATCGAGCTACTTACACAGATAGGCTAGGTCACGAGTTCATTTACCGTTGAGTTTGAGGAGAATCAGTCAAAGGGGCCAGATATTATAAAATATTGAAATTTATGAAATTTTTAACTTTTTTGGAAAATTGACATGTTTGCTTTAACCATTACGCTCGAATTGAAAAGTAAACTTCTCATATAAGTGAATTTGTAAATTCTCAAAAACCACTAGGAAGCAATGTGCAAGTTGCTTTTTTTAGATAATGCTTATCATTTGTCAGCTTTTTAATCTACAGTGCCTATTCCTGTTTCAGGTAAAAATTGAAGGAAAAAATGATGCGAAATGAAAAAAGTGGTCCATCTAGCTCCGTTGCTTCTGGCCAAGGTGTATGATTGAAATTTTTCGTAAAATATAGTTTCATAATTCACAATCAATCAGCCGGAAAATCGTTGATAATCTTAATCAATTTTATTTGGTAAAATACCGAATTGGTTATTCGAGTCACGCGATACCGCAGAACCTGACCCTGACGAGAAGAGAATAGATAAGTTCTCGTATAAGCGGTTTGCGAGACGGTGAGGAATGAGAGAAGAGAGGGTGCCTGACAAAACAGGCTGAAACAACTCGACCGTCGCGGGAAGGGTCGTGTTTTTACAGAGACTTGGTCAATAAGTCTTCGCCGCGAGGTCACCCTTCTCCGTTACTCAGTCGTCTGCCGTTTCTTCTCTCTTGTCCTTGCCCCTCTTTCATTCTCATTTTCATCCCCTGTGGCGATTCTCTAGTTTCTCTCGCGTCGAGAGAGCTAGCCCAACTGAATCGTCATCTTTCAACCCTTCGACGTAGCTGGACAGTCGAGAAATTGTAAAAAAAAAGAGACTCACAGAGGCCACTGTATTCTCTTGCGAGAGGTCTGACATAGTCGATCTTTTTCCACTAGATACCTGGCTGATTCGAGGGTCAGCTGTAACGTAGATTTTTATCACCGAGGGAAGTAATTCGCCGGGTTGAAGAGCATCGAAGACTTCTCGTAAAGTTCCAATGGATCCCGGATGCTCTCAGAGAAGATTTTTTGTCTTTAACGAGGAAGGATGAGAGATCGAGTTTAGAGAGGAAAAAAAAATAACAGGAGAGCCGCACAGGTGGAGGGTCTCCATCACGTTCGACCTCTGCACTCTTCGAAAGTTGGCTACTGAAACGAGAAAGCTTTTTTCGTGATGGCGTCCTCGTTGTTGTCGTTTTCCCAGCGTACTATCCTAAATCGCGTTAACCCTATTTCCACTTCGTGCCTCTCTCCTTCTCTCTATCTCTCTCTTTCTCAACCTGTCCAGGAGCGCAAATTCGTACGTGGGACTGGTCCGGTATGTGCGAGAACCCAGAATCACTAAGTAGGGGCTTTACCGAGCAAACATCGAGAAATAACGTGAGTGTCAAACGGACAAGAACTTGTGAGCTTCGAGGACAAGGACAGGAGCAACGACCTACTTTCCACATAGTTATATATATATATACGTGGATACAAACATCAGAGGATGTATGGGAGCAGAAACAGGCCGGACCGAGAGAATGAAATACCTGTTTCTAACGATCGCACGAACACACGGTAATGTTTTCAGAGGCACCGGTGAAAGGGGGGGGGGCGGAGGATGTGCAATGGTCGTCTAACAGCAACGGAGTCAGCCAACGGGGGTGTTCAGCTCGGTCCGTAAATCTTGAGGGTCGTACACGCTACCTAGCATCCAAACGCCACCTGCCCATTCTCCCACTTTCCATGATTAACATCCTCCTCGACATCCGCCCCCCCCCCCCCCCCCCACGCCCTGCTCTTGCTTCCTCTCTTACGTCGAGAGCACCGAATTCCGGATTGTATATGTATTCCATGGTTATTCAAAGACTTCCTCTGCTACACATCCCGTCTGCAATCTCGGCAAGTTTCAATTTCTCATAACTACCCAAAACCGACCCGATCATACACACACACACAACTTTACCTAAACGTCTTTGGTTTTTCGTTAGTCGTAGTTGGTCCTCCCGCAGCTTGCTTGGTACTCTATTACCCATTTTCACTGCTCTTGGTGGAGCTTTTGACTAGTTTTTTACCGAAGAATTCTGGTAATTTTCACTCAAATGTTCCGCATATAACAGACAAATGTTGAAAAACACGTTGACAGGTCAATAAGTCTGGATAATTATTCAAATTCAACATGGACGAATATAATGATCGAGCAAAATAATTTTAGTCTGAATGATGTCCAACAGTGATTCCAGGCTACAATGATGATCGATCGATTCATTTGTCACGCGATCATTGGATCTTGAACGATGACGAGCTCCCATTATATTCAGCGAGCAGTACGTGCTTAATAGACATTATAGGCTGAACCGTATACGCTTTCGTACACACATCGTAGGATCAAAGCTGCTCGTGGTTTTCATCATTGTACAGCGATGGGTCCGTCGATGCTGTTTCGCAGTGAAATTGGAAAACGTGTCCACACGCCATTCACGTGACCCGTCCCATTTGTAGTACATCCAACACGTACCATCAGTTTGCCAATAGATAGGAATAGCTGTAAACCAGTATGAAGGCAAATCCCCTATCGCGAGTATGTATTAGCTACCCGAGAGACGTATAAACGAGGGCTGCGAGCATCAACCCTCCTCGTTTTGACGCTGATTCTCATGATTTGACCGATTTGCCGAGGCATTAAGCGCACGCACACACACACACACACACGCACACGCACATACGGTAACACGTGATGCACAACAGCTTAACTCGAGGCTCACAGAGCAAAGGCCACGAGAACGTGTGCCAAGATCGAGCATGTGGTGAGCTGATAGCCCTGCTGGATTGGCCAGTACACACAATTTGATTCGGCCAAGCCGTTGAAACAAAGAGAAATGAACACTGAGAGAGATTTGTCGCAGGTTGATGCTAAGCGAGAGAGATTATTGCATTGGATAGGAAATACAATGGAATAAGCGAGGCTGAGGGAAGCGGCGGTGGAGAGAATCCAAGAGGGATAGATTGAGCGAGAGAGTGTGTAACGGGTGGTGGAAGGCAACATGCCAAACTGTCAGAGAGCTAGCAGGCTGCTACTACAGCTAGGAACGCTATACACATGTTTCTCCAAGCTGGGATCGAGGGTAACGTTTGTAGCCCCATTGGTATGCCAATACCATCGTTGCCCCGTCTCTAGCTCTTGCTCTCTCAGCGCGCCCACGGTTAATCCATCTGATAACCCTTTAACGTCACTGTGACCTACTAGGCTGCGTTTGCACGCACGCACGGCGCTCACGATCGCCTTACAGCAGTTCCTCGGCCAGCCCCAGCCATCCAGGCAGGACGCCGGCAAGTGAGCACAGGCCTACAACATGCTATACAGACCTCTAACAAGCAAGGGACCAAACCAAACCCTCCTGTCTTAATCGCCGTCTTGCTCCTTCGTCCTCGGTACAACGAGGTACCAGCGGCCCTTGTACGACTTAGTGGGGCTCTTTCCACCACCTCTTTCCACCTTTATCTATGGATCAATCGGATATCTCAACTATTAATCTATCATACAATATTTATTGATTTATTTTGATGGACAAAATGCTCTTACAATCATCGTTGCGATACTTCAATTTCATTATTTCATTATTATTATTATATTTTTTTTTGTAAAATTACGCAATCACGTAATTATGGGTTCGTGAGCTATTTTGGTTATTGGATATTTGATACGATGATGATAATATAGAAATTGTGTCGAGATCGGATGAAAACCGTTCTCGATGACAAATTTCATTACCTACGTCAATTTTGAATTTTAAGCTTTTCCACAGGCGATACGCCTGACGCAGATTCAATATTCTGTCATTCAGTTTCATTCCATGACCCACCTCTAACTATTTACAATAGAATCTTTTATATACGTATACGTGAGAAATGACGATGGATCGTAAACTGCCAATTGAGTTGGTGCTTGCCGGACGCCCTCTTGGTTATTTACACTTCCGAGACTGCAGTCATTTTGTTCGACCACACATTTTCCACGTGAGAGGTCACACAATAACAGAGTGTGTGTATGAGAGAGAGAGAGAGATAGAGAGAGAGAGAAACTGCAACCAAACCATTGCCAAGCTGGAAGGCCAACTCCGAGAATAATCCCAAAACTGCCGCTACAATTTGCTACACACGAGAGCTGCGGTGTAACTATGTGTAGAACTGTGTAGACACTTTCGCAGGGAATATCGCGTAGTCGTATAACTCGGTGACGGTCGATGGAGTTGCACAGCAGCAGGCAAATGGTGTTCGAGCAGTCTACTCAACTGACACTATCCCTCTCTCTCTCTCTCTCTCTCACACTCTCACACACATACACATATAGACACAGGCACACTCACATAGTTGAGAGAGGGTTCGGATACAGAGGCAGAGACGCGAAATGATGCGCTCTGTACAAGCTGCGAGAGGGTGTGTGGTTGGTAGAGAGAGCCAATGGGTCTCATAGTTATTGCCATGCATATGGTGCGGACTCCTGACAATAAAACGGAATAGCCCTCGGTGCGGGTTAAGGGGTGCATTATACATATAGAGAAAACACTATGGTTACAGACCAAAGACTATACGAGGAGGTGTAAGAGGGTCCATGGTGGCCAAGGGTGGAGAATTTCAGAGTCGCCTTTAATCGGACTATCGGCTGCTGCACCGGAAGTGAGAGGACAGACGCGAATAGCATTATTCACCCATCAGCACAGGTAGCCACCTACTTTCGAATTTCTCGTCGTTCCTTACTTGCCCGCAAAGCACCATAGCGCGCTATATGGACTTATATAGCTTTTGTGCTCGCCGCCTAAGCTCTGCGCTTTCGCCTGCCTGCAGTTCGTCGTCTCAAACCGCGAGAGTATCGGAGTTAAGCGTCACGTATGCTGCACGAGATCGTTGTAGTCTGCTGCGCGCTCTGGTACGAGTCCTTTAGACGTATATTCAAACCACTGGCTCTCTGGCTCGTCCCGTATGCTGCCCCCCCCCCCCTCCCCATACAGACTGGAGGAAGATACGCTCTCTATTGCATACTGTGGCTACCGGATCGTATCTACTCGAGCACGAAACGACGATTTACATTTAGTAACAGTTTCCAATTGCTATACACGAGAGACTCCACGGCAGACAGGATCGGGGCAGAGAGGGGAGCAGTAAAACAGCAAGTTAGAGAGGTGGAATCCACTCTACTTTGCGGGAGAAAACTATTTTATTACTGCGTCGTCGTCGTCGCCAGTGCAAACGAACACGATACGAAAAGCTCTCATGTGTATATGTGTGTTCTCGTTCGAAGAGGCAGTAACCAGCTACACGTCGTCTTCCTCCACTGTATCTGACCACTTCTCAATGAAGTTGGAGCCCGCGGGACACGAATATAGGATAGTAATTTCAGTGATTTCCGAGAGTAGAGCAACGCATTAAGATCATCCGCGTTGGAGAAGTTTCTCGGAGTGACGACCACAAACGTCTTTCAATCTACTGAATGCGTGGACTATAATACTCATATCTGGTTAGAGTTGACTGCAGGACAAAAACAAAGTGTTAACGGAAGGAGATTGGGTAGATAAAGATAAATCTTTAAACTGATAAATCGTTAGACTGATAAATCTTTAAACCGATTTTACCCACTCTCCTCCCTTTCCTCCTTTTTTTTCTTGACAGGAAGTAAAGAAATTTTGTTGATATCGTCTTTTGAGTCTGGACGCCGGGGTCACCGGGCACGCCGGGTTCACCTCGGTCCACGTAGACGCACTTTTTACTCTTCAATCTTTGAAAAAGCTCCATTGATTCACTCATTTTTCTGGGCATCCCCTGTACAGCTGATTACTTTTCTCGGTGTCAATTTTGATCGTTTGACCTTTCGAAGAAAATGGATTTGCCCCTTCTTTATATACGATTTTCTTCCTCCAAATTTCACAAGCGCATTTTGTACTAAATCAATCAAATTCTTCTTATATTCCATATTTTAGCGACAAGCGGGCACTATCCCTCCGATACACCTTCATCTCGTGGGACCCGTTGTGATCCTCTTAGGGTCGCCTATTGACTCGGGACTGTTTCCTTGACTTATTATTTCTTGTCGGCTTATTTGCAGAGGTTTGAGCCCCCCCCCCCCTCCCCCCCTCATATACTATGGCAGGAATGTACATCTCTTGAGTTTTTTTTCTGTAGAGCTTGACTCGTTAATCCTAATTTAACGGTGTCCAGCGACTCTATCGTTATCTCATTATACTGATCATAATCGATAGTTTGTATTCCTGATCGTATTTTCAACAGGAATAAAAATTATTGATTCCAGTACGGTTTATCCTGCTGGAGCATTGACGCAGACTCCTTATGATTTTCATAAGACAATGATTTTTTGGTGTCTGCTGCGAGTGATAATCTTTATATTACTTAATCATCGTGTATGGTAATTTAGACACAATACTGCTAATCAAAAATGTCGCAATCGGATGAGACAGAGAGAGAAAGAGAGAGAGGGGGAGAGAGAGTACATAAGAAAGTTTTGGGAAAAGTGAAAACGAGGAATAGGATGACAAAGAAAGCATTCGCGATTTCACGAACAGCCCCTCGTCACAGTAAAACAAGCGAAGCAAATCCGGGGAGAAATGGAAAGAGCAATGAAGAAACGGAAGCGTAGTGAAGAGGGTGCGAGATTTTCGGCTGTATGTACGAACAGAGAGTATAACGATAGAAGCGGTGTCCGCGGGCTGGTGGGTTTTACAGAGAGTGCAAATTAAAAATACAAAGAAGCGTGTGCGTAGAGGGAATATAAGGGATGATGGTGTCCTCTCGCTTTTCCTCGCAATACGACGAGGGACGAGATAGCAAGTCTTGTTGCAAAGGGTCTGGGAGTAAAAGAGGAAAACGTATAGCAGTTGTATGGGATGCAAGAGAGAGAGAGGAGTGTGGAAGTAAGGAAGGAGGAACAGTGTTGTCAGGAGTCCAGGAGAACCCAGGGATGCCTAGAATTGAGACAAAGGATACCGACGGCGAACAATGGGCTTGTAATCTCGAGCCCTTAGAACCGGAGTAGTAGTAGTCAGTATAGAATCAGAGGGGTAGATGGTCCTGTATGTCTGAACCCGTACGCGTTGCTACGGTCTGCGTTTCGGCCAGGACATTGCAGAGCGTGAAGCCTGACGCTGGTGTTGGCTATCAAAGACCCTTTTGCCCTTGTTCATCCGGCCCTTGCCCTTCGTTTACTCTCTCTCTCTCTCTCTCTCTCCTTCTCTCCCTTGCGATATCGAAGCGATGGACAAGAGAGAAGGAGCAGTGTTGGTTGGGGAAGAGGAGAGAGAGACAAGCCTTCAGCCTCGAATGAGTTCCGGACGTAGTCTTGTTCGACACCAGCAAAATCACACAATGAACGGGTTGAACGAATCAATTTTTTCTCCACGCGGTGGCTCCACTCGGAAATTCCATTTCCCGTGACCAGCGGGGGACTGATCACAGAGAGAGAGAGAGAGAGAGAGAGGTGCGATACAGGAAGGATAAAGCATGGCACCGACGTTGACAAGGACATTAAGTTGGTGGGTAATATTGAGATGTAAAAAAAAAGTTTGCGAGGTTTCGTTCAGGCAGCAGATAAATAAAATACTATCAACAGATAGCCATTATTCTAATGATCAAAGAAGAATAAATATTTTTGCAATGTTAGGGACGCACCAATGGACCAAAAAATACTAAAAACTGAAGCTGTAATTTCGTATTTTTCAAAATATTGTTTTGAATTATTGTATAAAATAATAATTAATCGAATTTAAGCGAAGGAAGGTAGAAATTTTCTTTCGTAATAGTTGTGAATAATCATTCCAATGTAAAATAATTTTAAACGGTTTTTTAATCGAATTATGTTCGTTGCTCAGTGCTGGTGAGGAGATTTATACAGACATATGATAAAATGAGCATTATTCAAGATCGAAATATCTCATTTCTGGCAGAAAAAGCGAGTGAGAGAGAGAGAGAGAGAGAGAGGGAAAAAGAAGCATCAAAAAATGTCGTCAAGCCCTTCTCGAAATTGGATACGTATTTACAGGGTCGGGTGATCACGTGCGAAAAGCCCTGGAAGTGGTATTCATCAGTTTCCCTTGGGTGTCGGCTTCATCGCGACGAGTTTGGGTCGCGGTTCCTCTTGTGGCTGAAGCGCGAGAGAGCCGCCTCGTCGACGCTGCTGATGCCCCACAAGCCGAAGAAAGAGGATTAAAAAATAATTTACATCGCCAAGTTTCCATTCTACGGCACTTCGTTGGAGTACCGCGCAGAGCATCTCGTCACACGAATAACCAAAACGTATATCTCTATACATACCTACAGCTGGTACACACATATACACTCTTTCGTTTTTTTTCCTTCGCCTACCCTCAGTTCTTTCACGCTTTCTCTCTTTTGGTCTCGCTTTCAGCGGGTTACTCTGTCGTCACTCGCTTGCTTTCTCGGCATGTATACTACTCAACGAGAGAGCCTCTGTCGGTCTCTCTCTCTCTCTCTCTCTCTCTCTCTCTCTCTCTCTCTCTCCCTTTAACTCTCGTTGGGAGAAGAACTTCCGCGGATTACCATCTCACCACGGTTCTCGTTAATATTTATTAGACGCCTCGCATCGTGGCGATGGCCACAGTCTCTGTCTCTGTATCTGTCTTTCTCTGTGTGTGTGTCTCTCTCTCTCTCTCTCACTTCAACTCTCCTTCCCTCTCACTGTTCTCTTTTACCCATTCTCTTTATTTCTTTCGCGTCCGTTCGTTCTCGCATAACAGAGCCAGCACCAAGAAAGGAGAAACTTTCACCCTCTAATTTAGCACGCGGTTTCCCAGTCTCTCCCACACTCTGATACTGGCCCGATGCTGGCTGCTCGAGTTTCCACGTTCTATGGCAAAAATTAAATATAAAGAAAAAGATTTAAAAAAAAAAAAACACGAAAGATGAAGAAGAAAAAGCAGTAACGACAGAAAGAAGGTCCTAGATGTGGTCCGAGATGACGCTGGTGCAGCCAAACCATCTCGGGTCTTTCTAGGTGCATTACATGTGCCACGTTTATGCTTCACTCTCACCCTCTTTTTATCCCTTTTGCCACGTCGTGATATTTCTTTCTTTCTTCCAGATTATTCATGGTTTTCATGAGAAAAATATTTCACCAACTTTAATCCAACCGTGATGACCCGAGTCCTCAAGGGGATAAAAAATACCGAGAAGAAAAAACTTTTCACTTGGCCGTCCCCATTACTCTGAAGACAATTCCCTCCTTTTATTACAGACTAAGCTCGCGTCTAGTTCTCGCTATCTAGGCTTTGGTATTCCGATATTACAAGAGGAAGACTATGAGAAAATTGATAACCGATCATGCTATGAGCTTATGAGCATGGGTTTAGCCTACCATATCCAAGAAAGTTTAGCTTGGAAATATAATTATACTCGTAATATAAGTCGTAGTATCCCAGGAATAAAAATATGAAAAGATTATGACACATGTCTTGTTGTACAATTAAATTACAAACAAAAGTTGTAAATCTAGTTCCCGCTATCTAGGCTTTGGTATTCCAATATTACAAGAGCAAGACTATGAGAAAACTGATAACCGATCATGCAAGAAAGTTTAACTTGAAAATATAATTATACTCGTAATATAACTCGTAGTATCCCAGGAATAAAAATATCAAAAGATTATGACAATCTTGTTGTACAATTAACTTACAAACAAAAGTTGTAAATCTAGTTCTCGCTATATAGGCTTTGGTATTCCAATATTACAAGAGCAAGACTATGAGAAAACTGATAACCGATCATGCAAGAAAGTTTAGCTTGAAAATATAATTATACTCGTAATATAACTCGTAGTATTCCAAGAATAAAAATATCAAAAGATTATGACACATGTCTTGTTGTGCAATTAAATTAAAAACAAAAGTTGTAAATGCGCAATGTCAAGACTCTCAATTAAAAATACGTAGTTGGAAATTATAAAAAAAAAACAAAATTATTGCAAAATCTTCACATTCTGTTAGTTTTATTTAAAACTTAACATTCAAAATTACTATTATGTAATAATCAAGTGATTGATTTTCGAGCAATAAAATCGTAATTACGATTCCAACGATAAATTTTTGGTGACATAATACTATGAAATTGAAGGCGATAGGGCGATAGGAATCATTTGCGATGGCTAACCAGTCTGACTATATTAGCTCACAACAAATCTCTCTCGATCTCGGTTGGTCCAAATGCGAAGTTGTATACTCCTATGTATATTCAAAATGACGATCATCTATCCCATTTGTATTATACGCACACAGTAAATTGATAAATGTGAATCTACTGTGTGTGTATAATACAAAGATTCACATTTATCAATTTACTGTATATTATCGTGGTTGTAATATATTACAACCACCATAATATACAGTAAACTGATGAATGTGAATCTACTGTTTGTGTAATACAAACGGGATAGATCGTCGTCGTGGTTTTAATATATTACAACCACGATAATATACAGTAAACTGATGAATGTGAATCTACTATGTGTATATAATACAAACGGGATAGATCACTGTAAACTGTACAATATACAGTATATTATAATATACTCTATACATAATATATCGTATAATACGGAGTGACTTGTACAGTTGTAGATCGGTATATGGGATGGATGGTCACAGATATATTCACCAAATATATTATAATACGGAGAACTAGACGACGAGCCGGTTACAGCCCCCGTTATCTTGTACAACAACCCTATCCTCCTGTGCTTTTCATCCCCCCTTTCCCCACCATTTTCCCGTTCTCGACAGGGATGAGATAGAGCGAGATATGTGGTTGGGAACATGAACATAGACCACAGGTATCCACATAACAGCGGGCACACCTCTCTCTGACAAAGCCCGTACGTTCCGGTTAAGCGCAGCGAGTTTGCTTGCTCACTCGGCCTCGCTCGCTGAGCTTGCGCTATCTCTGCACTCGAACGTCCCTCCAATCTGCGTCCGTATTAATTATGGTACTCATTAAGATATCCGGTAATTCGTAGCGCGGGCAAACGCACGCGCGCGAACTCTCCGTGTATCGCAGAGAGAGAGAGAGAGAGAGAGAGGGAGGGAGAGAGAGAGAGAGAGAGAGAGAGAGGGAGAGAGAGAGAGAAAGAGAGAGAGAGAGAAAGAGAGACATGGCTGACCCGCTATCGCGCTACAGGCAACGTTTCTCTCCAGCAACACACAAACTACTACTGCACACACACACACACACACACACACATATATATATACGTGAAACTACCAAGTGTTGTGAGCTCGTCGTGGCAGAGCTCGCTCTCAGCCTCGAAACGCCCGTATTAATTTAGCAGCGGCGTAATTTTCGTTAATTAATTGATAGATTGTCAACCGAGATAGGCAGGTACAACCGCATTCGGTGTGAGTTCGGAGGTTACGCGGGGAATTGATGCGACAGAGGGACAACGAGGGAGTGTCTGGCGCAGTGAAGAGGAAGAGTGGGACTCGATAGCCTATATAGTACACAACATGATATAGCATATGCCCATGTGTGTGTGTGTTTGTACGTAAGTGTATGTCTTCATGTATTAGTATTTATATGTATATAGCGACCAGAGAATTTGACTATGAACGATACATGGGAACACGATTCGCTCTCTCTGTAATCATCTACGGATTAATTAAATTCTGTGTAAACGCCAACGAGTGTATGCATATATATATATATATATATATATATATATATATATGTGCGAGCTACTCTCTCGGTGCCGCTTTATTTTATCGCTTTTGTACGTCCTTCGTCATTTCACCCTGTCGATTATGTATATTCATGTCTGGATATGTGTGTGTGCGTGCATATACCCGATTGAACTCAATTCAAATATATATATATATGGAGGAGCTTATCGTACGCGCGAGAAAAAATGCAGCTCTAAAGCATCGAAATTGAGCGACAATTGCTCAAGCGAAAAACTCATTAAAATTTGAACAAATAAAAGTGTATTCAAGTACAGTAAACTATATATATATATATATATATATATAAAGTTTACATGATAACATAACCACATATACGTTCCGTTGAACAATGAATAATAATTGTCGATTTAAAATTGGTCGTTATTAAATTGGACTAATTTTTGAATTCGATATATTTTGATTAGATTGGATTTGTTTGGATTATAAAGATAATTTGTAAATTAATTGGATATAGATTTTCATTCATTTTTCTATCTATATAATTCTCTCGTGAGATCGCTCGACAATTTCCTCTTGGTAAAAAGTGCAACGTGTTTCAATCCTATTGGAGTACAGCCAGTAGCCATTGCGAGCAGCCCAGAATCTCACATAAAACCGGCAGAGACTCACACACAGTGGGAAACACAGTGTGTGTAAAAGCAGAAACAGAGCATGCTTTTCCATACTCGGCCGCCATACCGCTTAAATTCATAAGAGCCGCGAAATGTGGTGCGAATTTGCGACTTGCCAAAGTTAATTCCCGTTTTGGCCGGGATTACGCGTAAAGGTCCTTTCTCCTGCTAACTCACCCCGAGATCTCCCATGTGTGTGTGTGAGTGTGTGTGTGTGTGTGTCCACTCTCCATCTGAGCGTTTCATACGAAAGCTTTTGCTGCAAGCTTTTGGCCTCGGAAAATGTTCACTATACATTCATCTCTTTCGTACAGTACATGACTCGTTTTCTCTCCACCACGGTTTTCCCGACCACTTTGACCCCTCTCAAGAAAGGTCGTGCGGTCAGTTCTCGTCCCTATAATAACCCTTGACCGAGGCTAACAGTAGAGTTTCCGGATTTTATTTATAAAGAGGGAGGAAAATTCAATGTCCAAAATCTCCTCACGACTAAAAGCATCAAATTGAACATACATTTTTAGTTGTTTGCGTTAGTTGCACGAATATATATTAACGCTACAAAAATTTGTAATTTCTTCCGAGAAACTCTATCGCTGCTGGGTTAATTTACATGTTTCATTTGTGATTGTTTATAGAATATCCGTTGGAAAATCAGCGTTAGAAATTTTGCATCAGTATCAGGCCAGTAATAAAGTAATTCTGCAATTCGCTCGCAGGACGCTAACAAACTATACTATACTATTTACTATTAATGAATTGATAGACAAAACTAGACACTCGCGGCAATCTCATCAAGACAAATTCTGCTCGTTTCGAAGAAGCAACCGAGACGCAAGATTGGGGGTATAGCTGATAATCAGACGATACACCTCGTACACCTCTCTAGACGCAACGGAGTCTCTCTCTCTCTCTCTGGCTCTCTCATTGCTCTGCGTAAGGTTCCTTCAACCCGTGGTTACTAGGATACGCGACACCCCTTATTGCAAAAGCCCTCTCGCTCGCAGGTAACTATGTACAGAGAGCATAGAACGTTACGCTCTCTTACTCCTCTAGTGTATTTTCACTCCTTGATTTTCTCTCGGTCTCGCGATTCTCACACGTTCTATACATATATTAGACTTCCTGTGCGGTTTCCCACTTCGTTCCCATCTCGGTCGGCACTGATGTATGATTTAATGCTGGTTTCGAGACTATATACAATATATTATATGAATATTGTACGAGGTACAGAGCACTGAGGCAAATAGACAGACAACGGAACCGCCAGCCATCTCGTGGCAAGCGAACGAAGGAAATGGCGGACACAGCGAGGAGGTAGTATAAAGGATATATACATATAAATATATGTTATGCCACGAATATGCTATATATAAGGAATAGAGAAAACATGGAAGGTGTGCAGGGTGAGCTGTTGCAGGGGAGCTCATTAATTTACCAGAAAGTGTCAAAGGGTTGATTTTAACAAGGTTCTAGGGTTCGCGTCTAACCCAGCAGTATTGACAGATTTTTGTCAGCTTCAACCAAGTCCAACTGAGATGCATGAGGCGATTTTCTTCCAGAATAATAATCATGGTGGAGTGATCAAAATAACAACAATCAAAGTGTCACCTAGCAGTGAGAAGCGTGATATAAATAATGAATTAAAAACAACAACATGAGTTAGATTCCAACTATGATTTCCATTTTTTTTCCTTCTTCGTTCCGTTTCTCTCTACACTCCGATCCTTTACCTCGTTCATTATTTTTTTTTTACCGCGTACGTTGTTTCTTTCTTTTGGGGTGAAATGAGCCCCGTTACTACCCTTGTTTCAGTTGAGTGTGTATAGTAGCGGAGTCCACGAGTACGAGAGAGAAAGAGAGAAAGAGAAAGAGAAAGAGAAAGAGAAAGAGAAAGAGAAAGAGAAAGAGAAAGAGAAAGAGAAAGAGAAAGAGAAAGAGAAAGAGAAAGAGAAAGAGAAAGAGAAAGAGAAAGAGAAAGAGAAAGAGAAAGAGAAAGAGAAAGAGAAAGAGAAAGAGAAAGAGAAAGAGAAAGAGAAAGAGAAAGAGAAAGAGAAAGAGAAAGAGAAAGAGAAAGAGAAAGAGAAAGAGAAAGAGAAAGAGAAAGAGAAAGAGAAAGAGAAAGAGAAAGAGAAAGAGAAAGAGAAAGAGATGTAAAGGGTATAAAACACAACCGCTTCACACGAGAAGCACACCGGACGAGCGGCGTTCAGCACAGTAGTGGCCATACAAACTGCACCCAAGTACGCGATTTATGTACACATATGAGTGCATGCGTGTGTATCGGTGCGTGTGCACGCCTATACAGTCGGCATATATTTACTCAGAGAGAAAACGAGTAAACGCAATCCCACGTTCGTTCGGACAGAGGGAGAAAGAATGAATGAGAGATGTTAGAAAACGACACGAGATTTTTGCCTCCAGAGAACAAGAGGGGCAGAGACATAAAGAGGGAAGAGGCACATGGATGGTACAAACAAAAGGGTGAAGAAAAAATAATTAATGTGTGTGTCACGTGCGCGCGTACACTCGGCCCACCAGTGTGGTAGCAGCAGCAGCAGCAGCAACGCAATGGCTGGATGTTTCCCATCTCTCGTTTTCTCATTTTTCCAACGAGCAACGAGAGACGACGAGAAGAGCAGAGTGAAGAAATATACGATGAGACAGAAAGGGACGGATATAGAGATGAGTGCACAGGACACGGCATACGAAGGAGAAGAGACAGAGAGAGAGAGAGAGAGAGAGAGAGAGAGATTTGGAGTATCAGATAAAAAGATAACGAGACGGAGAGGAAAACGTGAAAGCTTGACAGCTGGGTGAGCGTGGACACGAGCAGACAAAAGAAATGGGATCGATGTTACGTGTGTAAGTGGCCTCTCCAACTTTCTCGCTTGAGAGAATTCTCACCGAGCTTTTATTTCCAATCTTCTTTTTATGTCACTTAAACGTCGATTATATAAATACATTTTTAACATGAATTATTGTTCGCTTGTATTCGTTCCAGGTGTATTTGAAGATTGTATCGATTCCCAACGAAAATAATTTATTACAATTTCTTTATGGTTTCACTTATGTACAATTGGTCCAACGACCCATATGATCATTGGAGTCGACTCAGACTTATTAAACTTAATTCCTAAAATTATATTTCCATCCATCATAAATCATTGCAATAAATAAGTCCATTAAATCGAAGAATTTTGTTTCACTTGATTGAAATAAATTTATTATTTTCGTTTATCCTGCAACGAAGTTTTCAGGAATGTAATAATCGAAGCATGTATATCTCGTGCACATATATATATATATATTGTAAGAAACACCGTTTATGCTTATGAGGAAACGAAATGTCACAAAAGCTCAAACTCACTTCGACAATGTTTTATTCTACAGATATCAGCCCACGTATTTTACTCTCGTCTTTCTGGGCTATATATGTCGAGCATCCCTCGCGACCAACAGAGAGACGAGAGAGGAATCCAAGATGCAACAACAAGATTTACATATTTATCCAGGCCTCTGCTGGCTCCTGCTCACCTCACACGAAAGCTCGGGAGCTTCCGCAAACTTCAATACCCCCTTGGAGCATCTACAGCCGACATTGATGTCCCGTTGGCTCACACGTTTCCGCATCTGCGGATATAGCAATACCTCAGGGGCGAAAGATGCAGAGAGAAAGCGAAGAGAGAAAGAGAAAGAGAGAGAAGGGGAAAGTTTCGACCCTTAAAGTCGCAAACTACTCAACTACCGTTCTCTCTGCTCTGCCCACGCTCTCGGATAATCAAACTTCTCGCTCATCCCTTTCCCATCAATGACACATTTCTCCATCAACTCTCTCGCAATCGCCATCATTAACGATCGATCGTCGATTAGCTCGAACAACTACTCTCTCTCTCTCTCTCTCTCCTCTTCCTCCTCCTCCAGACTAAACAGATCTAGCACTGCAATTTCTCCTGAACGGGAAATTCCCCTTGCATCCCTCAAACCCTTTCTATATTCCCACGGATTCGATTCAAGTTCTTCTCGATACGAGAGAAAGAGAGAGAGAGAGAATTTCCGAAGCCTCAAGATTGCACGAGACGACGACGAGGACGAAGACGAAGAAACACGAAGACCCCGCCTTCTCAATCCCCATGACCTGATCGATTCCACACGAGGGCCCACGAGATTTCAACACACTCTGGTTTGGGTGTACGTGCACGCTATACCCCTTGCATCTCGTCGAACCTCCATAGCGCCCACTTGGATTATTTATACCCGACAAACAGTCGCGACGATCTCATGGGATTGTCGTATATATATACATATATATATATATATATATATGCAGCATGACCGATTCTCCTATATATATATATATATATATATAGGAGAATCGGTCATGCTGAGGGGGCGAGGTGTTCGTACTACATCGCGTAACATGGGTATGGATGGATCGAAGCAACGATCTATACATATATGTATCTGGGTACACATCGTTCGATCTATCAATCCATCAACGCGGATTCTATCTTTTTTTTTTTAACCAATAGTTTCGCGAGATAGAGGAGACTTTCACAACGAAATTCATGACACCATTGCGTGACTATAACGATATATATATATATATGTATATACATATATATAAAAGTATGATAGCTTCGACGGCGTTTTCGGGCAATTAAACATTTCCATTTTCAATTTCTCGCTGGCAATAACACACAACAAGCATCGAGTGTGGCGCGATGGACCATTCGTATATACCTACGTATACCTGTGTGTATAGTAGAGATACGTTATGGGTAAAAGCTCGACGAGAGAGCACCACGTCGGGACGGAAACGCGTGGTTGGCCTCTGCGGTTGACGATCGTTGATTCGTTTATCGCTCTCTCTCTCATCCTCCAATTCTCTTTTCCACTCGCATCCTATCACTTCGCAACCTCTTGCATGTATATATATATATATATGTATATACACGATAGATTCATCTCAACGCGCTTTGTGTTGCTTCAATTTTCACTCTCGTGGTTTTTTCTCTCCTCTCATCTCTGTACATATATATATATATATACGAATTGCCATAGCCACAGCTCTCGCCGCGGGGCGCGTCTCGATCACGCAGAGCTGGCAAACGCGAAATACTGCGAGCTAACTAAAACGACCGTCGATGTGCGTAGATGCTACTATCCTATTTATATATATATATATATATATATATATAGGATAGTATAGGATAGGATAGTATATATATATATGTGTAAATAAACTAGGTGCATATATGAAAAAAATTTCGATATCTATATATAAAACGTTCTAGCTCCCACACCCCATTAACTGTCGGTCCTCGCGTTCTTTTCCCCGTTACGCAACGCCATTTATTCTCGTTACATAGAAAAAAAATATAGCACGTTTAGATGATTTCGGTTTCTTTGCCTCAACGTTGAGAATATAAATATATCCTTGTATTGAATATAAAAAGAGAATAATCTGACGAATCAATGGAAATCCTTTACCTCGAAAGAGAGCTGATACGCGATGTTACATAATATAAATATACGTATAATCGTTATATCCTGTACGTAGAGCAGCTCGATTACATTCGTTAGCAACATGAAAGGCGACATGCGAGAGAGAATTACGAATTGATTGGAATAGAAGGGATATCAAAGCTTAACGGGGGAGCAAAGCGCAAAGGGTGATACATATGAGTCTGTATATATATATATACATATACATATATATATATACCTGGTGCAGGTAAATATGTATACATATATTAACCTGCATCAGTCGGGGTATGGATTCCAGGCAACGTGCAATTTACACGCCTCTGTCTAATTTCAGCTTTCGCTGTTCGCAGATTCCAATGCTGCTCTGTCGCAAAATTAAGCGCAAATCAACGAGAAAATTATCAGGCTGATACTCAAAATAGACTTTCTAAAAATCATACACTAAAATCATTCTAAATAATGATTTAAAAAAAAAAAAAAAAAATCAAAAACCTCTGACAGAATTTTTTCGTCGGTGACTCGAAGATTTCTATAAGGATCCAGCGAAGAGCACACCATAAGGAAGGATACGAAGATTCCGATTAATGATTAAAGTTGAAACGTCAACTCATGACACAACGCAATTCTCATCTTTGCGAATTAATTACAAAAGTCTTTAACAGTTCGTGAATAGAAAATGCAAAAAATAATATTCCTTGCAGCTACTCAAATATCAAGATAGTCCTGCTGAGAGCTCTTCGCACTGGCAAATTACTTGAGATTACTTGGGAATTTATCAAAATGTGCTTATCAGAGATAAATGTCACTGCATAACAGATTATACGTGTTAACTAATCGAAGCTTCAATTTAAACTCCGAGTCTGTCGGGAGTGAAATGGAGATTTGATTTAGACGTTTCAGTCTTTCGGATGATGAGCGCAATAATAAAGAGGACCAAAATTCTACAGTTTTAATAACACTCGTATATCTGTCTAAGAATTACGGTTTTTTTTAACGCATGAAAGGAAAAATGCACTGGGGAACTCGTAATGGGTGTGTTTTATTCTCCTGGTCCGTGAGGTTATTAATATTTATACTGCATATATATATATAAAGATATATATAAAAAAAAATATATATATGAAAATATGTATATAAAAATATATAAATAAAAAAATATATATATGAAAATATATATATATGTATATAAATAAATAAATATATATATATAGGTGTATGTATGTGTGTGTGTATATAGATGCATTGTGTATACAGTGACAATATATACGAGTATCTTTTCCACATATATCACACGCACGAGTATACATGCGTAAAGTTTTTGCTATACTGCGTGCGTTCAAAAACGCAATTGTATCTGTGCTGCAGAGGGTCGCGAGCTAGTACCGTTCAGGTAGTAAGAGCTAAAGCGAGAGTCAGAGAGAAATAAAAAGAGAAAGCATCTACACTGGGCTCTTGCAGGTTCGGTGAATGCTCGGTGGTATCCGGTTACCCGTGGGATTAAAAACCTCGGCAAGAAATACTGCCACTGCGAAAGCTCTCATTTGCAAGCTTCCTCTCTCCACGAGCGGACTCTGCACCCCCCCCCCGGCCCTCCTTGCCGTTCATCCACCGCCTTTTTATACAGCATATATGTATATATATATTTATGAATATATACGTGTGTGTGTGTGTGCCGATTTTTCATGCTGGATACAGCACCACTCTCACTATTTTCCTTTCCTCGACTCTCCTTTTTTTTATCTCTTCCCTTTAACAAAATAAAGAAAATAAGCAAAATGTTTTTTTTGTTCCTCGTATCTTTCATTATTTCTCTCGTTGGTCACGACGCTTTTCCTACAGAGTTCTGTGCTCATTTTTTTTCTTTTCTCCTTCCTTCAAGAGAATTAAAGCTGGAAGATGGACGTAGGAATGTGTAAAGGAAAAAAAAAATGAAATTTTAGTGTCGAATTGTCGCCAGATCTCACACGAAATGTTGCGGTCAATCAGGAGGGTCAAAGGCCACCAGCGATAAGAAGGATTTCGTAGGTGCAAGCGGTCGGATGACTGAGAATTTTTAAACACTTTGACAGCACTATAAGTTAAAAGGACTTTTCATCAATTATTTTAGATTCTTAAATCCAAACTTTTAGGATTATTACCACGAAATATATAGCTCAAAAAAAAAAAAAAAAATTGAAATGTGAGTCGATCTCGTAAAGTTTATTTCTCCCAAAAAAAATATAAAATGTTTTTCTTCATTTCGCTAACAAACTTTAGAATAGGACCCATTGGGGTTTCAGACTAAAATGAATAAAATCCAGAAGAAGTAGCATAAAAATAAACTTTATTTTGTCAAAATATTTTATGGTCTGAAGGATATTGAAGAAAAAGTGCATGTATTCTTTGCAAAGAGAAAATAATGATAAAGTTTTGCATGTGTCAAATATTTTAAGCAAAATAAAAATTGTTTTTATGGCACTATTTCCATATTTTACTTTTTTCACTCTGAAATTCCAATCACTCCATAGTTGATATTCTCTACGATAGATTGAGAAAATAGCAGTACAGAAGAGAACCCTAGCGATAGGGTTAACGACCCTGAATGTAGTTAACGGGACGTGCGTGAGGCCGCAGCTCACGGCCGATTACGAGAGCCCCTTTGACGATGACGATCAGGCCGTCCTGACGCCGTAGGGCCTGCGCACCTATCGATCCCAACTTCACGAAGAGAGCATCATATATGTGTATATATATATATATATATATAAAATTAGTGCTGCTGCAGTTCCTGTTGATGCCTTCACAGCCTCTCTCTCTCTCACTCTCTCTCTTTCTCTCTACTTCTACTACATGCACGCTGTACTAGCCGAGCTACGTTCATTTTGAGGTAGCCACTGCATCACCTTCCGAAAGGTCATTAACAAAGTTCAAACTCTCTCTTTTTTTCTATTTTTTTTAAATTTAGGAATTCATAAAAATCTTTCTATTGTCAATTTTTTATCGTCAATTTTATTATCAATTTTATTTTCCTGCTATCGATTACCAATTCCTACCATTCTTACCATATTCTTACCGTAGAAACACAGACATCTGAGTCTATCGATTAATTCTCTCAAAATTTAATTACCCACATCGGATCTTTACATCCAATATTTCAATATTACTCCACGATGCATAAATTTCAATAATCGTCAAAAGTTTGTATTCTGATATTTTTTTTTTGCTGTATCGTGAGTTTCCGTTGGTAAAGCGCATAGCAATTTTCCAGTAACACGTGCATATTGTATTTACTGTAATGTTTACGTGTATACCGAAACGTACCAAGATCTACCAAAAATTGTACAGCGTTAGTATCAGTACAACTAAAGTAGTGAAGATAATGCAGAAAAAGAGCAGATAGAGGCAGACAGAGGCAGACAGAGGCAGACAGAGGCAGACAGAGGCAGATAGAGGCAGGCAGAGGGAGAAGGAATTGGGAGAAGTAGCCACGGGCATAATAAAAGGTTCCGTGAAAACGGTTCTCTCGCTGCGGTTTTTCTTAGTACCGTTTTTTTTTTTTTCTCGTTTGTTTCATAGCCATGGTCGTTTCGTTGCAAGAATCGTCGTCGTCGTTGTCGTCGAGAGAGAGAGAGAGAGAGAGAGAAGATGCAACAACGAGATGTTTTTGTGATGGTCGTTGAAAATGCTTACAGCTCTTGCTGTGCACGCTGGCAGTGTGCTAGTCTCGTGCTTCGGACCCTTGAAAATCGTATTTATGTTTGTATCCGCCGTTTGGCAACGACGACGACTTTCACGTCGTTGGTGAGCGCCGAATACATCGAGAGCATGAGAGAACCAGAGCGTCAACGTGAAACCTTGCGCACAGAAGAGAGCAAGAGAGAGAGAGAGAGAGAGAGAGAGACAGAGACAGAGACAGAGACAGAGACAGAGAGAGAGAGAGAGACAGAGACAGAGAGAGAGAGAGAGAGAGAGAGAGACAGAGAGAGAGAAAGAGAGAGACAGAGACAGAGAGAGAGAGAGACAGAGACAGAGAGAGAGAGAGAGAGAGAGAGACAGAGACAGAGACAGAGAGAGAGAGAGAGAGAGAGAAAGAGAGAGAGAGAGACAGAGAGAGACAGAGACAGAGAGAGAGAGAGACAGAGAGAGAGACAGAGAGAGAGACAGAGAGAGAGACAGAGAGAGAGAGAGACAGAGAGAGAGAGAGAGAGAGACAGAGAGAGAGAGAGACAGAGAGAGAGAGAGAGAGACAGAGAGAGAGAGATAAAAGCACCAACAGAGCACACCATCTAGTGTACAGTGGCAGTGCGCGCGCGGTGGCGAAGTCTCGCGGAATTGAAATGCAAATCGCGGATCCGGGATGCAAATCTCGTTGCACGGGGTAACGCCAGGCAGCCAGGCCGAACGAACGAGCGGAGAGAGAGAGAGAGAGGCCTGTTTCGTTCTGCTGCTGCTGTTCTATGCTGCTGCTGCTGCTGCTGCTGCTGATGCTGTGACCACAGAGAAAGAAGCTCTTCCTCTCCTCTCTCCTTTTCTCTCTTGCCCACTAGCCCCCTCTCCTAAGTCAGCCCTATATATATATATATATATATATGCGCAGCATATAAACGAAGAGAAAGACCGATATATAGGCAGCGTGTAGTACATACGCCTGGATCATTTCGAGATAGAACGGAACCGAAAAGGAACGGAACTGACTAGAACGCCAGAGTGGATTGCCCGGCTCCATGGATGAAGCGAGCCACGCGTTTTGTGGTATATATGTATATATATATATTTACGAGAATAAGGGAGAGTATATTCCATCTCGATCTCTCACTCTGCCTTTTACCATGCTCTCTCTCTCTCTCTCTCTTGCTTTTCTCCTTCATTCACTTTTTCACCGTGCATGCCCACATACACACAGGCACAGTACACTCAATGGGATGGGAGACAAAAAATTGATTGCAATTCGGCACCACTCTCGACGGTACAGCAGAGAGAGGCCACGAGATAAAAGTAATGCGTTTCGTGCATAACGAGCCACGGGGTCCAACCCTCTGACCCGGTGCTCGAGCACTAACCCTCTTGCCTTTTTTTCGCATTTCTCTCTCTCTCTCTCTCTCTTCCTCTCTTTCTCGGGTCTAACTTGTTTTTTCACTCTCTTTCTCTCGCATTATAGCTGCTATACCACCCATGGTGGTCTGTACCGTACCCCAGCCCTTTTTTTCCACCCTTAACTGCGCTTCTCTCGTCGCCTCTTTCTTTCTCATATCCTATTTTTCCGTCTCTTTTCCTCGCTGTCCTTTTCACTCTCCTGCAACCGCTGCGCAATATATATTTTTTTTCCACCTCTAACACCCATCACCTACGTCCACATGGGTCGACGCTCGACGAAATTTCAAATTTACCCCTTCCATTCGACATTACAGAGAGAGAGAGAGAGAGAGGATCTCGTTCTGTGCGCTGCAGCCCCTAAAATCGTCCAATGCTCTCCTATATATCGTTTTTCTCATGATATTGGAGAAAAAAAAATCGTCACGGCAATGCGACCACTCGTCCTTATTTATTATCCTTTTCCTCTCTCGCTGTATTATATATTTTTTTTATTTATTTTAATACGCTGTGTGCATATAAATATTGTTAGATATCTCCTTTCGAGACTTGGGGCCAAGCCGGAAGTTAATAGTTGTAAAGGGACACGATTTTTTCGAGATATCTTGCCAAAAAATTTGCCGAACCGGATAAGAATAAGAATACAAGACAGAACGTCTCGTTGAACAGTGAAAAAAAGTATATATATATATATATATGTAAGCAGATCTCTCTCTCTCTCTCTCTCTCTCTCTCTCTCTCTACCGACTCCAAATAGGATACTACGATCCTGCATAGACGTAATTTTATTTATCCAATGCAAAGAAAAAGCGTATACGAATAATAAATATTTTCGGGGGTAACGTTTGTGAACAGAACGAGAGTAGCTCAGGAAATGAATTTCCTCGACTTCATCGCTCCAAAACCGCGTTCAAAAAGGAAATACACGAGCATTAGGTATAGCATATATATATATATATATATATATATATATATATATATATATATATATATGTATATATACGTATATGTATAGTATAGTGGAGAAGCCAATTTTAAGTGGACAATTTGTCAAAGTCGAAGCGTTTTGTGGGGTTGCGCGGGTCGTCGGTTTTGCAATAATATAGAGATCGCGAATGTGAGCCAGAGTGAAGAGAGCAATGAGGCTGTATAAATATATATATATATATATATATTTATATATACGATATATACACATCTATATATAGTATATGAACAGCTATATATATATAGCTGTCGGAAGCGCGCTAAAGCCGTAGGAGTGACGGCTGAGCGTGGTCGGCCACGAACCAGTGGTGACGAGTTCGGCGTGGTCGAGCCGGAGAGAGAGAGCCAGTGGTGACGGTCCGAGGATGGTCGGCCAC